>MEHQ01003816.1:314870-642370 GCA_008828725.1 Saccharina japonica
CCGCCCGCCCGCCCTTTCGTCTGTCGTGATTTCTCTATATATTATATATACTGTATATATATGATTGTATATTATGGTGTGATTGTATATATGTGGCAAGGTGGTGAGCGTGGTGAAGGCCTTGAAAGGAGCGGGTCTGCTCAAGATCGGAGGCGACTCCGGCGCACCGGCCGCTGCTGTTGCCTCCGCGCCTTCCAAGCCCGGACGGGCGAAGGCTTCCAAGGTGAGACGTTACAGCATACAGCACTCTACTGGTACTCCTTACGTACCAGGTATAAATAAGACAGGGAACCGATCGTGATCTAGATTGTTATATTTTCATCGAAATTATGACCTACTGTAGTTGTTAGATTATTATCTAGATTATGATCTAGATTATTATCTAGATTATGATCTAGATTATGATCTAGATTATGATCTAGATCATCTAGTACTATATCCTATATTAAGATCCTATACGCACTCCAAGGTATGATCTAGATGATTTAGGTGATCTATTAATAGATGATCCAGATGCTTTAGATCGTGGTCGGACTTGACTGTAGGATAATCTGTAGATAATCTATAGGGTATAGTTGCTGCCGTTGTGAGACGTTGTGCAAGAGCTGTATCATGCAGATCCGACTCAGTAGACGTATGTGCAAGAGCTGTATCAGACAGATCCCACCAGTATCAAAACATGATCTACTGTAGATCGTGCAAGATCGTACATAATGATACGTGTATCTGCCCTGAAAGGTGTATGGTGTGTGCAACAGATTGTGAACGAAGTAGAACCTCTTTGATGTGTGTGCAATAAATAGTCATATGATATACTCACCGACAAACTACGCTCACGTTTTTGTACCCTTGCTGTCACCAAACCGCCAAAACGCACCACCGCCAGGGACGGTACTATTCGTCGGTAACATTCGTCGGTAGCCGTGATGCTCGTTTTTATGATAGCACCTACCAAAGCACCAAAACGCACTACCTATTAGTCGTCGGTAACTGTGATGTCCGTCGGCAAGATAGCCTGCTGCCCACTTCACGACCAAAACACACCCGTCAAAGTTGCCTCCCCTAAGCTTGATCTCAAGGTTTACGTCGTGTTTCCCCCCACATTTAACAAAATGCGAGCACAATGTATGAAAGTAACGGTATCGCGTGTACCCAAAACCCTGATCCCCGGCCCCCTAAACGCACGCCCACATGACAACGCCCACATGACAACAGGCCCCGAAGGTCGTCGCCATCAAGGCCGTGAAGGCCCCTAAGGCGGCTGCCCCTAAGCCTGCTCCCAAGTCGAAGCCCGCCAAGGCTGCCCCTAAGGCTGCTGTCGCTAAGGCTGCCCCTAAGGCTGCTGCTGCTAAGGCCGTGAAGGCTGCCGCCCCGAAAGCCGCGCCCAAGGCGAAGCCGGCTCCCAAGGAGGCACCCAAGCCCAAGGTACGTACGGTGTGTATTAAGTAGGTGTGTAGGGTGTGTGTAGTGTTGTGTGTTTACGTAGGCTTTTGGGGTGTGTGTAGTGGTGTGTAATGTAGGCAGTTGGGGTGTGTGTAGTGGTGTCTTTACGTAGGCTTTTGGGGGGGGTGTAGTGGTGTGTAGGCGTGTGGGGTGTGTTTACGTATATAGTGTGTAGGTGACTTTTGTGACCCGACAACAGGTGAGTGAGTAGTTTCGGCTCTACTTCGGCACGGACCGTAGGAAAACTTTTTTTTTTGCAGTAACATTACAGCGGTAGTATATGACACGCCCTGTCGTGCCTGACATTATAATTTAAGCCTTGGCCCCAAGTATGAAGTGGTGTCGCGTGTGGCGTACTGCCCTATATTACAGCCGCCGTTGAAGAGTGCTCTTTGTGGTGGACGCGTTTGCGTTGCCTTGACATTTTGTTTTTTGTTTGTAGCCGTCACTGTGAGGTTCCACGACTAACTGAACCTGTGGCAGTTTTTTCCCTCAGTGGCCTCATCGATAAGTCGTGGTCACATATGCCCCTGGTATTCTGCGTGGCGATTCTGACACGTTTTCTGTCTCTCTCCCTCCCTCTCTCGCTCCCTCTCTGTCTCGCGTCCCTCTCTCTCTTTCTTGTTATGTCCATTACTCAACTGCCGTGACGGTGGTGGTCCATACTGGCAACGATTGTCAACGATGGTGGTCTTGGCGGGCTTGTCGATCTCGGTTATCTCTATCTCAATCTTGCCATCACGGTCTTGCCATCACGATTTTGCATCACGATGTTGCCATCACGACCACCAGGCGGTAGTGAAGAAGGCAGCAGCAAGGTGCGTGCACAAGCTTGGCCTTGCCATGCTGATGTATTGATCAATATTGGCCTTGCCTTGTTGATGTATTGATGGGTCTTCTCATGTGGTGTGTCATGGTCTTGACAGCACAATGCGTTACATCGATAGCTCACACGATTTTCGTAGCGAGTTTCCCGAAGAATGTGCCCTTGCCCAGGTAAAGAAACTCCAACCTGGGGCAGCAGTCATTCCTGTGTTTAGTGCAGTAGACAGTATATAGGTGGCCGGTACCATAGAGTTAAATAGAGATAGAGAGCTGTACTACAGTACGAGCAAAAGTCGATATAATTTGCTATTATAACTATGATACTAGAGGTGAAGTATACGCGAGAGAATGGCGCTGCAGAGCACGGCGGCAGATTCCACTATACCTACTACCTGTGTCGCGATCCACGTCTTTATTTGTCTTACCCACGCACACCACACTGCCCCGCCCTGTCCTGCCTTTCCCTAACACGTCCTTCCCTTCCCTGCCCTGCCTCGTCCCCCCCCCCCCACTGCCCTGCCCTGTCCTGTGTTGCCCTCTACCCCGCCCCGCCGTACGCGCTCCTGTAAAACGTTTTGTTGGTGCCTGCAGCCCAGCGAAGGGGAACATCTCCAACCTCCCCAAGGCTCTCTGAGAGGATATCTAAGAGGGCCTGCGTTGACCGTACCTTTTATCTTGTTTTGGTGTTTGGGTGCTTTAAAATACGGTAGAGGTTAGAAGCAGGGGGATCACAACTCACAACTCTTGACTGCTGTTTCCTTCCAAGCGGGTATCGTATGGATGCATTGCGTGGATGGATGGATGAGTGGATGCCGTCCGCCGTGTTGGGGGAGGGATACGCAGGGCACTTTTCAAGTCAGGAGATGAGAGGAGATGTCGCTACGTTACCGAGCTCTACTACAGCAGCAGTCAGAGACAATCGTCATAGACAGCAGTCATGGACAGCAGTCGTAGACGGCAGTCGCAGACAGCAGTCGCAGACAGCAGTCACGGGCGTCAGTCATAGACGGCAGTCGCGGGACAACAGTTGTAGACAGCATGACCAGTAGTGTCCGCTGCACTTTTTTTCGACACGCCCCCCTTTTTATCTTTTTACCTTTGGCGTTAAAAATCGATTATTTGGTGCAAAAAAAAAACACGAAAAAGGCTCGGCGCTCATTGTGAGTGCGCACTTTTCACCGAAACGTAACAAACCCGGTACATACCGCCGGATAAATGTGGGTGCGTTCCCGCGTCCCGACTCTCTAGATTCAACCCCCGAGGCTTTCCAGCAAGGGGAGACCGGGGACGGGGTGGGTGGGGGGCGGGTTATCAAACTTCGTGGCTTTGCTCTGTGGGTGTTTCGAGAAAGCACAGCGTCTTCTGTTGTGCGATTTTAAGTCACTTGAGAGACTTTTGGAGGGCGGTGGGAGTAGTGTTGAATGGCCGTCGTTTTTAGCTGTGGTTTAACTCGGTTTTTGACATGATTGATGCTTTTTTTTCGTGTTTGTTGATAGATGCGACAATTGACGCGCCGGGCAGGCACGGCTCGGTGTCGGACAACAACAACAACGCACTTTTAATGTCGGCAGGCATTTGTGCTTAGACCGACTAAGAAAATCTCCCCGTGTTAAGACACAAGATTACGTTACCACCATGTTTGTTTGCGTATTTGGCGTGCAGCAAGGATAAACTGAAAGCGCGGTTGTTGCAGGTTGCGCGATGTATTGCGCAAGGTGACCAAACAGGTTCGACCGTTGCCCCTCGGGGGAACCCCCCAGTCCCGCCGCGCCCGGGGACGATAGGGCCTCATCCCCGGTTCGGAATTCCCTCCGTATCTCTACAACTCCAACCACCCGGGGACGAAAACAATGATCCCCTGGCTCAAAACCTCCCCGAACCGTGTGAAACCCCATCCCCACCGGCCGATCGCTGATTGGCTGGGGCTTGAAAATAAAGTAAGCGCCATCCGGGGACGATAGAGCCCCATCAACGGTTCAGAAATCCCTTCATACATATACAACTCCAACAACGCGGGGACGAAAACCGAGGTCCCCCCGGTCGGCACCGCCGCGCACGGTGCAGAAACCCCAGCCACACCGGCCGATCGCTGATTGGCTAGGGCTCGTATACAAAGTTAGCGCCACCCGGGGATGATGGCCTACCATCCCCGGCTCGGAAATCTCGCCATGCATCCACATCTCCAATAACCCGGGAACGAGAACCGAGGTACCCTGGATCGACACCCTCCCGCACGGTGTGGAAACCCCAAATCCATCGGCTGATGATCACAAGGGTTCGGTGGCCTTTCCCACTCGGGGTCGCCCCTATACTACCCTCAAGACAACATTTCCACACTAAATTCGATATACAAATATCCACACTAAATTCAAGATATGTTTTCCACACCAAAATCAAGATATGTTTTCTCAAAAAGTAAAAAAAAAAAATGTAAGAAACTGGATCTCCAAAACTTCAGTCAGGATCGGAAAAAAGAGTCAAAACTGAGCGAGATAGCCGCTCATACACAAAAGTAAAGTATAATTCAGTACAAATCGGGTACGAGATTCAGTTCGCCAATAATGGTAGGTGCAATTTGGTTCTCGAAGCAGCAGAATAAACCCATCGCTCAACGGTTCATCAAGTGCAGTGACTATCATCTCATAATATAACCTATTCACATATCATAGATTAAACTTGGATCAATTAATTGCAGAAGCTCGTACGAATCAAGTGCGAGGTCAGTTCGCCAATAATCGTCTGCGCAACAACTTCGTTCGGCACAAAAAATCATAGAGTGGTTATACATTCAACATTGATCGCCATCTACAACCTTCGCTTGTGGCGTAGCCCAGTAAGAAAAATAAGGCGCGCGAAGCGCGCCGACTATTGCGCTTGTAATACATGTCATATGTAGTCGTAGGGGAAATCCGGCACAGGGAATCAGCCCAACGCGCAACATAGTATATATACCTTGTGTGGTTGTTGTTTTCATATTAACTCATCGCCAAACATCCAGTCTGTGGTCACAGGACAGGCTCCATTAAACCCTGAAGTGGAAAAATACCCCCAGGAATAATCTTCACGGTACCCCGACTCGTACAATATCTCCCCTGTACGTATACGTACCGTTTCCTATCGAATGGCCCATCCATGTCCGATTCGCCAAAAAATATATATGCTGAGCCCCAAAAAAACCTTGAAAAAGAAAAGGGTGTGTCTAGTGCACTACGTACATACCTGGTACATACAGTAGTTGGGTATACCGGTACCCGAGGTATTTTTGGCGGGCGTAACGAAGTCACCGAATTGTCGGGTACCGCTATCGAGTTTGCACCGAAATATCGTAGTATTCGGTAGGATATTGAGGTTGTACCGAACCATTCGGTAGGTATGGTAGAACAAATACTCCCGGTAAACCTTTACCGAATTGCTGGGTACAAAAAGTATCGAGGTCGTGCCGAACTTACCGAAGTGTCGGGTACTGGTCTTAAGGTCGCATCGAACTTATTAATTTATCGGGTACCGGTGTCGAGCTAAAGCCACTGTAATAGTACCGAACCTTACCGGAGTGTTCGATAGGGTTTTGAGGCCGCACCGAACCTCACCGAATACTTGGGTAGGGCGTTTACCGAGCAAATACCCCCGGTATCCTTTGGTATGCACCCTTAAGTGCCCTACCCAACAAACACACCCTCAAGGCTTGCAAACATTGCTCGTTAGTTGAAGCCCACCAAGAGGGTATCATATACACGACCCAACACCTGAGACGCCGGTAAAGCCTAGTCACTACAGGTAGAGTACACCAGTACGCAAGTTGATGCATGAAAGTAGCCACATACCGGGCAGGCTAGGTTCGCTAGAGGTCAATTTGACTCATGTCTTGTGAGCTTTTTCTACTGAAACTCACACAAACAAACTACTGCCTGTATGTCCAAGGTATGTCGACAAATATATTACATTCGGTTGCATTTCGTGCCTAAAAAAACATAAACACTTTCAATTCCGTGCTCCATGTTTTTTTTTTGTTTACAGTATCAATACTCGTACAGAAACAAGTAAGTGCTCGTAGCGCCAACGGGGGTGCCATGGGCCATGGTTGGCTGAAGCACACACTAAAACATACCTGTCGTATTCCCAATACTCTCAAAGCAGTTTTCACAGTTCAGCTTGTAGTCTACATGCGGCTCGCCACTTCCGATTGTAAGAGGGGCGACCGCCCTAAGGGTACTACACGCTCAGACAGGTATGGCGTGATCATATGCAGCGTGTATAAACAACGACAAGACGCGACCCCCCCCCCCCCCCTCCCCCCGCCGCACACATCCCTCCATGCTCCCCCCTGCCTCTTCACCCCTTTCGTACCCCTTTCGTGCTGTGTTCACCAGCCCCTGCCTTCCACCCTCCCCGCGACGTATTGGAAACCCCTTGCGGACGGCCCGACATGGGATAACAACCAAGTAATAATGGACACGCGAAGCTTTCACACCCCACTAGGCGAACACACCCAGCGTAAGCTCAAGAAACGAGACTCTTACCCCCGCCGTCCTGCCGTGCCTATCATACCGCCAAAAGCTGCACAAAAAATACTCGAAGGCCTTGCGTATACCGGTAATACTTGTGAGAGCCTACTCCATGCCAGGTCTCCCTCCAAAAATGACACAAAAACCTACTTGAAGAGCTTCGTACGTTCGGAATGCCAACAGAGAAAACACACTTTCTAAAAACGAGCAACCGAGAAAAGGGGAATATTGGCCGCGTTCGCTGTAGAACGACTAGATTAGTTCACCAAATACCTCTCCACTACTGTTACATCATCAGTCTTACTCGTTGTAGGCACCGGCATTGTCGCATGCCTGGACAAAAAAGTAATCGCTTCAAGTACGACTGTGCTATGATAATATCGTGCAACCTAAAAAATATAGATGATGCTCGTATAAAATAAGAGTATGGCTGTGAGCTCCTGCACTCCCCATACATAGTCGACGCACGGTACTTACACCTCTTCTACTATTAGCGCCAGCCCCTTGCAAAATTGCGGCATCCGGTGCCCTTAACACCGAATGTCGGCGTGAAAAAGGCCACTGCCCACAAAAACGACGGTTCCACCTTAAGACACAACCCCAAGGACACAAAACGAACATTCCAGCGAAACGTCGACCGAATTGTCGACCGAACTATCAACCCAAATATCGACCGAATCACCGACTGAACCATCGACCGAACCATCGCCCGAGCCGTCCACCGAATTATCGACCGGACCATCAACCGAACCGTTGGTCGAACCGCCGACCGAATCATCGACCGAATGATTGCCCCAATAATCGACCGAACTGTCGCGCGAATCATGGACCGAATAATTTACCGAATCGTCGATCCACTTCATTTTCAGCTTTCGGCAGATACACGAAATACTTCTCGTACCAGGTCAACGCTCTGCAGCACCCAACGTATTGATCAAACATTGGTCACATTCTGAATTTTGATCGTTCATGCTTGTATGTTACCCTGTATCCGCAGGTTAGCAAAATACAGCCACCCTTTGTAACCGTTTGTAACCTTTTCGCCCGAACCTTCCCGAACAAGCAGTAGCAGTAGCAGTAGCAATCCTATTGGGTCGCCAAAAGGACCAACGTATTGGTCATGCCGATCATATTGTCCACGTATTGATTGTGTATGTATGTATACTGCTGTAGGCCGGAATGGCAACCAATACGCCAAACCTCCCTGAAGAAGCAGCAGCAATATTAATCCTACGGGTCCCCTATTGGGTCGCCGGAAGGACAAAAGCGAGGCCACACCGAATGAGGAATGATAACTACTGCTGCAACACCTGCCCAGCTGCGGCCATGCAAAAAAAAAAAAATCTTCGCTGAACGAGTACGAAACACCAGCCCACCCTTGGATGATTTGAACCACTTGGCTCTTCCCTTGACCAGCAGCGTTAGACACGAGCGACAGCTACAACCGAAAAAGCGTCAACTCCACGGAACGCCAGCCCCCTCCACGCGCTTATATCTTACAACCGCGTTTGAAGAAGAAATCATCGTATTGGCAGACGGGTGCACTGTTACAATCACCCCCACCCGCCTGCGACAAGAAACCCAATGTACCCTTCCTAGCACCGCACGACATTGCCAATACTGCCACCAAAGGCAATTGGACACCACTACAACTCTCACCTGGTACATATTCCACAGGGTAAGCGTGTGACGGTCTCATACTCCTTATAATGTTCACCGTAAACCCATCTAGTAATAGTATACAGTTAACATGTCGCCACAACCCCAACCACGCGACCTACAGCAGTAAAGCGCCACGCACCAATCATAGTTCACCTAGCCCCCCTCTGTTTCCCCCCCCGGCTCCGCTCCCCTCCGCTTCCCTAAATAGCACTCCTCCTCCCCCCTCCTGACCAACAAGAAGACAGGCGCCTCGCATCAATTACCGCTCTCCTAGCCTCCACTTCCCTCCCCTCCCCTCGCCCTTAACATAACTCAGGCCCAGGCGGCGTGCATCAATAACCGCTCTCCTACCTAGCTTTCCTCCTCTTCGCTCCTCCCCGCCCCAGCCAGGTGGCACGCATCAATTACCTCTCTTCTAGCCCCCCTCCGCTGCGCTCCCCCCCATGACACGAATACACACACCCCCATGAATATCGAGTACACCCCCCCCCGACTCGCCCAATACCTCACGGCGCTTCGCGCTTGGTGCAAGCAATGTCTGCCTGGTTGGTGAAAACCCAACGTTCTCCGTCCCGGTATTGTAGGGATGCGAGGGTCTATGGTCATACGACTACGGCCGTGCACGACATGAGTACACCCCTCGCCCCCCCCCCGCCCACTAACAGAAGCCAGGAGTGGCGCAGCAAATAGCCCTCTCCTAGCCCCCCTCCCTTCGCCCTCAATGAAAAAAACCCGGCCGTCGGCACCCAACGAAGACAAAATCGATCAATACCACAAAAAAAAGCAGACCATGACAAGTCAAGTCAAGTCACCCGTGCGGTGGCGCATCCAATAGAAAGCTGAACAGCTGCAGGTCGAGCGTGTCATCATCCCAATAGAGGTCGTTGCTTATCAAAGGCTGGGGGCCATCCACGTCCGTCGCTAGTACGGACGGCGGAGACAGACCCCCCTGCCCACTACCACCACCGCCACTACCAACACCACCCAAGCTGTTACCCATGGCAGGATCAAGATCCCCGGCCTCCCGAACGCCTGTTGGTGGGGGCGCTGGTAGCATCGGAGCCCCAAGGCCGGTGGCACCGTTAGAGCTGCTGCCCGGAGTGCCGGGGCTCCTGGTCGCGCCTGCAGGCTTGCCGAAGAGGGAGTGTTCTGTCGCGCTCGCTGATGACGAAGAAGCATCTGTAGCTGACGGCTGCGGCGGCGGGCAGTGGGGGGGGGGGGGGGTCCTCTTTTTTTGTTTTCCTTATTCTTTTGACCTTTGCCCCCGCTTCCCTTTCGGGCGGGGGCACGGGGGGGGGGGGGGGGGGGGGGGGGGGGGGGGGGGGGCGTACTTCATTTTCACGCATAGCCGTAATCGTATGACCATAGACCTTCGCATCCCTACAATGCCGGGACGGAGCATGTCGGGTTTTCACCGACCAGGCAGACATTGCGTACACCAAGCACGAAACACCGTGAGGTGTTGGGGGGGGGGGACTCATTTGTTGCTTGCCTTGGTCATTTGATCATTGACCACGCATCCGTACTCATTTGTTTCTTGCCTTAGTCATTTTTGATCACGAATCCCTTTCGAGACGGAGCACCGTTTCTACTCCTAACAGAGACACCTCCAACATTTGGGCGCTCATATACGTTGTTTCCATATATTACAAATAACCTTTTTGCTAATCCTATCCCCTTCCTGTTTCGACACCTGTGGCCACAATCTATCTCCTAAGATAGCGATCGTTTTCTCGCTGCTTTCGAATGTACCAAACTTCTCCATGTCACATTCGCCTATTTTCCTCATTTCCTCTTCTAACGTCCCGTTCCTCCTTGTCCATGTCACATTCTCCCACTATGTGAATTCTACTCTCTACTGCTTTGCCACAGGGGCACATCTGTGCATCTACTTCCTCCTCCTCCCGGCTACTCGAATACCTCCTTCTTTCTGGCAGGTCCAGGTCCCCTACGAACACGAAATCGCAGTTTCAGCGTTTTTGCGAAGTCCGTTGGGCCGTGGGGGGGTAGGGGGGGGTGGGAGTAAGGAAAGGAAACTGAGCGAGGGGGCCCACGACGTGTACTCCTTGTGGGCTTTTTTTCGGAGGGTTAGGGTTGTCAGCAAGAGCGATGTGAGACTTCTTGGGTTCTTCACTTTGAGAGGGCGGAAGACAGGAAGACAGATGCTCTACAGTACTTCTACATTCAAGACAAGAAAACGAACGAAGCACGAATATTCACACTAACCGTACCGCTATATTCATGCATGGTATCAACAGTGTTAAGGGCAGCGACACACGCCACGCAGACGCGAGGGTAAAAGCGAGCGTTTCTCGCGGGAGGGAAGTGCCAGTGCCCATGCCGCAAAATCACAACACACGATCCAAACACACACACAAACAAAAAAAAAACAATTCCAACACCCTGGGGAGGCACACGTAAATACACAGGTCTATCGTGGGCATTACCGAAATAGGTTTCCTGTAAATAACACTCGGAGTACCGATTAACGAGCGCGATAGCAACCCTGACCTTGGTTGCTGCGCCGCCTTCTGGGGTCGGAGTGAGAGCAAACGGGTCGGAAGATCCGGCAAGGTGTTTTCCTTTCCCTTTCCCTTCCCCCTCCCCGTGCTGCGCCTGCACCTGCACCTGCCGCTGCTGCTGCTGCTCTAGCTCTTGCTGTGCGTGAAGCTGCAACTGGTCCTGGAGCAATGCGGGAGACAGGCCATGGAAGTATTGTTGTTTATTTGTTTGTTGCTGATGTTGTTATTGTTACTGTCATTGTTGTTGCTATTGTCCGGGTATCTTGGTTGGCGTACCCTTGGCAGGCGGTAGTACAGGCTTGCGGTGGTAGTGTACGTACGTGATACTGGATAGTAACTGCTGGCTTGGGTAATTGTACCGCATTATTCGTACTTAATTACACCGCATTGTTCGTTCGTTCGTACGTACGTATATACCACTCCCAAGTAGTATATACTGTAGACAGAACGCACAACGCTGACTGCGATGCTTCTACTCATTGATCAGTACTCCATGCTGTACTGCAGTCGCTAGTGAACATTTATCACGACAAATAGGCTTTGCTCTTGCCTATTTCTTAACAGCTATTGTTATTGTTTTTGTTGTGGTTGTTGCTTTTGTTATTGTTATTGTTGCTGATATTGCTATTGTTATTGTTTCTACTAATGTTTTTGTTTTTGTTATGGTTGTTGCAATTTCCCGGGTGAGGGCCACATAATGGTCATCTGTCATGACGGGCTGCCATCAAGAAAACCCCCCACACTAGAAGAACTAGTATACCGAGTCACAGCAAGGAGGTCTAGACGGGTCAAAATCAGGCCAGCACACTTGCCTGATACCTGCCCAAACTAAAACTATCATGTCACCGTTACCTGGTACGTAAAAAGAGCCCTTGACGGATCAAACTATTAATAGAATGTCACCCGACATATTTTCCTGACACCTGACAGCTACCACTGCTGCCACCGCTACCCCCGCGGCCGCGGCTGCAGACGTTTCACTTTCTTCTCACCTTCTGCCTCAGACGCATGAGGCGGTGAATGTCCATGCTCGTCTTCATCTCCAACCTCAGGCTCGTCTCGTCCATGCCCTCCTTCCCCCCGTCCAACATTCCCGCCTCCCACTCGCCGTGATCGAGCGGGAACACGCTGGCGTCGCGAACCGACATCGGATACCCCGCACCGATCGGCAGCGTGGGCGATTTTGACGTGGGCGCCGGGTGGGGTGGGGGGATGACAGACAGCCCCGCCGCTGCCGCCGCTCGAAGCGGCCCAACAGGTGGACCACCTGCTGCCCCTGAGCTTCCAGTCCCAGCACCAGTGCCAGCACCAGTCCCAGCACTAGTCCCGCCAGCACCCCCATCCCTACCAGCAGAGGCAGCGGAAGCAACAGCCGTAGCTGCAGCAGCAGAAGCAGCAGCAGCAGCGGCAGAGCCTTCCGCTGGGGCAGGCAGGGACGAGCCGGTTGGCAGAAAGGAGAAGAGGTTGGGCGTGCCTTCGATGCCTCTCGGCGGAAGGCCCAAGCTCTGGGCGGACGCTTGGAGCATGCCGGTGAAGCCTGCAGCGGTGGACATCCTCTGCTTTGACGTTCCCGAAATATAGGAGAGGTGACGGAAGCAGGGGTGGAAGTTGCCCAGTAATGGCGGACGACAAGTTCAAGGGGGTGAAGGGGGGGGGGCGGGTGAACTCATTAGCCGCGTGTCATGTATGGCGTTAGTCGTGCGACCATAGACCCTCGCAATATCCCTCCAATGCCGGGACGGGGCACGTCACGTCGGGTTCTCACCAACCAGGCAGACATTGCGGGGGTAGGTGGCAATGCTAGTGGAGACAGAATGGGGCGCGCGCGGGGGTCGACAAGCCGAGAGGTGAGGGTGACCTTTTCCACGTGCGTTGCTTCCACGTGAGGAAAGAGGGAAGAGCAAAACTGTAAAGGGGGCGAGAGCTGTACAGCAAACCACCGTGGCAAACGTGGATACATTTACGGTCCGCTATTTCAGCACAGCACAGCACAGCACAGCACCATCGCCCATCCCATCCCATCCCATCCCAGCCCAGCCTATCCCATCCCAATCCAGCCCAGCCCATCCCATCCCGTCCCATCCCATCCCATCCCATCCCGTCCCGTCCCGTCCCATCCTCCCAACCCATCCCATCCCATCCCATCCCATCCCATCCCATCCCATCCCATCCCATCCCATCCCATCCCATCCCATCCCATCCCAGCTCAGCCCAGGCTAGCCCAGCCCAGTCCAGCCCAGCCCAGCCCAGCCCAGCCCAGCCCAGCCCAGCCCAGCCCAGGGCAGTCGCTCGGCCAATTAACTGAAACCTTACCGGCGGATGTGCGTACTACTGTAACCGTCGTCTGCGTATGCTCTATACATTATGCCATACATTATGGTGGCAGCTACTGCTGTGTGCGGCTCACAGGCGAATGCTATGCAACAGTGTTTGTGGTATGTAAAAACCCGTGGCACACAAGAGCGCCGAGCATGCGTACAACTGATGCGTACAACTGATTCGGCCCAAAAAAAAGCCTGCTCCCCGCCAGGAAACCCAAAGGCACGGCGTACTGCACATCATGCAGTACCGCATCGAACCAACAAACGTGTACGGTGATTACTGTTACAGCAGTTATTTTCAGCAATTATGCAATTATACAAATAGCATCCTGCAGTAGTATATAGCAACCGTATACTCTGCATATACTAAGCATGCAGATAACACTCTTAATAGTACACGCACAGACTACGTACAGCAGTAGCAGTAGCAGTACCAATATCATCAGCAGTACGAGCAGCAGCAGCAGCAGTAGCAGGAGAAGCAGCAGCAATATCACAACGCAAATAGCTCACCGAAGGCGGCAGGTTGCTGCCGCTGTTGCCATCAGTGCTGTTGCCGCCGCTGTTGCCGCCCCTGCTGCTGCCATGAGTGGCATTGGTGTTGCCATCAGTGCTGTTGCTGTTGCTGTTGCTGTTGCCATCAGTGCTGTTGCTGTTGCTGTTGGCATTGGCATTGGTCGTACCGACGGACACGGATGTAGAGGACTGGTTGCTATCCTTGCAGGTGCTGTCCTTGCGAGGATGCGACTGAGCCGCTTTATTCGATGTCGACTTGGGCTTCGGCCATCTCCCGGCGCCGCTGACCTTGACAGACACAGTCGGCCACACGCCTGAGGACAACACAACAGTACGAAGCACAAGGCACTGTATGGTACGGGTACTATTACGGACGACCACAGTAAATAGGACCAAATATTGCTACTAACAATAGAGAAATATAGATTTTGTGTGTACCTTATGTCCTACCATGGTATTTACTACCTGGTATGGCTTTACAGTAGTAGTAGTAGTAGCAGTACCAACGGTCTATCATAGGCTTTACAGTAAGAGTAGCGTGAGCGTCCACCAGTACGGACAGGGTCGTGTTGCGCCTGCTCCGTACCCCAGTTTGCATTGCAGCTACTGTAGTGTGACTAGGGACGCCAACCATTGTATATACCCTTCACCAATCACGCAGTGACTGCCCCTACTACGGCTGTAACAGTCACATTTTTATCGTCAATGTTTCCCTCTGTACTATAATCAAGTTAATAAAGTCCCAAGAGGGTTATAGTTAAAACCAACCCACTATTAGTAGCCTACCAGGTATATACCTTGTGGCGTCACCAAGCAGGCGAATAACAGCAGTACGTTCTATCCACCAGCCTATCTTGTGAGGTGAAACGATGAAGATGAAGCCTACCCTTGCCATGAATGGCCTACCCTTGCCATGAATGGCCTACCCTTGCCACGTGAGTCAAGTAGGCCATGAATCATACCTCCTGCCCAACTCAGTGTTAAAAGTCTACATCTTGCTCTATCTGTTTGTGCCAGGGTGAACATCCCTGAGTGGTCTTACAAGGTTCCTAGGAGATGGATCAGCCAGCAGATTCTTCCCGTAATCCGCGACGGAGAATCGGTCGGGCGGATGTCACGTGGAAGGGTGAGGCTCGATGGCGAGATATGGACTCGACACTCTCCCGACATATGATACGTACCCGAGCGAAGGTTGAAAACAATTTCTCTAGGAGAGCTGGGAGTCTCGACCATATGGGTAAACGTGTTGGTTCGGGGGACATAGTATCCACACATATACATATTACATACGTAATAATAATACAATAATTGAATAACCCCTTTGGGTATTTTTATATAGCGAGCAAAACAATGATAACTTTGGTATTGTCAACTGTCTACGAGCAGCGCGATCACCTAGAAAAGCAGTACGGGTGGCATCATGGATCATGCCGCGCGCCGGTGTCGTACGACTCCTTTCATTGCAACCTTTGTAACTCGCGCACCAACCACTGTAGCATATCGTCCCCCAATCCTGCAGTGGCCGTTTCTGTAACGGCCACTTGTTTTCGTCAATTTTCTGCTCTCAAGTCCCGAGAGGGTTACTAGCATTTTGCGTGCTCTACGTACCTCCGACGCCGCTTGAAGTCTCGCTCCCCGCTGGAGGTTCCTCGCTACCCGACACGCTACCCGCCACCGGTAGTCCCATTTTCCGCACCTGCAATTGACACGACATTAACACATTAAGACGCCACCAGACGAAACTGCAGCATTAAAGTATGAACTTTAATCAAGTTATTACACATATTAACCCTTTTGGGTCTTGAATAACTTGAATAAAGTATAGCAACCGAAATACTTGAACTGAGTGTGGTCCGACCAACCATCTATTAACAGGAAAAACGTGAATCAGTGTAAGTATCGTCATGCTGCTCGCGTGATGTATTTAGCCCTAACTTGCACGCTAGGGACACATCCCCTATGTACTCTACCCTTCCCTAGCTTAGCCTACCCATACCCCACCCCACCCTACCCTACCTTACCCTACCCTTCCCTACTCTACCCTACCCTACCCTACCCTACTCTACCCTACCCTTCCCTACCCTTCCCTACTCTACCCTACCCTACCCTACCCTACCCTACCCTACCCTACCCTACCCTACCCTTCCCTACCCTTCCCTACCCTACCCTACACCACCCTACCATCCCGGGCTGCTTCACGTAGCGTATGCAGCAAATGACACATGCTCCCTGTATACCGTACTATTACAGTAGTAATCACCTCAACCCCCAAAGGGATTAAGCTTCATGCCTTCATACGGTGGACCATAATACATAGGACCACATACTGTTATAAAAAATAGGGAAATATGTCGTTTTTAGTATGGGCCCCGTAACAGGGTACTCCATTGCTTTTAATACTAGTTTAATACTAGTTTAATACTAGTTTAATACTAGTTTAATAGTATTTTAATATAAAGCAGTACCTGATACCAAGCCAACGCATACTACGGCATAAAACAGAAAACTTACAGTACCTATCAAACACAATACGGCAAGAGGCAAATGCGAACCTGTTATTGAGTACTATTAAATAGTATGCTGCGCATGTTACGCTACTACTATCGATAGATCAATAGGCCCCAACGACCGTGTGCATGCTGAAGTTACCGTAAGCGTTGGAAGTGACAGCACATACAGTGAGTGCAGCTTAACTGTACCATCAATGTACCATAAGGGAGAAGTGACGAGTAGATGTCACAACTTTGAAATATCAGCACAGCACAGCACAGCACAGCACAGCACAGCACAGCACAGCACAGCACAGCACAGCACAGCACAGCACAGCACAGCACAGCACAGCACAGCACAGCAGCACAACACAGCACAGCACAGCGCAGCGCAGCACAGCGCAGCGCAGCGCAGCACAGCACAGCACAGCACAGCGCAGCGCAGCACAGCACAGCACAGCATCAGGACGCGAAACACTCTACCAAATATATCTACGAGGACAGCAGTATTTCGATCGGCTGTGCGCGGCACCGCGGCCACCAGGTCACCCCAACAGGCAAACTCGAACGAAGCAAACTAAACTGTACCAGTACCAGTTACAGGTCAACCTTGCGGTAACATGTAACATGTAACATGTAATACTCAATTCACCTTCTCGATGATGGCAGCCTTCAGGGCTTCCTGGGTCTCTATCGCCTGCATCAGCACTCCGTGGGCGCTCTTCTGGACCTGCACCATCATCAAATCACCAAGCCAATAAGCCATCGCAACATTCTAAATATCGTCTGTCTGGCATGGCATGGTATGTAACATTGTCTTGCTGAGCCTGGTACAGTGAACCAGGTACGTACCGCCAGGCACCAGCCTTTATCCTGATGCGCTCATGTCGTCATATGCAGTCCATGGCGCGCTTTGATCGAAGCTATCACACGCGGATTGCAAATATGAGGTTCGACGAAATCCCCCACCTCACAGCAAGGGTGTCTAACAGGACATACAGATAATATAAGACGTACATATCATACAGATCATATAAACAAAGACAATTGATGTCTTTGGTGCGCGGCGTGTGCTGCTGGCGTGATTACCTATTATTGATAGTATCATTACTACCACTCCGTCTGTAAACACAAGGAGCGTTTGGATTACATACCAGGTATTAGGTTTTGTTACAGAGTGATGGTGACTACTGTAGTAACAGCTGGAATTGTATGCGCAATATGTACGATGCGAAACATGAATAGTCTGTGGTACAGCGTGGAGGCTTGATTGGGTTGATAATATCTGTAGTATGTGCAATATTTGTATTAATTCATATTGCACATACTGCACATACAACCTCCATTTCCATCATTAAAATTCCATCAAGCAACGAACTAAAGCAAACTTTCACGCCGCGTACCTGCACGCACTGCCCCATGAGCTCGACGGTTCTTTTGACCTGAGGGGCGTCGAGGCGCTCGATGGCGTTGGCGAACTCAACAGGCATCTGGAATACCTCGATTAGTTTCCCTAATTGCCCTGCGTCACACTCCAGTTTGGTGCCGTCTCCTTGCTCCAAAAGGCCTCTGTTTAGGATTAGTATCGATGTCAGTATCAGTACCAGTACCAGTATCAGTATCAGTATCAGTATCAGTATTAGAAACCATAGCAATATCAGTATCAGTTTCGGTATCGATATCAGCTCCAGCATTATTACTATTAATAGTATCGTATCGTACCAGTAACAAAATCGCTGTCGGTGTCAGCACTGTATCGGTATTGTTAACAACATCGGCAGCAGCGCTGGAGTTCGTACCAGTATAAGCATCAGTACCAGTACCATTATCAGTGCCAAGAAACAATAATTCCCTTTCAAACCCAACCCTACTCATGCACCAAGATGTCTCCAAATATAAGCACCGGTTTCATATTAATATGCAATCTAAAAGTTGCTTATATTTCGGTACATATTGGTACTGTAACTCTAACCCCGGCCGCCTCATTGCCTTCTTGGTAGCTAATGCAATCAGGAGTGACAGTAGTACGGACATTGATACCGACCATTTTGTTTCGTCCAAGCTGGGGCAAGTCGCAAGCACTCCCGGCCCCTCCTCCCCCCCCCCCCCCCCCTTTCTCCAAAACATGGCCCACCTCCCCGCCGTCTACTCCCGCCTCCCCACTTTCTCGAAAACATGGCCCACACCACCCTTCCCCCTTCCCGGCCTCCCGTTTTTTCGAAAGCACGGCCCACCTACCGTCCTCCTCTCCCGAGTCCCCACTTTCTCGAAAACACAACCCACCACCCCTCCCTTGCCCTCCCCTCCCACCCCCCCACCTTATCTACAACATGGCCCACCTCCCTTTACCTCCTCCCGCCACCCCCACTTTCTCTACAACGCGGCCCGCCTGCCCGCCCGCCCCCCCACTTTATAGAAAACACGGCCCACCTCACCCCCTCCCCTCCCGGCCCCCCACTTCACCAAAAACACAACTCACCTCCCGCCGCCTCCCCAATTTATCGAAAACATGCCCCACCCCCCCCTTTCGAAAACACGGCCCACCTTGTGAGCGCCAAGGATTCACTGCGGCGGTGCCCGACGCCTAGTCCTAGGTCGCGGTTAGGCCCAATGCCCTTCTGCGACAACTCCTCGGGGGTGTCGAGATTGTCCCCACCCGGGGAGTTGCGCATCTGGTACCGAAAGCTGCGAAGCTTCTGCAGGCAGCTCTTCATCGCTTCCGGGTCCAAAGATCTGCCCGTTACAGCAGTGTGTGCGTGCGTGCGCATGGCATGCGCAAGTCATGTACGTTATGTTAGCGGTTTTGCAATCATATGGCCATCACTTTACTTTCCAGCTCTCTCAAGTCATGAGGGTTTTTGTTTTACCCTTCGCGACATTCTGGACTATAGCATACTATAGCAGACAATAGCAGACTACAGCAGTAGCCGCGGTCGCAGGTGTCTTCCCTTTCCCCCCCGGTGTATACTTTTCTTCATTTTCACCATTTTTGTTCATCATTTTGATCATGTTTATCGCGGAAAGGGTTCAGCATTCCCACTGCTGCCCGATTTTCATCGATTTTTCGATTACTAACTCACGCTCTCGCGTTTTCGGCGACACGAGAAAGGCCACACAAGCCAACACAAGCCAACACAAGGCACGTAAAGTACCTTTTGGATTGCTGAATCCCCCGGGTATCGAACCCCGGGCGTCATGTTTAGCAGAGGTGACAATGCACCTGTTGTGCTACTTTGTTACATACTCACTTCGTAAATCGCCAATATTAGTAGGATTCTGATGATGATGGTGGCGATTATGATGTTGTCGCATTAGGTAATTCCACATTTTGGACAAATCCAGCCCGTGGTCGCAAAAACAGCCTCAACTATACCTGGTACGAGTACATCTCAGCCGTCTGTCAAGAATTTCTCTCTACACACACAGCACACATCAGCACTGGCATAGAACAGCATAGCACAGGAGCCAACAAGCTATGAAACCCCTCTTTCCATAACCCCAACCCTACCAATCGCATGCAGTCACACCGTAACCTTCTCAGGTCATCTTTCCAACCCCAAAAACTCCGGACGGCATGCTGTCAGACCGTATACTGGTTAGGTCATCTTGGCATCTTGACGTGATCTTGACGTGATCTTGACGTGATCCTATTGGACGGTAGAGACGTTCAACCCTTTTACCACTCCAAAAATGACCCCACACTAATTCCAAGCGAATTTCGCTCAAAAGTGGTGGGCGCGGCTCTGAAGGGGTTACAGTAAGCACTGCCGTTTGTGCCGTTTCATTTAGACCGTATTGCCGTTTGTGGGTGAGACTATTACGATTTGTGTAATGTTACTTGGAATTAGAGTGATGTATTATACGTATATGATTATGTTCAGTGCAGGACTAAAAGTGGCCTGTCTGGTGTTGATTTCACACCTGTCCTTCTTGGGCAGAATCCCCTTTAAGCGAGACGGGTCAGCCTTCTTCAGCCCCATGTCGAACACTGCTGCTATGAAGTCTCGGTGCAGCTCCTGTAACCACCAACACACACCCCGAACAACACCAGCACCAGCAGAAATCAGGGATTAGCATATGCTACATACCTGCTATGGTTGGTAGTTGGTGTTGGTGTTGTGTTGGTGTTGATAAACAAGAGTAGCGCAATAGGGGATCAGCGTTAACTTTTAAGTGATCATGTGCAAAGAAAAATCTCATGCATCGTAACGACCGCAGGAAACCATGACGCGCTTGTGGTCTGTACTACAACAGCACCCCTACACAAGCATAGGCAGGATCGTGCACATGGCATGACCCGACGTCGCGTCCCCTCCTACCTGGTATCAATTTTATCCCATCCCACCATTGACGTGTCGACGTCCTCGCGGGCATGTCTTGGGTAGAGTAGAAATAAGACACACGGTCAATAAATACATACCTGGTACGGTACGAGTACCCGCTACTCGTACTGTACTTCTAGGTAGCACTGCTCCAAATTTATACGAATATCAATATATCTACCAACAGTACTGCTGTGGGTAGTGTAATACCTGGTATACAAGAAAGTAAGAGAGGAATTACCAGTTTTCTGCATCAAATTATCACATACTATTAATAGAGTACTACTGTACAAAAGAGTGAGATAGGAAGACTCACTTTTCTGTATCATGTTATCAGGTACGAGTACGTATCCATAAAAAAATGCAGGGTTTTCTCCTTCGGGATTAAATGAAATTATTATAAATACGTCAGCTGTGAGTTCAACCGATTGAATAGTAGATACTCAACTTTGCGAGCTGCGTAGAATGTTTGTTCTACGTGCCTGGTATGTGTTATTTGTAGTGTTGGTGTGGGCTTCGTGATGTACTACGTAGGAACCTGGTAGTTACTACTCGATTTTATAATAAACCGTTCGCGCGTGTTATGTGTTTATTCCTCGTTAAGGGATTCCGGCGGACTTGGAATCCCGGGGGTGTCGCAAGTTGAAAAGGAAGGAACACAGCAAGCGTTCGGTCCTCGTACATATGTACGTGCCAGCTACTTGTATTATACGCATAACCCAGCCACCGGTCAAGAACGAAGAACACCCAAAAACTTCTTGAACGCTACGTAAAGAAAAAAAGTAGCCACCGGGCAAGTAATACCGACCAGCTCAAACGACTTTATATACTCGTATATAAAAATAATACTAATACGGTCGTACCTCTGGCCAAAGGAAGCGCTTCTTCGGCCTGGAGGAGACGCGCTCGTCGGCCGACCCTGCCGAATCGCTCTCCTCGCTGTCCTCGGCGTCGTTGCTGCATGGCACCCTGTCATCGCTGCTGCTGCATGGCGCCCTACCGCGCTTTTTGCTCGTCGAGCCCGCCGTCGTCAAACAAATTACTTGAAAAAATAAAACAACTCGCTCTGCCTGGTACCCAGTTTGATATCATCATGATATATCATCATGACATATCATCATGAGGTATCATCATCGGGATATCATCACGAGATATCATCATGGGATATCATCACGAGATATCATCATGAGATATCATCATGATATATCATCACGAGGTGTTGTGTTCGGGGCGGACAGCAGCGTGAGGGGGGTTGGAAGAAGTGAGGGGTTTAGTTAGTAGTGAAGACCTGGTAGCAAATAAAAAAACGGAATTCGGGGACGACCTCTGCTACTACTGTATACTGCAGTGGGAGGCTCCCTATAATGCCGGTTGAATAGTGGCAATTGCCGGTATAGTACCGGTGAAACCGCTTGGCACGACTGGAGCCCGCTACGAGTATTGTGCCGGTACCAGCAAAATAGGGAAGTGACCCTCAATAGTGCCGGTTCCGGCCTCCACATCAGAGATATACTGCACGTACTGTACAGCAGCACCACACGTGCCGGAAACTACTGTAGTATGCACGTACGCACCTCTAACGAACTGTGCATGCACTATTTAGAAGCACGCAACGCCCTGTGGAGCGGGTGAACAGCCCCTTTGAAAAAGGCATGCCAAAAGCCCCTCACGCCCACCAATGAATGCCTCCAAACAAAGCAAACAAAGAGGGCACCCTTCCACTTCGTAGATATCACCATTTCCCTAAAACAGTTAATACTCCTTTGCTCTATATACGCTTCTACACACCTGATACACGTACGATACTCCTACACAAGGCCAACAAATGCGTGGGTGGAGGTTGGGGTGGTGGAGTCGAAAATATGGCGCCACGCCCCGTGAATACACGATCCTGGTTTCAATCCCGTGGGTGACGACTTCTCGATTGTGTTTTTTTGCATTGGACTATTCGCTTTTTTGTTGCCTGTTCGTCGACCGACTCGTGGGAGTACGGTTCGCGCTTTGTGCTCTCGGCCTCCGGCGCCTACCGCGCAGGGCTAGTTCCATTTGAGGGGCCCCTACTGGGGGCCAGGGTGCCCAATGGGAAGGGCCCACTGCGGTGTCAAAAGTATCAAAAGCGGGAGCACGGTTCCAAGCGGAGCCTGTTTCGTTCTCCCGCGCTTTGTTATGGGGAATATTCCCAGAACGTTCTTATTCCTACCGAGTGGAGGATTCTACTGAAGGGAAAATGTGGATGTGGTGGCCGCCTTCATGGCGAGAATGAAAGAAGAGGAGCGCAATCATTTCCATCGCATCTGCTTCGCGTGCATTAACGCGAAGCAATCCCTCCCTTTCATCACCCGTTGCATCCCCTTCTCTTCATCTATAGAACACTCCATTTGGCCTTGTATCTATTGATAACGTACCGCACAATTTGATTCAAATATTCTTTGAAAGTGTCGGTACCGGCACTATTGAGGAGATATTAATTCGTTCATAGAACTGGTATCGGCACCATACGCTATAGTGCCGAGTGCCGATATTGTTGGCTGGAATATACCGGCACTACGTACGTATAGGGAGGGCATCACTGCCGTAGTGACGTCTACACTACTATTAATAGCATTCAAGGACGCCGGCGGGAACATAACAAGCTACGGCCGCAAGAGCATGCCAGCTGTCCTGTGTCAGCCGCTCGTGGACTCTTACATTACAGTCTTACAGGTCATGCATCTACTTTGTTGTCCATCATGTACACCAGTATCACCAGCATCATACTATGAAGGAGGAAAGGTACTCGTACTGTGGAGGAGGTGACTCCAACGCGGCGGACTTGGAGACCGCTTGAACGAGATAATGTGAAATGACGTCATCACGCCGTCAAGGTTATTCGTACTACTATTAATAACATATATTAATAATATGATTAATACTAATATTTAATACTGCTGCTGTGTACGTACTGGTATATCCGAGGATATGAATGCAGTCAGCACAGGCTACGTACGAACTTCGGGCAGAGTTCCCAGGTGCCCACAGCCAGGTGTAACAGATGCAACTGCGTTATGCTGGTGTAAGCTACAGTAGTATCACGTACCAGGTACCAGGTACTAACTACCGAGCTACCGAAATGTTTATACCCGGTACATACGAGTACGTTACCAGGTACTAACTACCGAGCTACCGAAATGTTTATACCCGGTACATACGAGTACGTTACCAGGTACTAACTACCGAGCTACCGAAATGTTTATACCCGGTACATACGAGTACGTTACCAGGTACTAACTACCGAGCTACCGAAATGTTTATACCCGGTACATACGAGTACGTTTGCTGGAAAACGGTATGGTACTCACTGCAGCGATGAGGTGGCATGGTTAGGCAGTGGGCCTACCTCAAACCTGATTGCGAGGCCCTACGACGTACTGCTGCTGCTGTGTACCACTGACCAGGGTTCCCGGTATACCGGTATACATGAGCATGGGTATTGCGAGTACCGCCGTGCCTGGTACAATACCGTACCGAACACCTAGTAGTACGAGGGACCATATAGGTTTATGTCTATACCATTGGTTCTATTTACTCTACGAGTATAATAGGTCCCCCGCAACAACAAGGAAACGAACAATAAGAAAGGCAGGCTGATGTTTGCCGTAAGATAAGAAATTCGGGATTATTTATACTGAATTTAGTGTAGAACGCACCCATTCTCATTTAAGAAATCCAGCCTGGATTATATTTCCCGTTTCTTATTACAGTAAAAAGAGAGGACGTAGAAGGTGTCCTGCATCATATATTGGTACTACTGCTGTACGGCTCGTAGCATCATGCACGCAGCACGCGGCACGATTGCTGCGTGCCTCTTGTGTTCCTGCCTCCACAGCACACTGCACACACTGACTGCTGTGCATTACGAAACTACGGTATATAAACAGCCCGCTTCCCACGAGCGCAATTCTTTCCACGAGCTTTCGCTCGAAACAAACCAGCGTTTACCGGCACCTTCAGCCTTGAGCGTTTGGTTCAGCAGTTGGTAAAACAGACCATCACACTCTCTAAACTACTCAAGGTATGGTAATAGTCTAGTCTACGTAGGTGGGGCCATCGACAGCAGTAAAATCCCACTTGGACGAGGCAACACAAACACATTGCAACATTGCAACCACAAGGGAAATACGAGCTGTTAATAGAATTGCAATGGTTCATGGCAATTGGCGCAAGCACATGGAATTGGTGGGGATATGTGCTGCAGTTGGACACATTTATTCGTGACGTTTTTAATACTTGTTCACGTTCCGTACTCTATACCTGGGGTACCTGGGTCGTACGCGTACGTACTGCGTAGCAGTAGAGCAGCAGAACCTGGTATGCAGCCTGAACAAGCCAAGCAGAAACGAACGATAGGCGACGGAGCAAAACAACAAGGCCATCCAGCTATCGATACAACCCGACGGCTAAACAAACCGACGCCACACTCGCACCTTGCTCAGTTCCAAACAGCCCCGTTCTCCCTGGATGCCTGCTGATAGAACAAGACGTTGGCAGGACGGCCTTGGAAAAACGAATGTTGAGGTTGAGGAGATTCAACTTCTGTACAAACTCCTAAACATTGTCAGGCGTTTCGTAAGAGGGGTTGAAGACGCCCCAGACTGCGGCATGGCGGCGAGCTGACCCCGAGCACAGAGCAAGCTCTACTGGAGTGATCCACGAAACAGCCGCATCTCTCGCCATCATGCTGCGTCTAATAGGAAGGCCATGTTGTACTCCGCGACAGCTTTTTCAACTTGTTACACCAACGGCTATCGAGTCGACATCGAGGGTCGTTCTTGACGGAGCTGTAGGCAGTAGTAGTGGTACGAGGACCATCTTCGCGACCTCATCAGCGTGGAAAGGCAGGAAAGGCGGCTCGTCAGTGCTTAGACCGGGGCCCACAAGACCAACACGTACTAGGGTTGCCGGTGCGGGCAAGAAGAACAAGCTGAAGATGCATGGGACACCTTTTTCCAGAATAGCCAAGGACAAGAAAATCCAAGAAAAGGGGGAAAGGCAACTCGAGGCCATGAAGACTGTCAAGCTGCCGGAGGGCATACCGTAAGCAGCAAGCACCACAGCAGTCAGTACGTATCATAGAGATACCATACAACCCGTAGAGCAGCAGCGTAGATTGCAAGCAGAGCACTCACCGCCTTTCTAGCTTGGCTACACCATCTACCATTGCTTGCTGAAGAGCGAAAGGCCTGACATAAAACTCTAGCATGACGTCGGCAGAGTCGCCATTGGGAGCAGTTTGCTCCCGGTAATTGCGCCGCTTGTTTTGGCATTGTGAGAGAGTGAGAACGAAATGACGAAACGAGTTGGTTTGAAATTTGACACGGGAAGTGTGGAAGGAAATTGCTCGTGTACCTGAGTGTATTGTACGTAAAGTGTAGAGTGTGAGCTTTAGTATTAATAATAGACTCGTACCAGCTACGATCCTGGTACCTGAGCGTGCGTATATACGGGTAGAGTGTAGAGCTTTTTTGGTATTCGACTACCAGCTACGTACTGTCCCTGGTATACCTGGTGTATGATGGGGCTTGGCCCTGGTACGTACGTAGCTCCAGCCAGTACAAGATGGCTGGGCCAGATTCCAGTATACAGTACTGTACCAGAACAGTGCACAGCAGTTATTTCCGGTGAAGCCGAACCCGGTCGCGGTACCCGTCCCGCCCCCGGCTGGTGGGGAAGCTCTGCCAGAGGCACCCCCGGAGGGCCCCGCTGGAAGCACCCTACCGGGGGCATTTTTTTACGCGATTTGGCTTTACTAGAGCTACGTAGAAGTACGTTGATTTTGGGCCATGTTTCAAAGGCGATTTGGTGGTAGGTTGACTGAGGAAAAATGAGAAAATGCGGACAGAGAAAGACATTTCGAGCCCGCAATTTTCTGATTGGTCGATCGTGCACGATGGCACAGGAGAGACCCGGGGAGCCCACGCCACCAATGGCTGAGGCGGCTCAGCCCTTCGAACTCACAGACTCCCCTCCTTTTCTCCCTCTCTCCCCTCCCTGTTTTATTTCGCGTGCACTACCTCGGCGCGGCGCTTTTTGATGGGTTTCCGCTATATTATGAGACGTTATTGTGGGACGTATTCATGTATTCATACGTAACTACTGTAGGCAATACACTGGCAACCCTAGCAGCCCCCTCAGCCAGTACAGCAGTACAGCCAGTACAACGCACTGCCAGTACAGTAGTACTGGCAGTAAAATCTGAACCAAGGCCCAGTACTGCTATATAGATATGTACAGCGTCACTCGGACCTACCCAGAGGCCCTACACTACGAGTGGAGCCCCCCAGCCAAGGTTGCATACCGCCGCTGATCCTGCCGAGTAAACGGCTTACCGATTGGAGATAGCCAATACCCTCGAAAACATATGGCACCTGTTGCCAGGCACGTTGGAAGCTGGAAAGGCGGAAGGCGGGATGCTTCGTTTCCTTTCGTGGCCTCCGTTCTCCTCTTCTGATATACGTGCTGGTACCTGGTACTTGGTTTGCTTGGAGGTTTTGAGGTGGAGAGGATAGCAACACCGTTGTAAGTCGTACGTAGTTCACGTGGATACACCTGGAACCCATCTCGACCCGTTTCGGAATGTATTCTATGTAGCAAATGCCACCCCCAGCGCCCCCCGCTGACTTTGAGTCGTGAGTTACAAAGGTGTGGAGCGAAAACGGGTTTGTTTCTTGTTTGTTTTGGTTCTGTACTTTCTTGCTGAACGATAATCTTGCCGCATCACGCCGAAGTTGTGCCTTTATGTACGTTTTGGGACAGTTTTATGTTGTCCTGTCTGTCGTGGCCGGCGATCCGACTTTTACTTTGTCAGTTTGCCCTTGCCTTGTCTTGCCTTGCAACTACATGGTCAATAGTGGTTCTGTTTTGTGTTCCCGTAGTGCCTTTCAATATTCGGCTGTGGGAATCCTTGCGTGAACTTTATTTTGTGGACGATGGGAGTGCGGGACGCGGTGCTTGTTTGACGTAGGGTTACCTGCTCATGACAGGAAGGAAGTGTTCACACCTGACTCTCAACGTCCTGGAATTCCTACGAACGAATGTAGCTGGATGCGGTTTACCCGTTATGAATATCATGTATTAATACGTATTTGGCGCTCTATGACAACGTGTCCCATTCGTGCATATGTCCGTTCCCACCTCATGTCTCTGCCCAGGTATGAGTTCTAGAGACAGCGGCCCTGGGTTGCCACGAGGTTGTATATCAACATGGACACTACGCGAGGCCTAGCTGTATGTGACCGGGAAGAAAGCGCCTGCTCTTCCAGCTCCCAGACATGCATCGAAGTGAATGGCCGGCAAAAGTGCTGTGTGGGGAACATCACGTTTGCGGGTTCTACTTCAAGACCCGGGACGAGTTAGCATGCTGGGGATATCGTGAACGAGTTCACCCGCCACAACCTCGAAGCGAGTTCTGATGGCAGACGGGTCGTCTGTGCCTCACCTGCCATGCCGCCGCGCCCTGAAGTCGCGTTTGCGAGGCGCATCCCTATTGTGTCCCGCGTGCACTCATCGGGCCAGCGAAGGGCCTTCGTGTTCTTTGCCGGCGCCAAGGGAACTACAGCAGTACGACACGGGCGGCCGTGCTAGCTCCGCCGCTGCTGCCACGTCCAGGCATCGCCCTGCAATATTTTCCGACTTCGTTAACGAAGATGCATTGGGGTTATTCTGCGCTCTTTGAGAAATTGTGCAAATTGTACTGTGCAGGAAGGACATCCAGGACGGGCACCGCTACCTCCTGTCTGTTGCACGGCTGTCATGGCCGCACTATGAAGAATAGCAACGGTCCACGAGTTTCTGCTGAAACGCGTGCGACTCGGGAATTGGCAGGATGTACCAAGCGCTAGTGTAGAGGTGGGGACATAGATAGTACTCGGAAGAAGGGCATTTTCTGTTCCACCTCCAACTCGGTGGCGTCTCGATAGTCCGATTAGAAGTCAGCGAACGACGCAGATGTCTTGCAGCCGAAACGGACTGGCTCATGCGGCAGAGAGGCCGCCAAGGTCTTGAGAACTCCATTGTCGAGGCCGCCACGAAAGTGCCGTTTATAGAGGATATATTTATTTTCTGGATGGAGGCTTGAGAAGATTCGTCGTGGCCGTGTCTAGGGTGTTTGAGTCACTGGTTCAGCTGGGATTGTACAGGAGTGAAGGGGAGGCAAGAGGGAGTGTCCTTGATGCACGTATATCTGTTGTGTTTATTGAAAGGGGGTGGTTGGTTAATTTCTTCTCGCCTCTTTGGCAAAGCTGGGGGCATTCCGTCTTGGAATCTGGCCGCCGTGGAATGTCAGTTTTCCTGAAGAAGCAGCAGCCTTGGTCTTGTTTGCGACAGTCTCTGTATTACGTAACAGGCGGTGATGGCGTCCCTCCCTGCGTGAAGAAGTGACGTTGAAAGAGCTTTACAACGTCTCGTTTTGTTGGTACAATGGAATTCTGTTGCTTCGCTTCTCTGGTGCATTCTATCTGTAACTATGCCCCTGTACGTAACCATCGCGAGTTTCTTCGCGCTCCTAGCATTACTGCCAGGTACTATTTTGGTGCTAGGTTCTGAATATAATTGATTGAGTGCGATCGCACAGGTGGTGTGAGCTTGGGGGAAAGCACTTTATTGTGAAGGCGTGTTGCCTAGAATGGCGGACGTTGCCGAATGAAGGGTATGGCCGTTGATGTGATCCTAAACGATATGAGCCGTACAAAAAGGCTGGGTGGCGCCTATAATCAGCCCCCCCGACCAGCCTGGCCTTGGATAGTCGATTATGTACTGCACCCATGCGTTTTGGGACTAACTACTTGGAATTGGCGGCATTTTATTCAGTACATACTGTAAGTAGTGAAAGTGAAATGCACGACACATATTTGCACTCGTAGACCAGGAACGGAGCATTCTCCATTTTCGTGTCACCCTACGCACAGTAGCCCCGCTTCTAGCGACCTTAACCCTCGGCTGAACGAACCAGAAGCAATTCGCTGATTTTGTCGCATCAATTGCGCCGACACCGTGCCCCGACACTCGCTCCTGGCTTGCAGAACGCGCTACGATAGACCGTGATGGCTCGTAAAATGCGTGACATTCTACCGCGTTGTTGAGAAAACTACTGCTCGAAGACGACGTAATTGTCACGAATCCAGCCTTGCTGCGGTGGTCCGACACTACTCATCCCTTTCGTTTCTACGTTACGTCGAGATGTCTCATCCAGTGTACTGAACATTGACGAAAACGCGTCGAATTCGTCCGTGCCATCTGTGGTGTTCGCTACCACTCTCTTAGGCCTGCCCCAAGTATCGCTCCTCCTATTCCCAGTCAACATCGCGTTTGGCTCGGCAAGGTGGTTAGGTGCTGCAATCGCTAATAGTGAAATCCCGCCAATAGAGCTGTCAAAGGCGCCCACCATCGTATTGCTCATGTCTTGCGAGCTGCTGCCGGCATAATTGATATGACCATATCCGTCTTCAGAGGTGCTACGAGAGTCACGGAAGAAACAGTATAGAATCATGGAAAGCAAAACGAGTATGCCCCCGAAAGCGATGGCTACTTGAGCTATTCCCCGAATGCCCAGGTTATACCTCACCTGCTCCACGAATGCTACTAGGTTCTGAACAATGCTCTCATGCGCTTGCTCTGTCTCAAGAGAGGAGTGGAATATAGCACAAACCGCGGCGTTCGCTTCCCACAGACCAGCCCTCTGCTGACCATAATTCAAACACGACGGCCTCAGCAGCGCCGCTAGCTGCTGCAGACCGGTTGCAGTATCGCCATCAACGAATCCCTCTCTTGCAATCGAATGGCGATGTATACCACTATCTGCGGGTGTGTTGCCACTCGTCACATCATGGTTCACCCAACCGGGTACAAATTGGAGGGCACTGCTACTAGTCGAGAGCGGCACTACCCGGGTACTCCCCCACCTTGCGGAGACGTCTTCAAAATTGACAGCGCCATCGACCGCGCATGGCGAGTGGTCGTTCTCGCGAGCCGAAGCGCTCCACGACAACAGTTCTGGCATATCCGTGCTCTCCGAAAGATTGATGCGTACCTCCAGTCTGCCTGATTCGACTCCAGGTGTCACATGCCTGCGGTGTTGTTCTGCTGTTGCTGTCGAGCCGTCGCCCGCGCGATGCTGCAAGAAGCGCACCGCCGTGGGATAGTCCCCTCCGTGCGAGTACGCGGCCAAAACGAGAACCAGCCCGCTCTCTGGCGTCACGAATGCGAAGGATCCAGCGGGATCACCTGTTCTCTGCATCTGCCGAAACTTTGGCGGAGCGTCGCTCGGATCCCACGAGCCATTACTACTACACGCGGCCATGGAAGGGGTGTTGGTCCCGACGTCTCGAAATGCGCACTTTTCGTCTGGCCCTTCGCCGGCCGCGTATCCTCGGAGTTCCACGCATATGTTTGGGACGGACTCCGCGCCGATGTGCACAGACCTGTGAACCCGCAAAACGTTGAACGAACACGGACGTGATGAAAAAGGGATCTGCGTACCTCCACCATGTTGTCCGGATAGTCTGTGGCAGGTGTGCGTCATTAATAATGCACTATTATACTGTAGCACTGCAGTAGCTTCCTTTAGGAGGACAAGGGGGGCATTTAAAAGCTTCGAAACAAGGAGCTCGCGAAGGTTTCGGCTTACGTGCTCTTCTCTAGCACCCTCTCGCGGGCTTGACGGTGCAATACACTGCTGTAGTGTCATACCTGCACGCACCTATGTATGCTATCATGGTAGAAATTCCTTTATTTTACTCCTAGCTACAGTAGTGTAAAGGATTTCACTCGATGGAAGGAAGTGTCCCCTATGTGCGGTTCATACGTTTCGACATTTATGAGGGGGGGATGTCCTCGGGCCCATTCAGTTGGCAAGTTGGTTGGGAACTCGTGGTTCATGTCAATGATATGCAATCAGTACCGCTGTTGTAGTACGTAGCTTACCTGATGAACTGGGCACTCATTCACTTCTACTACTACTACTACAGTATAGACTACTACTGATAGACATTCACATCGACAATTTATAGACTGTACATATAGCACCAGTGCCGGTGTTACTGGGCACAGCCATATACTGAAATAATAAACTGAATACAGAGCTCCTGTGTATACGCAGCAGTACAAGTGAGACCGTTCGTACATGTGCCCTGAAACTGCTGCTGTAGTACCGGTACGTGCATGGTATGCGCTATCTTACGATTTTTTCAAAGAGCCGCGCGCTGAGACCCGAAACCTGAAACAGATAATTCTTCGACTTCGGGATAAAGAATATGTGCGGGATCACATTCTGTCGAAATCAAGAAATAATTTGATTTTTAGTTCTCTCTGTGAAATTCAGACCAGCTTCAAATCGAACACCTCAACCCGACAACGCATTGCTGGTGACTACGAACGAATGCGCTTGGGAACCTCTAGCCGGACGCGCGCGTGGTCGACGCTAGGCGTAAACACTCGGCATATATTTATCACATCTTGGGGTGTTTCTATGCGCAGTTCGGAGGTCGACAGGCTTCTTCGGTTCTTCGCTGTGTGCTCCCAGAATACTGCTGCAACCAACCTCATACTCGTGTAATAGTACATAAAGATCCATACGCGTTGAGTTACCTACTCTGTGTTTGTTTGCTGATGCTTTGAGATACCTCACCCGGCGAGGTCGTGTGTGGGCCTATAGGTCTATCCAAAGGGGGATACACGCGTGACCCTCGCCAGGTGGAAGCATCTACTGTATCTCTCTGGCTGTGGTGACGACCCTTCTGGGCACATAACCACACCTTATCTATCCCATCGCATCTCTGCTCTCGTCGATCTCCTTGTTGATATCAACATATACGTAGCAGTATCCTGTCTCTATTCTACGAGTATCTCTGTGTTGTCTGTAGTATGCTGTGAGATACCAGGTACCTGGTAGTAGGTGGTACGCAGCAATAAATATACAGCTAGCCAAGGACTGCGCCTCGCACGCGCCTAGCACCTGGATGCAAGGACATGCCGTGGGCTGGAACTACCGTGTGGTGTTTGAAACAACACGAGCTGAATAGAGTAGTGGCACTACTGCTGTAGACACGCATGTACTCGTACAGCATTCAGGTCTGGCTGCTGTTTCCTGCTCATCCAAACTAGGTTTTTCACGTCCAAAGTCTTCAGGAGCAACAGGAGTAGACAGGGGCGCGGGTGGAGCTGCGTACCCGCGTTAATCCTTTACGTATGCCCTGCTAGCTCCTTTTATTTTGCCGAAAAGAAAGGAAGCCCTCATAGTCTAGGCTTCTACTTGCTATCAAGAAGCTATCATAAGACAACCTAATTCCGAAGCGCAGCGCTGTGGGTTGAAATGTAAATCGTGCTGTGGTTGCTGCCGATGTGTTTTATATTTACACAACTGACCAGAAAGCGAGCCGTCGAATAAATTTGAACTTGAAGAGAGTACGGGCGATGCAGATATGTTACGAGTATACACCCAGAGCAGTGCAAAATTGCGGTTGGGAGTAAGATACAGATTTTTTTAAACCTAGACAAACTGTTCCATTGTTGTGAAGAATTTCTCCAACCCTTTGTCGTGAATCTGGGGTGGAAGATAGTTTTAGCACACAGCGCTGTGCCTTCTTGTTTGCTTTTGCCTCCACGCGAGCCTAGCTCTAATTTCCAACACAGCATAGATACACCAGCTATCCCGTTTGGTTGTGGTGGGAGTACTAAAGCAGACATCCCGAGAGACGACGCGAGTTCATGCGCCGTAGAGCACGTGAATTTTCCTTCCGCGCCCGGCCTCCGCGCCCAGGAATAAAGTTTCAGGGTTATGATTTTATCCTTTTCTATACAACAACAAACAGCACAGACAGCAGCACACACAGCACAGCAGCACACACAGCACGGCAAGACACTCGTCTAGACGTACAGCCCTTTCTCTACAGCAGCAGCGGTAGCCATATTGACAGTGACGAGCGTAGGCTTGGAGGCAGGAGGATGACATATACGCTCACACTCGTGACGCATCAAGGATTTTATGATGCCTCATAACGAACAAAAAGAAAACATGCATGCAAAAACACATGATTTCGTACTCGTACGTACTCGTAGCGTGGTTCTCGAGAAAATATATGCAATTCTCTCACATACCGACCCACAAAACTATTGTGCGACACCATAGATGCGACACACGCCTGCGCTAGGCGTCGGTACAACGCGCTTGACCCTACGGAGAGGCTCAATCGCGCTTCTGTTCGCCAGTCTCGTGACTGCCGATTTTAGATTTTGACTCCGTTATCGGGCTGTTTCAATTTCAAAGTCAAAATTCAGAACCAAATTATTTCTTGATTTCGTCAGAAAGTGATCCCGCACTTTTTCTTCATCCCGAAGTCGAAGAATTATCTGTTACCTGAGCCGAAACCTTGAAACGATCCGAGGAATACAGCAAACAATTATGGCGCGCAGATCGAGATCTCATACTATTCTGTCAGTACCCTCATCCATATCGTACTCGAGACTCAATACCGTCGTGCTGTTGGTGTTGGTGGTGGTGGCTATCGACATGCCGCCCCTCGCTGCTACGCCGTTGTAATTGCCTCTCACCCTGCGACAAGCAATCCGTCGTTGACACCGACGCCACCATGTCCACCTCTCGATGCCTCCGCAAAGGCATGGCTCGTACTCCCGCCCGGAAATGCGGCTGTGTGTCGAACGAGATGGAGCCCCCCCAGCAAGCCACAGGCAAGAGCAGGGGAAACGAACCACGGGGATCTAGCTGCTGGATACATTCTCTGAGTTGTGGAGGTACTGCAGTGCCAGTGGTAGCTGTGTCTTTGATCTCAGGGGGGGGTGTTTTTGGGACTCGTTGGCGAAAATCAAGCTGAGGGAGTTTGAAAACTCTGGGGTTGGATGTTTGTCATGGGACACGGGACAAGAAACAACATACAAATCTGTATCTTCCAAGGCTGCTCGTATCAGTATATACTTTGGATCTTGGATCGTACGTGTGCGTGCGTAAAAAGCCCGGCACGTACGTAGAAGGGCAGCAGAAACTGCCAACCGATCTCCGAGGCATCAAGAAGGCGGAACAGGGAACCGGTCGTAATGGGGCTGCTGGTGCATCTTACCGAGTCAGACGAGTTCGCAGTAGAAAAAAAGTCGTGTCCGACTGTTCATACGCATGGTGGTTTGCCGGACGCTGTCGGTGGTTTGACCATCTACACAGTATATATCTACGGAACCGTAACAACACACGCCGCGCCCACGCCCGCCTTTCGTGGCGACGCGGATGCAGCCGCCCTCCCCGCAAAAAATGACATCCAGCCCCTCTTGACCGTTTTTAAAAGGGGCATACGTGATACTACCTCAAGCTGTTACTCAAAACCAAGACAAACTATTTGTCTTGTCAGCCGACCTCCTCTAATTCATTGTTGATTAGGAGGGGCGAAGTGCAACGAAAGACGGGCCACACAGGGGTGCACGTCGTGCCCCTAAGTCCGTTATATTAGTCGGGGGCGGGTGTAGGAAGTGTAGTGTCTACAGGGTTTCTTAAATGTCTCCCTTTACCTGCCTGCTTAGCGTTAGGCAACCCGTAGTAAGAGTCCTGCTGACCAGTATGTACATCATCAGTAGCTTGTAACTGTTCGATGTCTCCATCGCCGATCCAGCACTACAGTGCATACTCTAAATCCACAGTTTCCTGCACGGTGCTCGAATTGCTATTGAGTGTTGCTGCTATTGCTGGGAGACGCGAAGGCGAGCTCGATAAGCACCCCCCACAAATAACGCCCACACACGTGGCCTCGTAGGTTGGGATAATTACACACAATAGATACCAACCTAAGAGCGGCAGGAGCGCCACAACATCCGACTTGCGTACTGTAGTTCAACATAGAAACCGGGACGGAAGGCTTGATTGTGATGAAACTGCAAGTGAGAGCGATTTTATCGTGTCGGTCAAACTCCAGAACTAGCTTTCGGTCTTCATGAAACCTAAAATGGAATGGGACGCCCCCGTGTTCATTTTGGGGGGCGTCAAGTTGGCGATCGCGAACAAAGTTCCCAGAAACTAGACCCTACGTATACCGCAAAGTCTGATAGGTACATCGTGTACGAGTATACAGTTAGTTTGGCATGTCATCAAGTACAGCTTTGTCATTTCGCTCGGGGTGCAAACTCTTAGCGCGAGCGTTCGCCTTGTACGAGCGAGTGCCTTTTGGTGGACCGATGCTGTCTTGCTGGATGGTGCCTGAAAACAACACATAATCACTTGGGACACGAAAGGCGCCAATGGCGCACAGCCTCGCCGCCCATTTTCTTGCACCATCTGATTGAGGGAAAGGAGTAGCCATAATTAATACTGGTATGATATCAAATAGCAGGACCATCAGACCGTCAACAGTCAGTGCAGGGCAAGGTCGAGGACCCAACCCGCTCACATACCCACAGCAACCAGTGGACATTTGTTGCAAGGAATTCGGCGAAAAACAATGCCACGCCAGTCCCACTCTCACACCGACCTCGATCAGGCCACCACCACCACAAAATAACCCCTGTGCGAAGCTCCAGCATGGCACAAAGGCAGCACCGACAACACCCAAAGCGAGCAGAGAAGCGACAGCAAATACTTGCCACGACTTGCCACTCTGTGAGTCCACCCACTTTACGTACTCGTAAGCGCATGTGATGTGTGCACCGGACGACGCCCAAAACCAGCATGCGACAACGACGAGTACTACTACTGCTGCATACGGCTGCATCGGGCGAAAACTACTGTAGGCCGAGACGAAATCGGAATATAAAAAAATGAAGCTACAACACGAAAACAATAGAACATACCACATTGAAGGCGGGCTCTAGTTAGTAAATGGCGCGTAACGCCTTAGAGAGAGCAATGCCACACACCCAACGCTTTTTGTTACACAGGCTAGAGCTATGGCAGCACCGTAGTGCTTCCACAAGGCACCCCTACTACGTACGGCTGTTGCTCCGTGTCACGCTCGCCCAACGCGAATCGAACAAGCTATTACACTGCATGCAGCACACGCCCTCATATCTGCATGAGAACCCCCCCCCCCCCCCCCACAACCACAACAGGGGCAACATACCAAAAACAAAGAACGCCTGAGCGTGTCGACATCCCTCTATAATATTCTCTTTCCACGACAACGTGATGGATAACGGGCATGTACCCTGCTCGACAGACAGCACTGCACTTCGGCAAGCACGGCCCGCCTACACCGCACAGCAGAAATAATTTAATAATCGAGAGCGATTATTCTACGGCAATAAGTCTCTCTTTTCGCCCATGTCGTCCTCGGGAGTGTCGCCATCTTCGCTGGGAGAGCTGTTGAACAGGTCCTGGAGGCGCTTCACGTCCGCGTCTTTTTTCGCCTGAGATTGGTCATCACCATTTCGCACCAACAAACGAAACGAACGAAGAAAAAACAAAAGTGGGCATCGGCCGAGGTAAAAGGACGATAGCGTTCAATGAACCGCAATAGAAGATCACACGACGGCAATTAATCAGCAGACAAACATCAGTCGACGACACCCCGTAACGCTTCCACATGTCAGATTGCGAACCGACCCTACGGCTGGAACCTGGCTTACGATCGTATCGACTCATACAGCAGAAACGAGGAGAGGGTGCAGAAGTGAAAGCACCAGGGAAAATATTGACGAACCTTTGGCAAAACAATTCAATTGGCCAACGGGTGAACATAATACATCCCTAAACACGACACCACTCGTAGACGTGGTCAGGACGCTATAAATAAAATACCTGGCGTTACGTTGCCTTACGCTCCGAAGACGACCATCAGCGAAGGATTGGTGGTAGACTTTTGCATTTCTGAAATATACTGTCAGCGATACAACTTTGCGCAATCCAAACTTGTAGAATTGCACCCAAATCGGTTTCGCGAAAAAATCAATTTTCGTATCCAGTTGGTATCCATACGGTATCCATACGGTAACGAGATGGCGTCGAGATGGCGTCAAGGCAAGGAGAAGACACACAGATGGCCTCGGTCAACCTACTGTGCAGAATAGCATCAACTACCAAGGTGAACAATCATGACGGTCATTTGTACACAAGGTTTTCCACAAGTACGGAAGCCTCAGCCCTCAACCCCTTTCAAAAACTGCACCCTCCTTTTGAGCGACAAACTTCTTGGGATTAGTGAAAGATAGGATACGTATTGCAGTGGCCGGAGGGTTAAGCAAACTGTACCTTGACAGTCACTCACGTTATCAAAAGTACACAAAACCTACGGAAGTCAACATTCATAACGGGCGGGCACTCTGCAGGAGTAAATACGCCTCGGCAACCACGCGTCACCTTGAGAGCCGCGCTCGCATCCTCCTCGCTTTGGGCCTCGCTGTCTCCCTCGCTGTCGCTGTCGGCGTCCTCGGTATCCCCCCCTTCCTCGCCCAGGAGTTCGTCACCGTTGGCAGGACTGTCGTCGCTGGCAAAGACGATGCCGGTCTTGCCCGTCTTGGAGGTTTTTCCCTTCTTGCCGCTCTTCCTCAAGATCTTATCGGTTGCCAATCGTATCATATAATATAATATCATAGCATATATCGGCAACGACATGGAGATGGGACGGGGGCGATGGGAGTTGCGACGAGAGCGTGCGATGTGGCGGTTAGACGAGGGCGTTGATGCCGCCAGGGAGGGTCACGATTAACCATTAACCATCACACTATGCTTCCCTTTGGGCCTTGAGAGGGACGAAGTGTACGTAGAACGTTATTTACAGTGACAGCATATACCACATGAAGCGGCCTATTCACACCGGTACGTAGCTTGCTACACCTGGTATAGGGTAGCGGACGCACCCGAAGTTGCAAAGGGATATTGCTGTACGATGCTATTTACACTGCTGCACGATGCTATTTATGTTTTAGACGGAAAAGTGACCACAACAAAAGGGACGATTTCGGCAACGGCAACTGCTACTGCTACTACTGCGTCATTGCGCGGTGGTTGATACAAATTGGTGCCCTACTATATACACTAGGAGTAGTAGTTACGTACAGTTGAAGGAGTCTTACGGTACGGGCGCAACACGATCCTACCCTACCCTTACTGTACTGTACTACTTCTGGGCGCTCACGCTGCTATTAATAGTACACGGTTCATAGCACCATAGTTATCATTGGTTTGGGCGCTTATCCCGTATATCCCTTAAAAAGTCCCTTATATCACTTAAAAGGTCCTTAAAAGGTACCTCAAAAGGGGTATCAAAGGCGTTAATAGCGCCGCATTACAGAGGTTTTAGGTTGCTTTTATATTTTGCTATACCTGGGTCTCAAATGGGTCAACCGAGCTGTTGCATTTACATGCATCTGGTGTTCGGTAGCATAGTGTACTGTATTACGGTAGTACGAGTATTCACCTACGATCGCATATTATACTTACTGCAGATTTTGAAGTCACGCCTCACTACCATCAAGTGATGGTCAGCGTAGCAGTCTCGTGCAGTGTACCAGGTAAATCTTTCAACCCTTTTACCACTGCAAAAATGACGAGAATACCGCACACTAAATGCAAGTAGTTTGTCCCGATAGCGTGGGTGCGGAGCTAACGGCAACGTTAACGTTTACTCTTCGCGCGATGCACTGCTTACAGCATTCGATATTACCTTTGGAGCGGCTTGCTAAATTATAAGGCCGCCTACAATAATGTATTTGCCCCTTTTGAAGCTGGGCGCATCCAGATATGTCATGTGAATATGAAGATTACAAGCTTCCCCTTCGGGATGAATTGTGGCTGACTTGAAACCCCGGGGGTGTCGCAAGCTGAGAAGGGTGAACACATCAGACGTCTGTTCCTCGTACCAGCTATTCGCACGCTATTAGTGGCCACCGGGCGAGAACGAAGAACATAAAACTCTTCGAAACTAAACAAAATAAAATAGCCACCGGGCAAGTAACACCGACCAGCCCAAACGAGTTTATGGTTAGCCCCATAAAAACAAAAAAAAACGTGAAGCTGGAGACGCGCGCTATCCGATCGAAGAAACGTTTCCTTCGAAAAAGCTTTTGTCAAAATGCCTTTCTTCCACCAGCGCACACATTATTAATAATATTATGAATACAAAAGTAATACCCGCCAGCGCGAGTTCCTAGGGGGAGCTATATTGAGAAATATTCGCACCCTATCTTTGTTCGTTCACCTCCTCAATTTTGTTGTCGTATTCATCCTCGGGGTGTTCTGCCGCGAAGTCCGGGTTGTACTTCCTTGTGTCCTTGGCGTACTTGTCTCCGGGGCCGGCCATCTTCTCCTTCATGTCCCTGCCATACACATACCAAACACAATCAACACACGGACGCACGATAATTTTGTTAATGTCCCTGCCATGCCAAGCACAACCCGGATATTGATGTGCTTTCGATATTCAAGACACATGGCTCGGACCAGCCGTCACTCATTGGGGCGTAATTTATACTGGTACACTACACTACACAAACTATACCTGGTTTACTAAAGTACCTACGTACTGTTTGTAGTACGACGAGGTAGCCCTATGGTACAGTCTCTACAATGTCGGCAGCAAACTCGATGACGCGCAAAGTCTCTTCGATGCTGTATCATGCTGTGCAAATGGCCTGGAAAGTGAAGACTGAAGACGGTATTGGTGACCCCGGGACCGCGAAAAAAACAACAGGATAGCCAGGCATACTGCTTGATTACTACAACATCGACTTGCAGCCATAGTAACCATAGTGATAAAACCGTACGTACTGTAACTGGAAAATACAGCAACGCTTCGTACGCCCTAAACAGTTGACACAGCAACAGCACGGTTTGCACTCGTATTAACAGTTACTTTAAGTAATAGCCCCAACGCGATGTTTCACACGTGCGAGTCCTCGAGCTGAGGCAACACGTGCAGCAGAGAATATTACCGCAGAATGTTGCAGATTATTCAGTCTCGCCATGTAGGTTACCGAATCATACCATACCATTTATAATCTACCATTTGAGCAATGCTGGTCAGAAATACGGGATTTGGAAAACTTGACATATGTCACATGATATCGATCTAAAATGTACGTGTCACATTTCAAAAGGGGTTTCCAATACGAGTGCTGCAGCTCCTCTAGAGGAGGAACTAAGTAGCAGGCTGCATTGTCGGAAGCCACAGGCTGCCGTTATCACGTTTACACGTGTGTAATGGAGCTGGCTACGTGCTTGAGCTAGCAGAAAACAACACGCTCCCCAAGCCGCAGATCCCACACTCCACACGAAGCAGTCCCGCGCAAAATCGTGCAACTACCATAATATAAGGGGGGACCATAGTAAACACTAGTAAATAGGACCTACGGTATACACAAAAACCTGTACATTTAATAGGCATATTTTACTATTTTTACTGACAATATTTGGTCTTGTCTACTATGGACCTCCGTAATAGGAAGATAGGAAAACAAAAAAAACGGAGTTGCCCCAAGAAAAAAACGAATACCTGGTACGGGTACAGCATGGAAAGGCCGTTGGACAACTGTCACGTAATGAAATAATGCTGCGCGTGGCCACCAACCGCGAAAAATAAGTCTGACCTGAGCTCCTTCATGATGTCGACATCCACCTCGGCCTCCCCATCGACATTCATGAACTCTTCCTTTTGCTGATCAAACTTCGCTCCCTCCACCTTGACCTGTCAATGGCAAAACATCAAACAACATCAAACAACATCAAATAACATCAAACATCATCGAACAACATCAAACACCCAAGGCGAAGTGAGAAGGACAGTAGCTTGATATTACTGTCGGATAACATTACTCGTAGTACAAGGGCATTGGTTCGGGTACATACCTGGTATATACCAGCACGTCTTGTACATATGTACCAATAGGGGAATAAGGCTGAGCCTAGCCCTTGGGCTAAGTTATTTACAGTACTGCAGACTGCAGACTGTAGACCAGCGGGTGGGCTCAAACGGGGTGAAACAGAACCGGACAAACCCGCAAAAGTAGATTTGCAAATCAGTAAGGGAGTAAGGGAGTAAGGGACAGGAACCATATATATGATACTAATGCTTCGTATAGCGAGTTCTCCAGCCATTTGCCGCCCCCTACAACACACAGTCCGCCACCGCTAATATCACATCATACATATTAAGACATACATTAGTCCCAGCGGGTGTGTAATCTTGCGTGTTATTGTTGTTGTTTGTTTATTTTCCCTCCCATTTATTATCTTCGCCCTTCTTTTCTTTCTCCCTCTTAGTCGTAACTCAGATCCGGGGTCACATAGTTAGCTCCTCTCCCCCCTCCCCCACTACGGTACGTGCCATGCATTTTAATCGCGAGAAGGTTTCAGCACTTTCTTCCCTCGTCGACTCGCGTCGACTTTACAGCACGGCAGTTGGTTGACTCACCCTCCTGCGCTGGTTCCCCATGACGTCAGTGCTCCCCTTGAAGGACGACACGATGTTGTACAACGCGAACGACCCCATGATCACCGCACCGAACCTGCCGCGGTAAAAGACAAAAAACACACACACACACAGCCACGTCACAATCGTTGGCCACTGCTAAGCATCAAAGGCGCCGGCAGTCCACACAGCAGCAGGGCTACACACAAATTTGTTCAGCAATTCGCGTTGAGCTCGATATCCACACCGCAGTGCATCCACACGGCTGATAATCTACGTGCAGCAGATGAAGATATTCTCAACACCCACACAGCTGATCTATCCAGCAGTTGTCATCACTCTCAACATGCTTACACCAATACTCAGCCTCTCGCTTCTTCTGTTTTTAGATAGGCCGAGCACACTCCAATGTACCCCTTGCGCACACTGGGCACACTGGAGACACTGGGGTCGCTCTGAAACTGGTCAAAGCCGGCCAGGTACAATATATGATATCTATTTATATGCACGGTCATCGCCAACGGGAGTAGGAAAGGAAGAAAGACAACCTTGCCGCCTCGACTGCGAGGCAAAGGAATCACATCGCCAACCAACTCGGGGGAAATCTCCACCAATAGACTTACGCCACAGAGCATTTGGTTTTGACTCTTCCATTCAAGCCGTTCGGAGTAAATAACCATTGATAGCACTTGCTTACCACCACCTCGCCCTCACGTAACCTGCAACTTTAATGTAACGGCACAAAACAAAAGCTACCACGCACAAGGCTCGACTGGACACTCCACGGCAACACCGTACCAACGCAACTCTAGCCAACAGGCGAAGAAAGCCCGGGAACGATGTCGCATGATGCTACACCCCCACCAAGACAAAACTCTACACAATTTCAACACCCCAGCCCACCGCACCCGACCCCACCCTAGTCGGAGGCACGAGCACTCACGTTCCAGCGTCGGCCTTTTTGATGGGGTACGTGTTGGGGTCGAACCCCTTCGCGTCGAACTTCTCTCTCATCGCCGCGGTCCGTTGCTTCCGGGTGAGCTTGCGCTGAGCGGGGGGCTCCGGTTTCGCGACGGCGGCGGCGGACGCTTGCGCTCCACCCGCGGAATCTCCCCCCACGGCACCCCCCCCCTCTGCCGCCGCCGCCGCCCCCGCCGCTCCCTCCTCTCCGCCTCCCCCGATGCCTTCCCCGTCAAGTTCGGACGTGGCCGACCCGAAGCCCTCTTGCTGCTCCTCTTGCATTCTCTCGCGGATGGCGGCTTGCTTCTCTTCTCTGTGCGCCTGTTCGACCATCTGCACGAATAAGGGCAATGGTAGAGATAGGGTTAGGGTTTTATAGCTTATGGTTCTATGGTATGGTTAACGTTAGGTTTACTCGTAGGTAGATCTAAGGTCGGGTTTTGGTTAAGCCCTTAAGAACTGGTCCCACGTAGTTGGGGACACAATACTTGGAATTAGTGTGGGATAAGTTTTGCAGTTCTGAAAGGGTCAAGGGTATGGTTACATATAGCTACGGGATGTCTAGGGTCGGGGTTATATAACCCTTCCCGAAGTGGCAAAACTTATCCAATACTGAATTCCAAGCATTCTAACATGGATACTTAGTATACATAATACGAGCCCCAAAGGGTGGGTGTATTTGTAAAGGAGCAAAGGAGTTGAGGAACTTGAATGTCGTCCGTCGCACGGTAACAGCGACTGAGCAGGGGGTAGGTCGGTTACCCGCGGCTTGAGACTACCCGGGTAGTCGATACCCTAGCATCGATTGCCACAAGATTAATCACTACCCGGCAAGGTACACGCTGGTTCGAGTCCCTCAGTAAGCTACTGCAAGGTTGACGACTGCCATGCGCACTTTGGCTGTGCTGCTGAGCTACCAGGATATTTACAGCCTACCCGCACGACAATACAAGCATTTTGCTACAGCAGCATACGCAAGCACTCCGATTCGAACTCAAAAAGAGTGACACCAGCTGTGCTCCACATCGAGGCAAGCCATGCTGTGCTCGTTTGTAATTGCTGGAGCGTTTAGGTTTCACTTAAAGTTTGTAAACACCCGTATCACCGTATCCATGTTACCAGTACCTAATTATGTAGACGCGGCGACGTTTATGCGTTTTCATTATCTCGGAGCTTCAAATATCAAGCAATATTTCACCATCATGTATCTATACACGTATCATAGCACCTCCACTACACCCCGAAGTTGCCCACACCTCCAGCCGGCCTGGCAGCGATAGCCAGCATCTGCGTTTGTAACCGAAACCTGCCCATTGGCTCCAACGCTTATGGTAGTGGTTCGTAGTGCTTACGGTTTGGTCCGCTTCGACACAACGGTTGATTGGTACGTGTGCACAGACTCCCCGTTATCATAGCTTCAAGTCGAGCACTTTCGGCGCATGTCCCGGTACGGGGTGCACCTGCAATTTTACCGAGGCGCTTCACTTCCGGATCTATTATGTACGTCCTATCTCTCATCCAGAAACGGCTTCACCAACAAATTGTATGCTTGACCTTAACCTAATAAATGAGTAATCCCGCTAGGTTTGTAGCGAAAAAAACTATGCAAAAACACACGATGAGGCGCGTACAAATTGTACGCCTGACCTTAACCTGATAAATGAGTAATCCCGTCGCCTAGGTCTGTAGCGAAAAAAACTGTGCAAAAAAACACGATAAGGCGCATGCCTTACAGGGTAGTTGCTCAGCTAAGAAGTCCCATTACAGTAAAGGGAACCAAATAAGAAACAGGAAAGCTGGCCAAGGCTGGATTTCATATTTGAGAGGGGGTGTTTTCTACACTAATTTCGAGATAAAACGTTTGCATTTATTATTTTCCTCTACATATCAGCCTGGCTTTCTTGTTAAGCCCGTTTCTTATCAGGTGTCCTGTACTGGTATTAATAGTCACAACTATTTCGGCCGAAATGTGCTATAAGGCACGCCCTTTCTTGGCATGCGTCTTTCCCCCTCAAAGGGTTGGGCGTCTAAAGTAGGGTCAACAATATCAATACTGACTTTGGTATTACGGGGAACCATAGTAAATGGGCCTACGGTACACCCAAAACCATATTTGGTCCTATTTAGTATGGTTCCCCGTGATAGCAGTCTTTTGTCGAAGGGTTAGGGTAACTTCGTTACACGGCTCCTTCACTCCTTCACTCCTTCCGCGACCGAGGCAACCATAGCCATATCATATGGACCAGGAAAGGAGGACTGTTCTGCGTAAGAAACACCCAAGCCGTGCCATGCGATCGGCAGGTTTGCTGCCCCCAAGTTTCGTCTGAGCACCGACAGCATCAGGATTAATTCGATGTATACCAGGCGACAAACCGCAGTACCATCACACATTGTTGTGCTTACGGTGGCACATGAGTGTCGCATCCTACACTCGTACATTAGCAGGCCGTACTACTACTACTGACTGTTAGCGCAGGAGAGTGGTACGCTGGTGCTTGCAGCGTTACTGCTACTACTACTGCTGCTGCTATGGTCACGAAGGATGTCACCGCTAGGGTGCTACTATAACGGCCACGTGGGCATGATGCCGAGCAGTGGGTTTTTTTATATCGGTACATACCAGGTATTATGACTGTAGTCCTTACGTGTACGGCTGCACTCTTACAGCGAGCGACAATAACACATCGGTTTGGTTCGGTCATGCTCGGTTTTTCTTGCTCTGAAATTCGCGCAGGTCAGTGCGGGTTGCTTCAAACGCTCAAACGCAAACCAAACGAAACCACGCCGAAGAAATGGACCAAATGCACTATGAATATGAACAGATAGATCTGCATGCGTACACATATCGCAGCTCTACTGCTGTAGTATCGAGGCCTACTCGCCTTGTCGGATTAAGTTTTCAAGTGCAAGGATTAGAGGATGAAGGATGGGTGACGCCGTGAGCGAGAGGGCATCAGGTGCCAGACGCTATTATCAAATCAGACACACCTATTGATTCTATAATACTATACGAGTACAAGTAGCGACCACCTTGTATCCGATTTTCTACACTAAACAAAATGCACCGGTGCGTTATCTTATCATATGTATGATACTTTGTAAAACACCGTTCGTGCTCAGACGAGTAACGAGTATACAGATGATATAATACGAGCGCCGCCGTGTCCACGAAAACACTGCTGAACCCAGCCATGGTACACACTTGGTACACACGTACACACCCATGGACATTACGACGCACCGAGAGCAACCTCGTATTCCGAAATATAAACACAGTTTTCAGTAGTAGTAGCAGTAGAGCACAGCTTGCAGAACGCAGAACACACCACGCAGCAAGTGCGGCACGTGTCACATGACGACTCTCTGGTTTACATCATATCATAACATACCTGATATACCAGGTACGACGATAGATCAAGCACATCAAGTACGAGCACGGCGTATAGATGTATAGATGCGGTGAATAAAGTACGAAGCCCGAGGAAGCTACCGATTCGCAAACGACAAAATTACAACAAAATGCCCGATACGCAGGACACAGGTGACACGATGCCCCCGAAGGCAAGGGACCTACAAGTTCATTTCCCGGACGCCACATGATATGACACGCGTGCATCGCTCGTACCTTCTGCTGCGCCGTGGACCCTCTCAACTTCGGCATGATCGCTGACGCCGGCTGAGCCCTGAAAGCGGAGCGTACGATCACGGCCGTGGCCACAGCCGCGAACCCCCTCCGTGCAACTTCACGCGCTCGTCGCTGGCGGCGACCCCCTCTCGCCACCTGTCCCGGCCCAGTCGCGCCTCCCTCTGATGCGTTCGGTGCTGGTACTGTGCCTCGCCTCCTGGCGAGCAGGCCACCAGCGGTGCTGAGGAAGGTGGCGCGCCTGGGGGTGTCGGGCTGACTGGGATTCGAGGCATCTCCTTTCATGGTGGCCATTTTCACGGCCGCTGGACCTACACATCGCGAACACGTAGCCCGCTGCCCCCTTGTGAGCGGAGCACCTCTGAGGGCGGCCGACGGTACCAAGAAGGCCTCGGTGGTTGTTGCCGCCAGGCAGAACGAGGCCGCCACGCACACCGCAGCGGGGCTTGAGGAGAGCCGCATGTTGAACCGTTTGCTGTGATGAGATCGGGTGTTCTCAAGCAGCAAGGGGAGCAGACCACGAATAGAAATCACGCACAATATAATAGCCTCTGCAACACTCAATACGCTTTCCCGGTGCGCGTCTGCAAAGTGTTCGTCCACCACAGTAGTTCGGTCACGAACGGATGTGTGCGCCGGCTGGAACAACACGCGAGCATCGCAACCTCCTGCAAAAGGCAACCCGAAAATAAACGCCTTTCCAAACTATTGAACTCCCTCTCCGCTACTTGAGAAATCCACAAACGTTCTTGTGCGCAGAACTCAGCTAGTACTGCTACAAGCGAGCACAGACGTTCGGTAGGCTCTTGCACCGAGATTTGTTCGGAGGCGCAAGATGGCAGATACATTTTTGGAGGAGAGGGATGTTGTTTCGGATGAAGTCCTGGGGTTGATCCGACCGCATTTCAGCAGCGTGAAGATACCCAGCACACACGACAAAGTGTACAAGGACGAGTGCATGTTCTCCTTCGACACGTGAGTGCTACCAGTGCTGCGTCGAGCTAGTGAGCACGGCAGCGCTGGTTTGGCAGCAACTGCCCTACTGCACAATGGTTTATAGAGCGTGCTGCTTCCATGCTCAAGAACAGAAAATGGGCTGGTTCTACTGACTTCTGTTCTTGTTTGTCGACACCATGACGGAGTATTTACATTTTTGTATTGACTGCAGGTATGATATGTAGCAGAAGGTACAGCACAGCAGCAGCAAACAGTAGTACGAGTGGTGTACGACTCCATTTTGGTATTGATCAGGTTACGTATAATATGAGGTTACTGTTATTGTAGCAAAGGAACTACTCGTACGCAGCACGAGTACGAGTACTCCTGTTGGTATAATACGCTCTATGGTATTGCATGCCGCAGAGGGGTTGCTCTGCATGCGGGTCCCAGTGACAACTCTTCAAGTTTGGCCGATCCACTCCGTTAAGCTTCCTGGCGATTCCATTCAAGGAATAAATAATCAACGGAGTGAGGCAGCGAGGCGTTGATTCACCACGGGGTTTGTCGGCTGGGCGGGGCGCGGGTCGGGGCTGCGCCCCCACCCGCTTCCGGCGCAGCCCCGACCCGCCCCCAGCCGCCCTGCCTGAGAAGTTTGGTACTGCTGTAGCTACTCGTTCGTAGTGCACAATTGACAGTTTATCTTAGAATTATAGTGTTGTTAATCTGTGTGTAGTGTAATGTGTGTCTGTAGACTCTACACTCAAAACCTTCATCCTGCTGCAATTCGTAATGCAACTCGAAGAACAAGAACAGAACTACAGCAGTACTACTGCACTGGTGGTCATCTCCGTGCATGTTGTCATCCAATCTGAAGTTATTGTCGAGCGGCGTAACTTGTGTCGTTTCGTGCTAAATTCTTAGGCATTTGGGCCATTCCTAACGAATTTAAGGGATCACGATTCGTGGGGTTTTTGACGAATCGTGATTGACAAACGACCAGCTGACCTCCTCCGCTGACCGGGCGATTCCATTCAACCAATAATCCATGGAGTCTGAGAGGTCTTCCTTGACACACGCACACGAGCTTCGCCAGATGGGTGGGGCGCGGGTCGGGGCTGCGGGTCGGGGCCCGCTCCCCCACGTCGCCTGCGAAGTCCCGAGCGTGTGTTCGGTCGTCCCAAATAACAATTGGCAAGGTACGAGTGCACAGCAGGAGCGACTACGAGCCCCGAGCGTGTGTTCGGCCGTCGTAAGTAACTGGCGAGGTACAGTAGACGCGCATGGTTTGGTCGGGATGAGAGTTTCGCGTCGCTTGAGCTAGTTCTGCTTGGAAACAAGACAACGCGCTCACCCGAGCTTGCTGCTGCTACTACTGTACTGGGTACCAGGTACCTTGCCAGTCATTCACGACGACCGACCACACGTTCGGGCCTCGATTCACGACGACCAACCACACGTTCGGGCCTTGTAGCCGCTGCTGCTGTGCACCTCGCTCTTTGTTAGAGACACCCAAACACACGCTCGGGCCTCGCATAGCCGTTGCTTCTGTGTACCTCGCCCCCTATTCAGGATGACCGAAAGCACACTCGTGCTTCGTAGCTGCAAGCTCGTGTCAGCTCCTTTTTTTCTTGGCGAGGAACAAAAAGCTCACGATACGTGAAATCCCCCATCCCGAGCAAATAATGCCCTCGAGCCTCGCCCTGCTGCAGCGTACCTTGCCAGTTATTTACGACGACCGGACAAACGCTCGGGCCTCGTAGCCGCCGCTGCTGCTGCAGCAGTGGGGCTCGTAGCAGTCGCGATAGATGGAGAGAGACAGCTATTAATAGAGAGATAACTACGTAGCTACGTAGTAGTAAGAAGGGTTAGGGTCCAGCAGCAGCAGGAATGCCGCCGGTGAGGTTCAGAGGGTCGTCTGGTACATACGTACTGTACACGGTTCCTCGGGTGAATTCGATCCCGGGGAGGGGGGAAAGTGGAGAAGGGGGAGGAACACAGACCAACAAATACTATACAATACACACACAGAAGCACCGTGGCTGTCACAACGGAAATGTCTAGAAGCGCGGCTGCTGGTGCACGCGAAGAGAGCCAGGGATGCTCGCTGTTTGCACGCCGGCTTCTGTGACCAGTCGAGAAGCGGTACGTTTACAACAGGGCGAAACTCTGGTCGTGATTGGGTCTCCTCCTGAGCACTGCTTTTCCCTTCCGACACCTACACACACGCACGCACGCACGCACGCACAGAAGGACCATGGCTGGCACAACGCAAAGAGCGTGAAGCGCGGCTGCTTTTATACTGTGGCTGTTGCAAATAACTTATAATGCGACTACTTTCAGAGGAAAGTTTTCGTGTTTCCATGGTCCTGCGCGGCTCGGCGAGGCGGACTGCAACCCCTTTTAACCCATTCAGAACTGAAAAAAAATGTTCCACACTAATTCCAAGTAGTTTGTCCCCAAATTCGTGGGACCAGTTGTTTTAAAAGGGGTTAAGTAGAGTCATGCCGTGGTATAAGTTGGCTGCTGAAAGCGCGCCCCACGGCGCCCGGCCGGGGCCCAAACGTGCGCCGCAACGTCCCGACCCCCCCCCTGCGTCCCCCGCAGCCGGAAGCGTGAGAAAAGACACGCGGCTGCCGGAGAAGAGCTTGCATGTGTGCTATTGTTGATAACAACAAAATGTGTTTGATGCTTACACATGTAAACATATGCCGGTCATGTCATGCATTCAGCAGCAGCAGTAGTGGTATAGTAGACCCCGACACGAGATATCAACATAGGGTTGCCATGTTGCAGACGCGCCAGCCGCACCGGGCCGTTTTTGCATTGTTGACTTTTTTTCATTAATACTGCCGTGCTCTGTATTTTTATGTTTTGTGTTAACTGTCATGACTACACGATACCATCAGGCCTTTCTCCCCAGGCGGGCTGTACGTGAGCCTGTCCAACTGGCAAGGGTTCGGCCACGACTTTCTCAAGCTTGCTCTCGAGCGGGATGCGGGGTGCTTGTACGTGCACGAGATGTGGAAACGCGTGCCGAAAGAGGCGGGCGAGGAGGCGGCCGACTCGGGCAGCGCCAGCATGGATACATCCTCGGATACGGTGGGTACGGTGGGTCGGCTCTCTAGTCTCGCCGACTGCTGCCGCTGTTGATTTCGTTGTCGTATTCCTTGTCGTGGGGGGGTTAACAGATGCTACTACTAGGTATACTACCAGGTACGAGGTATACTATTAGGGATTGCCTCGTCTTGAAACATGCAGTAGTATCGCTCGTGTGTATGTACCTGGTACCTGGTACGTGTGTATCGCAAGATGCTTCTGCTGTTGTAGACGAATGTATTCATCAATAGCTGTGCGACTATTGCACCTATAATACGTACAAGTACTACAGCAGTAGTAGCACGGAATTTGTGACATGGCTTGCTGTTGTGCGAGGCGCCGATTGGATCTTGGTAGGACCAGGACAATAGTGGAGTCAATGCAATGCTGTTGATAGCCCGGCACTTTTATTGTGTGTCTGACAGGCCATGGTGCAATCGAAATCGGTAAATTGTGGAAGATGATGCCGTGGGGTGGCTTTGACCCCCCCTCCCCTCTATTGCTCTAGTTGTTTCCGTAGACATCACGAGGTATGACAGCGCCTGCCTTTTGAGGACACCACACAGCAACACAGCAACACAAGCACACAACGCCTTGCCTTCTTCATGTTCGTGCTGTTGTCCAGTTCGCATGCACTGCCATTAACAAAGTCCCCTCCTTCCATCCACACATCCATACCCTCGTCAGCCCACTCTTCCATCCATCCACCCATCCATCCATCCATCCATCCATCCCTCCATGCATCCATATATCCATGCATCCATTTATCCATCCATCCATCCATCCATCCGTCCATCCATCCGTCCACCCATCCATCCATCCATCCATCCATCCATCCATCCATCCATCCATCCATCCATCCATCCATCCATCCATCCATCCATCCACCCATTAGTCTCGAGCCTCGCCCCGTCCTCGAACCTCCTTGCGCTGACTTGCTCTGCCTTGCTTTGTCTTTCTTTACCACCGACAACATCTGTATCCCCGAATCTGGTGCCTGGTGCCGTACAGGGCATCCCGAAGGCCGAGCCAACGATGCTGGCCCTAGGTGTGGATGGCGGTTTCCGCACGGACGAGCAAAAGTACGACGTCGTGAAAACGCACAGGCTTGTTGTCTTCAAAGCTGGCGCAATGCAAGGCTTCACCGTCAACTACCCGGATGAGGTCAGCAGATCCCAACACTCGTGTTAGTGCTATAAATAGTGTGTTGGTGCTGTAATACCAACACTCTTGTTAGTGCTGTTAATCGTGTTGGTGCTGTTGGTGAAGTGTTAGAGCGCTGTTGCTTGCTTCTGTCAATACTGTTGTTGTTGTTGTTTACGCTTCTGCTGCTGGTAGTGTTGAACACTGTTGTTCTGCTGTTACTACTGGTGTTACTGCTGCTCACACTGCTGTTACTATTGATAATGATACTTCTGTGGCGGCAGAGGGTCTGCTGAGCTACCATCAGTAGTTTTGCCCTCGTTGGTACCGAAGTTTTCGTCGTTTTGTGTTCCTTCTCTTGTGACGTTGGGTTGACTTGGCTTGGTTTGGGTTTGGTTGGCTTGGTGCTGCCCTTGTTTGATCCTTGGTCTTTTTATGAAATAGCGATAGTATCAGCCGTCGGTGTTCGTCAACTAACTGAGGGTAATGAAAACATACATGGTATACATGACATAGATGGCATAGATTGCATATATGGCATACATGGCATTCATGGTATCCCCCCACCCTTTGACAGGCGCTACCGACGATCGTCAGCCAGGCGGCAGATGCTGTCATCGAGCACCAAGGAGCGGCGGAGCAGACCGAGGTACAGTACAGTACAGTACACCCTCAAGTGCAGTACAGGCAGTTTTCACAACAACAAAGTACTGTAGTAGAACAAACAGTACAGCGACGGTAGTGGTGCGCAGATGCAGCAGTCCAGTGCAGGGCATCATCTACATCGCGTCTTCAGTACAGCTGTGCATGTCCATACGGTACAGAACCGTACAGATCCAACAACCATACAGCTGCAATTAGTAGTACGCAGCTACAGCAGCACGGCAGTGATCTAGACCAGGAGTAAACCTGCAGTGCAGCTAGTCGTTCAGTACACACAACGGCATTGCGTGATGCACAACAGCAGTGCAGCAGAACAGTGTACGAGGTACAGATACATTATAGTTGTGGACGGGTATAGTATTGAGGGGCGGTAGAATCGGCGAAACATACCCGTGTTTCGGTAGCTTCTACCCGGGTGTATACCAGCATAAACCCTGGTATACAAACACTATTCGTTTTTGAGCATTGTGATTGGTCTACCCGTGGTCAGGTGAGCCAATGGGTGGACGACAACGAACTCTCTGTGAGCAAGTATGCTGATGGGCTCGAGCACGTCGACAGCGGGCGCAAGATCTCGTCAGACCCCAAGACGTGGCTTTGCGAGGACAGTGGAAAAACCGAAAATCTGTGGCTCAACCTCTCCACCGGTGAGGACGACACGTATTAATCATGCATTGGTACCCGTGTCTTTCTTATATGGGTTTCCTTAACAACCGGTGTTGGCATGCCGATGTGAAGCACCGTATTCAGTGCTTCTTACCTTTGTGTTGGGGAAAAACTCGATAGAAGAAAGACTGGTACACGCAGCCCTATATACCATAGTTCCTATTGTTGTTTTACCTATATATACGAGTATTGTGTATAGCGCAACTGTATTACAACAGGCACTTGGGCTAGGAAGCTCGGGTTTCCCTCCCAACCCTCCCCATCCCTTCAAAAACTTGCCCTGACGGCAAAGAGCGGTAGGTGTGATGATGAGCGCTTCCGGCTTCCCTCGCCGTCCCTCATTCTCTATCTTCCCCATCCCGCCACCAGAAACGCACCCCCCCCCCCCCCGTCTTCTCCCCCCCTCTCGCCGGAAGAAGTTGATAGGAGAAAGGGCGGCACCTGAACACGCTCGGCGCTAGTAGACAGGAAATAGCTTGCTTGGTCTCTTGGTTACACGGCTATACGTGGCCGATGACATGTAGCTGGCAACAAGCCTATCACTTCCGCATCGTCGCTTGTCCAAACGCTTTTGTTTTGGGAGAATGCTTGTCGAACCACTCATCTTTACGATGATGTGGGAGGTTTTGATCGAAATCTCGCCAACGTTTCCGTCCTCTATTTTAGATGCCGCGGATACAATTTGCCTATTGCAGCCGAAGGCGGTGCTACAGCATCAGTAGTTTTGGAAACGTGATGGCACTGCTGCACGCCCGCAGAAGGACGTTTTTTTCCCTGCTCCGTCATACTATTACGTACGTAATGGGATCGTTTTGTAGTCGGGAGAGGGACGAAATCAGCGGCGCCCTCGACCAACAATTCGGCTTTTCTACTGTAGCAGCCTGTGAAGCGATCTCGCCTCCCGTTGGTGCTTATCGTCGTCAATGAAAGCGATTAAGAGATAATGCGAGTTTCTTATTTACCTGGTACACGTTACCAATCGAGGTTAGAGACCTCTTTCGAGGTGTCTGAAGCGTTCACCGTACATACGTTGCCCAGTAACGCACAAAAGTTGACGGCAGTTGCAAATATCCTGCTGCGTAACTTACAGCTATACGTTGTTTTTTAAATCATTTTACTGTTGTGTGATGCTATTCTCCACGTTGGCCATACGTATCAAACACCGATTCTACTTGCGGAACCATGCCACAATCGCTACGAAAATGTACAATAGGATACATCGGTTCCGGGCGTCAAAACTGGGACGGCTCCGGAGGGACGGGCGCGGCGCTGCGGCACTACGAGGAGACTGGTAGAAAGTGAGTGACCAGTGAGCAGCAGCGCCTGCACTCCGTACTTCACTGCGCTGCAACGTACTTTATGAGTCGGAATGCGTCGCGCTTGCGATTATTGCGAATTGAGCTGCCGATCGTGTCGGGATGACAGGGTAGTTAAATTAAATAGGGCTTTGAGTTGGCTGACTAGAACTGGCCGACTAGTGATTTAGTTGGCATTAGTTGGCATTAGTTGGCTAGGTATTTTTGGTTGGTTGCGTGCGGCTTTTTGCGGAATTCTTCGTCTTCGTGTCTCGCTGGCGCGTTTGTGGCTCGGATTGTGTTTTTTGGTGTTGGTGAAATGAGAAAAAAAGCGGATACTGGTAGATAGTCTGTATGCTTCGCCACGCCCAACTAATATCTACCAGTCAAGTCACAGGCCTGGTAGTTCAGGTAGGCGTTTCTCTTGCTGCATGTCGCACAACGTCAAGTTCTTAACTTTTGTATAGTGGGTTCGAGCGCGATCGCGTTCGAATATCGGTGCTGTTTTGTAGTTACTGCAGCAACGCTGTACCAGGTAGATATTATGTTGTGGCGGTGAAAGTCACCAACGCAACAGGCACGTACAATGTGAAGACAGTTTCACTTGGTCATGCAGGTAGGGGCGACACACCTTGATTATAGTGTACCCATACTCAAAAGCGAGGTATCGCATCGTACTGCTGTACCAGGTAGCTGTTGGACGGAACCGTCCACCTTGTGCAGCACTCGTATTATATGTATGACAAAATCCTGCAATACTGATGCAAGGGGGAGCGCTGAAAGCTTAGCCAATACCTATTACAATCACTGTGGACGCCGACGAAGCATTATACATCAAGGCATTGCCGTCAATACATACTATTCAATAGATGCAAGTGGCTCCGACACGACTATCGCCTCTCTTGTATATACTACGAAATAGTGCTGCAATTTGGTAGTTTGCTAGATGGTGCCCTATCGCGTGCGATGCGTACGTGCGGCAGTAACGCTAACCCTAAGTAATATCACAGAGACTGACATGTTTGAAAGTATGAAGAGCACCATCGCAGCCCTCGTTCGCAAGTGCTTGGTGCAAGCATAACGCATTCCTATTACAGAGGACTATAGTAAATAGGACCACATATTGTTAGTAAAAGTAGGGAAATATATAGGTTTTAGTCTAATACCGTAGGTCCCCGTATTTGTACAAGTTCTGGCGCACATCGGAGCAGAGATAGCAGACTGCACGACGAGCGTGAGTCACCAATGACTAAATGACTAATGGAAAATGCCCCGCATACCTAGGACCAGCTAGAGCGAGTAGATAGTTTTTACGGCCGCCTAAGCTGTGAAGGCCCCTTGTATACCTTGGCGAAGCCGGATGTCAGCGCAGTCCGATGGAAAATATCTGAAAATCTCTATTTTCGTTCTACGCCTTCCCCTTTTTGTTAGTAGCGCACATAGTTGACGACACATCGAATATCCACCAGGCCGAGTTCGTAGCGACAGCTACCCTATCTTGGAGTATGTTATTGATAGTTCATGTTACCTTCTGTTGCCGTCGTACGCTTGCACTGTTGCTGTACGGCGGCAGGTACCCTTTGGCGGTGAAGCTTGGCACCATTACGCCGAATGGAGCAGACGTGTACAGCTACGCTCCCGAGGAAGACAACATGGTCAAGGTCAGTAGAGTGCTGTTTTTTCTTGTTCAGGATACCTACTGTACCTGTGGCGAGAAACAGGAATGCTGGTGCAGGCTGGATTTCTTATTTTGAGAATGGGCGGGTTCCTTTCACTAATATCGGTGTGACGACTCCCGTGTTTCTTATGCTGCTGTACATGCCAGCCATACTTTCTTGGTGCCCATTTTCTTATTATTAAATGCATCGTGGGCGTCCTATAGTGTTAGGCGCGATCAGTCGCCCTGCCCTTGCCCTGCTACTATTACTATAATAACAGTATTACTATAATAACAGTATTACTACGTACCGGGTGGGCATCTCAGTATATGTGCCAATATGTATACCCATATGTATATCGTATTAATGGGTATTTCAATAGGTGTACCAATAGGTGTATCAACATGTGTTTCAATATAACAGGTATACTTCGTATATCAATAGGTGCATCAATATGTACTTCGATTTATTGTACTTCGAAGTATTGGTATTAATAGGTACATCACTAGGCGTATCAATAGATGTATCCACATCTGATCCAATATATCGTATTAATGGGTATTTCAATAGGTGTACCAATAGGTGTATCAACATGTGTTTCAATATAACAGGTATACTTCGTATATCAATAGGTGCATCAATATGTACTTCGAAGTATTGTACTTCGAAGTATTGGTATTAATAGGTACATCAATAGGCGTATCAATAGATGTATCCACATCTGATCCAATACATACATCAACAGGTGTGTATGTTCTATAGATAGCTTTTGTGTCACATGTCGTGTCCGTTGTTGGGTTGCCAGCTGCACCGGTGATATCTTAGATCGTGGTAATTCGTATTTATACGATGTGCTGTTTCATGTCTGATTGTTGCAGGATCCCAAGCTGCCTGAGCACTTGGCCCGGTGGGGAATCGACATCCTCAAGGTCGAGAAGACGGACAAGACCATGGCGGAGCTCGAGGTACGTATTCACCCATACGTGTGGCCATCGTTAGCGCTTGTGCTTGTATTATATGCTTGTAGTATACCATTGTAGGCAAGCTTAAGGCTGCTTTGCCAGCATGCTAGACAGACCAAACAGAGGGTCGCACAGCGTTCAGTGCGAAACGAAAATCAACGTTAACCCCTGCAAAACCTTACTCATGTTCATGTTCATGGGGGACAGGCTAGATGGAGTTGGTATTATAGCGTGGGATGTATTTTGAAGTAGCCTTTTCGAACGGGTTACGTTTCGCGTCGGCAGCGTTTTTGCGCTTGCGACACCACCGTGGGAATTTCTTGTGGCAGCGTCTAGCGCGCAATTGCAGCCTCATCGACACTATGTCACACCAGAACTACTACAGTACCGTAGGTGTATCACTGTTCTGCCGAGGTATTATATGTACTTGCGTCATTTAGAACACCTGTATGATCCTGATATCTCAAGACTGCGCGAGGGCACTTGCGTTATTTGGAACAACTGTATGATGCTGATAGCCCGAGACTGCGTGAGCGGTGCTTGCGCAACTTACATGTACTATCGGTAGCTATGAACGGCCGTTACCGTATGGTCGGTATTTCCTCCTTCGAGCGAAAGGCGGAGTGGAGCGGGAAACTTGCGTACGACATCCATCTATTGGCCTGATTGGTCTGATTGGTCTGATTGATAGGTCGAGCTGAACAAGTCCTACGACTTCGGAAAGATCACGGAGGCAGGCGCGAAGCTCAAGCCGCTTGCGGGCCCCGGCTACACGGGCATCAAGAACCTCGGCAACTCCTGCTACATGAACAGCTGTCTGCAGGTGCGTAGCCCTTGCCGTCATAGTCGCCGAGCTTCACAAGGGCTTTGGCTCTATTGTGCTCTGGTGTGGTGTGGTGCGGCGCGGTGCGTGTTGTCGTGCCGTGTTCGCCAGTATCGACGTTGTTACGCACTACGCACTACAGCAGTTAGCTGTGTATTTCACGTACCCACACCGCAGGCCTTATTTCGTTGTGTGATGACCACCTTGCCTGCTTAAAGGTCAATATTTGGAGTAATGTTTTGCTCTTTCTTTTTTTTGCTCTATTCACATTAGTTTATAGTAATACGAAGTAGATTGTTTTCCCCTGAGATGGGTGGAAGTTAACAATGTTTTCTTTCTCTTGTCTGTGTTTACCTTCTTTGAACATGAATATGTAGAGGTGTTGTGTGCTTAATTTGTATCTCGCTCTTCGTCTCCTTGCCGTGATGGCCATCTTGCCTATGGCCTACTGCCTATGGCCTACTGCCTATTGCCTATTGCCTATTGCCTATTGCCTACTGCCTACGTCCTCTTGAACATACCTTGTATATGAAAAAGGTGTTGTGTGCTGGGTCTGTATCTCGGTATTTGTCTACTTGCCGTGATGACCATCATGCCTACTGCCTATTGCCTATTGCCGATTGCCTATTAGCTTTTGTCCACCTTCCTTTGAGCTCCTTACCGTGATGACAATCTTGCCTACTGCCTATTACGTATTGCCTACTGCCTATTGCCTATTGCCTACTGCTCACCTCTCTTTGAATGCTTCCATGTCGTGATGGCCATCTTGCCTACCGCCTACCTGCTTGTGACATGGTTGTCGTGATTGTCAACACACCGTGTGCCTCGGAGGTAGGAACCGCCCCCCCCCCCCCCTTTGTGCGGGGTGGAGAACCTTTACTCCGCACAAGGGGAATTGTCGTATCGCGTAGTGTTTATGGTACGGCACCCGCGAGGTAGTTACATAGTACTCCCATTGCTCTCTCTCGAAGTGGCCACACGGGGAATAAAATCAACTTATTGAAGCTGTCATCCACATGCAAGCCTGCCTCACAAGCGGTTCTTATTAGGATGCAGCTCACCCTTCATGCGACTCGCCCAACACCTCTCGGCGCTTTGCGCTTGGTGCTAGCGATGTCTGCCTGGTCGGTGAAAACCCGACATGCTCCGTCCCGGCATTGTAGGGATGCAAGGGTCGATGGCTACACGACTACGGCCATGCATGAAAATGAAGTACAACCCCCCCCCCTTAATTACCTTCGCTCTTTTTTCTGTGTCTTTCCTATTAGTCGTAACTGGAACAAACTAACACTACGTACAGTTACTCAAGTCATCAATTAAATCATTTCACTCGCCCACACCCTCTACAATTCCACATACACAGGTATTGTGTGCTCTGCCTGAGGTGAAAGAAAGGTACGGCGACGCAGCCTTGGGAGTGTTCAAGACCGCCAGCGAGGACATCGCTAAAGACTTCCCCTCGCAGGCAAGCCCGGGGGCGAAACGCCTCGCGGACCGTTTGGCGAAACCCAAACCCAAGAGAACGCCTGCCTCCTGGTTTTTTCGTCCTTTTGATTATGATTGATCCCGTCACATCACGCTGTATAATCACGTCGCTTCATGTCGTGTCACGGTATGTCACGAAGGCCTCGAGGAACGTTTTTGGCTAGAACCAAGCCAAGAGGATGTCTGCCTCCCGCTTGTTGTCGTTCTGGTTCTGACTGGGGCCGTCGCATGACGTTGTGCCACAGAGTTTTCATGTTACGGCATGTCACTTTGTGTTAGGACATGTGATGCAACACCCCTTGAGAAGCGATGCATTTTTTTTTGTTAAGCTAGGCTGACGTTCTTACGGAAAGCAGGATGTGTGGCCGACGCTATTTAATAGTGTCAGTAACAAAAAAACGTTTTGTTTCGTGCAAAACTCTCGAGAGCCATGTTTTCTCATCTCGTATGCTATGAAGTTCTGTTGCGTCCTGTATCGCGTCGTACACGTCACGTAACAGCACAGCATATCACAGGATGTCACGGCATATGACGGCTAATCACGGAGTGTCACGTGCGCTGTTTTGGCTGCCAGTATAGAAAAACATGAGCGATATTGTTACGGCGGTATTTGTTTCATGGGTACCGCTTGTTTTTGAAGCATCGAGGTAGGTTAACACCTTCCAAGTGAGCGACGGGAAGTGCCTGGCATAGTACAGTACAGTACGCTACTCCCCTCAAGAAAAAGGGGGTTGACACTGTTCGGCTCGAGTTTGCAGAAAACATTTTGAAATTATTGTTTAATTTGAATTTGTGTTGTACGTGAAACATTGAGCCTTAGCCTGCTCGAAATCAAGAGTGTCTGATGTGCCGCCCATGACGATGCGGTGGGGGCATGCTCAAACCAGTGATGACGTTCCGAGCTACGGAAGTCCACCGCGTAGTTTTGTTGTGGGGGCATGGCCAAACCAGTGACGACTTTCCGAGCAACGAAAGTCCACCGCTTAGTTTTGTGGTTTATAACACCACCATTTATCTTTTATGTTTTGTTTTACAAACACAATAGTGCCAATGGAGCTTGACAAGCATTTCCCTACCCATTGCCCCCCCCCCCACTCTCCCTCACGACGCCTCTACATGCACGCCTTGTGCTTTGTGCACTTTGCGCATTGTGCACCCTTGCGCAATGGGCACCTTGCGCAATGTGTATGATACCTTGTGCATTGTGCGCATGATCTACCTACCGTGCGCAACAAGCAGATGTCGAAGGTGACCTCCGCTCTACTCTCGGGAAAGTACTCGTCCCCTCCCCCCTCCGCGGACGCGCCTCCTCAAGTTGACGGTGGCGGTGACGGTGATGCTAAAGCTGGCGACAGCGATATGAGCAACAAGGTCGACGACATGGTCTGGGTGGCGCCGCGCATGCTGAAGCACCTGGTGGGCCAAGGACACGCTGAGTTCTCCTCGGGCAGGCAGCAGGACGCCGCTGAGTACATGCAGCACCTTCTCGAGGCGAGCAAGCAGTTTTGGAGTGCTCCTTTTGACCCCTTGGAACTGCGCGCACAGCTTTAGGGGACGTGTTACTTGAAATTAGCGTGGAGCACGTTTTTTCAGGGGTAAAGACCGTAGGGTTAGTTCGTGCTTTTGTGAAGATAATATTTTAGAGTTACCGCTAAGCTGTGAGGTCGACAACTTCTTCGAAAGTTCGTCTTTGGAAGGTGTGTGTGATACTTCGACCAAAGCGTGCTACCGGGTGTATGACCTCGCGAAGGATGTTTCTGCTGCCCTGTGCTGGGCAGCCGTTCCCAATTCACGCACAGTTTGGATTGTTTTGACCTGGTTTTAATTCGTAGATATTGACTACTACCAGGTACACATTATGCAATCCTAGGGCGGATGACGCGTTGCAGCTGAGCAACAGTAGACTAGAGCTATGCTGCAAGGTGGCTCGACGCCATTTCCTCTCCCGCGCGTTAGCTTCCATTCCATGCTGTCCCATCCCATCCCATCCCATCCCATTATCCCATCCAATCCTAGCACATCTAATATATTCCTATTCCACATCATACTGTCCCATCTCATCCCATCCCATCCCATCCCATCCCATCCCATCCCATCCCATCCCACCCCACCCCATNTCGCATCCCTATAATGCCGGGACGGAGCAGGTTGGGTTTTCACCAACCAAGCAGGCATTGCCTGCGCCAAGCGCGAAGCGCCCTGTAAGGTGTTGGGCAGTATGGAGCTACTCGTGCCAAGAGCCCCGTACAAAAACAAATAGGTGCGCCCCTATTGTTGTGGCACGTGCGTCCATGATAGGTGTCCTTCGCCTGCGTCCGTCCGTGGCCGACTCTTTCTCCCTGCAGAAGCGGCTGGGCTCTGTGGCACCGTCCTCCCTCCCTTGTCCCATCCCATACTAGCATGCCCACCCCGCCTCACTCTCTATATAAGCCTTGAATCTTATATAATCCTTACCATCCCATCCCGTCCCCATCTATTACCATCTCATTCAATGTATTCCAATCTATCCAATATATCCAATATAATGTCGTCCTGTTCCATCCCGTGTTATTATATTCCATCCCACCTTATCCTATCCCATCCCACCTCATGCTCTCCCCTCTCGTATTATCCCATCCCATCCCATCCCATCCCTTCCCTTCCCATCCCATCCCATCCCATCCCATCCCATCCCATCCACCGTGACAGATAATGCGCCGCTCTGAGCGCACGAGCGCGGGGCGACTGGGCGGTGGGGAGAAGGCGAGGGTGACGCCCTCTTTCTTCCAGTTCCGGCTAGTGGACCGCCTGCAGTGCCAGCAGAGCGGGACCGTGAAGTACACCACCCAACCCGCCGATAACATTCTCAGCCTTCAGGTGCGTGCGCTGTCACGCTACGACGTATACATGTATGTGTGTTGCCTTGCTGTGAAACACGAGGACTTGCCGAGCTGTCTAGTACGGGGGGGGCATAGTAAACACTAGTAAATAGTACACACAAAAATATATATATTTACCTTTTTTTACTATTAATAACAATATTTGGTCCTATTTACTAGTGTTTACTATGGTCCTCCGTAATAGCTCAGGCCTCTATTTGGCGAGGAGACATATTGGTTTGATGGTGACTATATACTCACATTCGCGTAGTTCTTACCTCGGGGAAGCACTACTCGTACCTGCTATTAACACATTCAGAACTGAAAAAAACGTCTCACACTAACGTCAAGTAGTTTGTCCCCAAGTTCGTGGGACCAGTTGTCAAGGGGTTAACCGGTCTACCTGGTATATTCTGCTGTTGAATAATGCGCACAGTTGAGTATGTCTGGGGTTTTTCTCACCGGAAAGGTTGTAACCTCACCTCGAGACGTCTCCCTTTATTTCCGTTTCCCCACGAAACGCCTGCATTAGGAAACCCGAGTCTAATGATTTCCCCTCAGTGTGAAGGCCGTCAGTAACTGCACTAGTGCACCTCTCGCACCCTGACCGCGCCCTATGATGATGACATGATGATGACATGATGATTACATGATGGTTACACGATGATGACACGATGACGGTATTGGTAGTGATAAGGATGCCAAATTATAGCAATGGCGGTTGTGACGATAATTATGTTGTTGTTACACTACTGTAGTTGTTCAGGTCCTTTCCCCTGAAGTCTAGCCCGTGCTCACAAACCTCTACATGCCGTACGTACTTACCGCAGAACATATGTAGTAATCATAGCCAGGTATTGTGTTTCAACATATCATAGAAGGATACCTGCTTTTTGGGTTCATGGTGAGTTCTGGTTTCGTTCCCCCCCCTTAATACCTGGTATGTACCATGTTTCGGGGGAACATACTGCATTATTAATAGTAGTACTGGTAGGCAAAACCTAATCTGATGTGTACACATTAGGGGGGATACATGATTTTTGGGTCAATTGTGGGTTCTAATTACTCGTACTACAATAGCACCCTCGTAATAGCTGTACTGTTGTTGCTCGCTCGCTCGCTTGGGAATTTCATCACAACCGCGATGCTTTCATCCTATATCCCGTGCGCAACAATGCTGCTGTTGATCGCTCGCTTGCTCGCTTCGGCCCTATGGCAACCTTGCCCTAACCCTTACCCTAACCCCAACCCTAACCCTGTCTCTGTCCCTGTCCCTGCTGCTGTACGTGCGCTTCTATCGACTGCTCGGGGGGGGGGGGGGGGGGTTGTTGACTGTAGATTCCAGTAGAAGCGGCGGTGAATAAGAAGGAGGTGGAAGCTTACAAGGAGCGCCTCAACAAGCGACAAAAGTTCGAGCAAGACGATGGTGTTGGCGCCACCTCTTCTTCAGGTCAGTGCTGTTGTTTGATTCAGTGAGAAACCGCAGCCACATTATACGAGTATACTCCTGAAGTTGTGCAGCGTACGTACGAGTATTATTTACTTGGTAGCAGTTAACCCTACCACATGGCTATTGGTGGTGCACCTATAATAATATTCTACTTGCAATTAATAGAATGCGTTTACTTTTTGCAATATACCTGGTATACATCCTGCATGAGGACATATATAAAATCCGTAAGTACGCGCGATCGAAGTATTACACCCAGCTAGCAAAGATGAGTTTCGACGAAATCCTCGAGCTCACAGCTGTTTTTTTTTATTTAAAAATATATATATCTATATACAAGGTTCCCCTTCGGGATGAATTGTGGTTGACTTGAAACCCCGTGGGTGTCGCAAGCTGAAAATGGAGAACACAGCAGGCGGTCTTTCCTCGTACATACCAGCTATTTATACGTGCTCGTACGTACAGACAGCCACCGGGCAAGAAAGAACAAAAAACATAAAAAACGCTTGAAAAGTTGAAAGATAAAGATGTAGCCGCGGGGCAAGTGACCGGGGCAAGTCACACCGACCAGCCCAAACCAGTTTATAGTTGCAGTAGTTGTACACATTCGATGGAATAGGTACTTAACCCATCCGTTATTTTTTTTCGCATTCACGTGTTCGGTATCAAAACCACTTGGAATTGGAGTTGGTTTATCGTTCGCTTTACAGAGGTAAAAGGGCTATTTACAACTTAGAACGGCATCCCAATCCTAATAATCAAAGCAAGTCGCCTAACCCGACTTCAACGTGGCAGCCACCGGAGGAAAGAGACAACGAGGAGGAGGAGGCAACAGGCTGTATTGGGATAATTTGGGCAGTGGTAAAAGAGGGCTAATAGCGGCAGCATCCCAATCCAAAACAATCAATATCCAACTTTTTGTAGCGCCGATATTGTGGCGTTTTTTTTACCCCTGCGGCAGGCGCGGCAGCCGCAGCCAGAGGCAAGGAAGACGAGGAGGAGGAGGTGAAGCCCGTGGTACCTTTGTCCGCTTGTTTGGCCAGACTCACCCGCGATGACACTCTTCCCGACTACCGCAGCCCTGCCACGGGGGTGCCCGGTCCTGCCATTAAGCACATCCGCTTCGGGAACTTTCCCAGATATATCTTGGTGCAGCTGCGGAGGTTAGTGTTGAAAGAGTGTTTTTCTCACATCGGTCAGATGACCTATACCCACGTTTTGATCTAGCTCATCTTTCAGGGCTTATATAGTACTGATCCGCATGATCTAGCTCATGCTGACGGGTGTAACACGTGTTTTCTCGTCGGTCGGATCTGCGCTATATACAAATCCCGCACAAAATCTTATAACGGCAGTTATAGGATCTAGATACTCTGCACTCTACAGATTCTGCAGAACATCTTAACGGCAGTTATGGGATCTAGGTACTCTGCACTCTACAGACCCTGCAAAATCTCATAACGGCAGTTACATGGGATCTATAGATAGTGTGCAATATACAAATCCGGCACAAAACCTCGAGACAGGAGTTGTGGGATATAGAGGCATGTAGACACTCTGGATGGTGACCTATCCTGTGTGTGGAGTGTCCCCCCCTTTTAATGCGGTGCTGGTAAGGGGCGCGTCTTTGTTTGTTATGAGGGCTTGCCGTTGGGGCAAACGCGTCACCTCTCTGTGCACGTTTTTTTTTTTTGTCTGTGAAGTTGCCGCGATGGCGGTAGGCTTCAAATACGAGGTCAGTACACTGTCGACAGCAAGTTTCTTCTTGCGCTTTTACCCTGACGGTTAACCTGCACTCACCATTCTCAGGACAAGACACTACTACTGTACGTGGAAACAGTGCCAGATATTTACGTGTTTTAGTAGTGAAAGTGTAAGCCGTCTGCCTTTGCTGGTGCGGCGTGCGTCGTGTGGCAATGCCTGTGCTGGTGCGTGGTTTCTGACGTTTCAAACTGATGTGTGCTTACTGATGTACCGTGCTGAAGTGTGTTGTAGACGTGCCACGCCGATGTGTCGCACTCATGTGTCATGCTAATATATCATGCTGTTAATAGTGTATCATGGCGAAGTGTCATGCTGATGTGTCATGCTGATCTTGTCATGCTGATGTGCCGTGCTGATGTTGTTGTGCTGATGCGTCATGCTGATGTTGTCATGCTGATGTGTCATGCTGATGTGTCCTGCTGATTCACCGTGCTGATGTGTGGTGCTGATGTGTCTAGTGGATGTGCTTGGTGGATGTGTCTTGCCCAGGTACTTCGTGGACGACAACTGGCAGCCCAAGAAAATGGACGTGGAGGTGGAGGTGCCGCTTACCCTAGACCTAGAATCCTTCAGGTCTAGTGGGATGCAGGTGCGAAAGCGGCGTTGTTATTGTGTTGGTGTACATATGGCCATGCCGTTTAGCGTTGGTGCAGTGGTGGTGTATCGTCATCCCGCGCTGTGGTGGTCCTGTGATGGTGTATTGTGATGGTGTACTGTGTTAATGCGGTGGCGGGTTATGATCCAGTGCTGTGTTGATGCTGTGTTGGTGTGCTGCGTTGATGCAGTGGTGGTGCATTGATGGTGTGCTGTGCTGGTGCAGTGATGGTGTAGTGGTGGGGTATCGCGATCCAGTGCCGTGTTGGGGACAGGAGGGGCGGTGGGGCGTACCGTCCGTGGGGAGGGACGCTGATGGTGTGAGCATGCTGACGGTAATCGGCTGACGTTGGCCGCAGGTGCGATGTCGTGCTACAATAGTATATACAATGGCACCAGAAATGGCACGCTGGGCGGTGTGGTGTCCGTGGAAAGGAACGCCGGTGGTTGTCAACATGCTGACGGCGATCGGCTAACGTTGGTTGCATGCGCGATGTCGTACTGCAGTAGCATGTGCAATAGCACCATAAGTAGCACGTGTTGTCAAAAGACGCACCACAGCAGCCCTCAATCATGTGGACTACTGTTAGGGGTGTCATGGTCTGCCACCCTTTCGAGCACGCACCGGAATGCCACTCATCGTTTGTACGATGCTTTTACGTTCCGCTCAAGGGCAGTGTTTTGCTTGTCCGCTGCCCACGATATACGTTTCTGGTCCAAGCTGTGGGGCGTTAGCAGCTACCCCACAAGGTGACACGCATACTACATGTGCCTGCTGCACGATCCAATTGTTTTTTTTACTTTGGCCCATTTTATGTCGGAACAATATTTCTCCAGGCGGGGGAAGTGGCCATGCCAGAGAGCGACGACGCTGTCGCTCCCGCAGGTGAGGCGACAGCTGCCGGTGCCGCCGAAGAGGGGAATGCCGCCCAAGGTGAGGCACTCCTTTTATTCACATATGTATGATACATATTTTTACAATGATACAGCGAAAATCTACCAGGGGTATTCATTCATACTATTAATACGATAACGGGGGAACAAACTAACCAGATTCATAATATTGGAAATGGTGTGTAAACACAGCGGGATATTTGGTGTTAGGGTCCATCGTCGGTTCTGATTAGTATGTATTGCTATGTATTGCTATGCATGACTATGTATTACTATGTATTACTAAACAATGTAGTGCTATGAATTGCTGTGTAGTGTTATGCATTACTATGTGTTGCCATGTAGTGCTATGTATTGCTATGTAGTATTATGTAGTATTATGCAATCGGAATGCTCCGTTGCATCTTTTAAACGTCACACCACAGTTCCACTTCCCACACCTCCCGCAGCTCCCACAGCTCTCGCATCTAGGATGCCAAGGATAAGCTCGTTCGTTCTGTTTTGGAGGGCTGTACGCCTGAACGGTACCAGGGTTACCTCGGATTCCGTGGTATATATTAATATGAAATATTGCTTAGGGTTAAGGTTGACGGATAAACCTTGTCGTGATATTGCGGCATTCGTTCTCTCCCGCACATGCCAGTTTTATCTCATGAATTGCCGTCGGGGTATTTGGTACGAGGCACCTGGTGCCCTTCAAAGCTAATAACCCGGTCCATGTCGCAGAGTTAGTGTTGATAGGCTCTGAACTATTGACAAGCTAGAGATGTTGGTATATGCCAAACCGAGTCACGGGGAGTGGAGTAAATGCTGACGTACGCGCGTAGCCTGTCTTGCCAAATGTTGGAGGTCTGTGACCTTTTCAAGTTGGCAAAAGTTGGTTTGCTACTACGTTCACCGCACGGCCGCTTCCAAGTTTGCTTCTCGTGTTTTCCGCCATACCACTGCGGCGTGGTAGCGTGGCCACACGCATATCGCTGTATGTGTATATGGCGCGCAGCGGTTTAGATTGGGATCAGAGTTTACCCGTGATGGAGCTTACGTGACGGAGCTTACGTGACGGAGCGTACGCGATGGAGTTTGCATGGCAGACCTTACATGAAGGAGCTTACATGATGAACTTTAGGGTGATAGAGCTTACTACTACGAGCTTTGTGATGCATTTTTCGTGACATAGCTTAGGCGACGGAGCTTACGCGATGGAGCGTGCGCGATGGACCTTGCGCAATGGAACCTGTGCGATGGAATTTACGTTATGGAGCTACCGTTATCCTGCTTAGGCGGTGGAAATCGCGTGGGCTGGCCCCGAGTCGGACCAACAAATTTACCGCTCGAATCAGCTTGCAAGGATTGCGGATATTATCTGATCAAGACGTATCGAAATCAAATTACGAGTACGAGTACTGTTTTACTTATTCGTCTGACTTCGTGAAAATCTCGTTTCGAAAATGGCGTATACAGGGGGCGTCGTCCCCGACGAGGAGATGGTGGCGCAGTTGATGGCCATGGGCTTCCAGGAGAACGGGTGCAGGAGGGCGGCTGTGGCTGTGAACAACGCTTCGGCAGGTTGGTTGGTTGGTTAGGGTTAGGGTTAGGGTTGCTTTGGTGACGATATTTACTACGGTAGAGGTGTAATATAATAATGCAAGCATACCTACTGCTGAAGCACCTACTTGAAACTGTCTGAGGCTGTTCGCTGTAGGACCGTTTGGCTTGAGAAGCTCTAAATCCCACCCCAGCAACCGAAATCAAGGCTAACTCCCGATACACAATGTAGGCGTGGGCTAGGGGTATCTAACGAAACACATACCTGGTACCTGGTAGTAAAATACCTTCGGACCCAAAGCTATTTGCTAGTTCTGCAGTTGAGGCCTCATGGTAACCGCCCTAAATCAGAAAACATCCTAGCTAAGCCCCGATACACAATGTAAGCATGGGCTATACGACGTGGGGCATCTCATGAAATCACACAGTAAAATTCCTACTGCTATGCTATGTTCTGCATTCCCCCATCCCGGCAACCGACACCCTATCAGAAAACATCGTAGCTAAGCCCCGATACACGATGACACAAGGTAACATGAGCTACGACGTTGGGCATCTACCGAGATGACACAGTAAAATTCAACCCTAACCCTAACCCTATTCTATGTTATGCTATGGTTGGATGCATTTTGAGGTAGTAGATATATGATCAAATGTTCTAGTCATACCCCCTAGACAGTCTGAGGCTGTTCACGTTAGGAGCTTTGACTTGAGGAGCGACGCATGCATGCTCTATACGGTATATAGAGGTGCACTATGCTTTTTATGAGGGTGTTGACTTAACCCCTCAAGAACTGGTCCCATGTATTTGGGGATAAACCTACTTGTGGAATTAGTGTGGGACATTTTTTTCAGTTCTGAATGGGTTAAGCTGTATACTCTATACTCTACCTCACCCATCAACTGATTTGTTTATATTATACCTGGTATAATATTAATACGAGAAAAAGAAAAGCACTACGACCCGATGGCCGGTTCCATGGACTATACCTATACCTATACTATTGAGAAATATTGCAACACAAGAATGAATGGCCGACGGTTTTAGGTTGAATACCTTGAGAACTGGTCCCACGTATTAGGGGTCAAACTGCTTGGAATTAGTGTGGGATACGTTTGGCACTTCTAAAAGGGTCAAGGAGCCCGTTCACCCAGAAAAAAAATCAGACAAAAAGTGCCACCTCTAAACCCCACCCCAGCAGCCGAGACGTCGTCTTGTTGTTTTAGAGTAGTTCCTATCTCTACAAACCGAACCCCCAAAGTCGAAAGGAAGTTTCCGAGAAAATTGCTCAGCCAATTAAAACGGTTAAGCTAGGTTCCTTATACCTCGAATGATACATACACACCATGCTGTATTCCCTGCAGGGTGGCTTGATCGTCACTAGTCTGCTGTAGTCTAGTTATATTTCGCCGTTCCGTGATGTCTCTACGCACTGTTCGGTTGACCTTAGAGCTGTTGATATCGAGTCGTCAGTCCGCGCCGTAGTTCAAGAGTATGGTGCGAATCAAATGGCCGACTGAAGGCATTTCATAGGCTGTGCTTGCGCCTTTTATAGAACATGTCGACAACCGATGGAGTAGGGAATGTGTGCAAGCAGTAGCTGGGAAAATCAGTACGTAGGACGGGTTCAAGTGTAGTTCTGTCGAGCGTATGAGCCTTCTCATTGTAGCGACCAGCCTGAAGCAGCGTTTCGCGTCAACGATTACATTTTTTTTTTTGCAGGCACACTTTTGCAAGTCCGTGTTGTTGTCGTCTAGAGTGTCAGGTGTCAGAGCGACCGTGTCGTGGAAAACGAAAGTGCTGCCGCCCGTGTGCCCCTCCCCCCCTCACACGGGCCCTTGTACCACCTACCCACCCGAACCACTGCTCTAAACCAACACAGAGCTGGCCATGAACTGGGTACTGGAGCACATGGGCGATGACGATTTCAACGACCCTCTGCCAGCACCGGGCGCCGCGGGAGCATCCGCCAGCTCTAGCTCTGATGCTGCTGCGGGAGCATCGGCTGGGGTAGACGCCGAGGCGTTGATGATGCTGACCAGCCTGGGCTTCACAGAGAGGCAAGCGGAGGCAGCGTTGAAAGCTACGGGCGGAGATGCGGCGCGGGGAGCGGACTGGCTTTTCAGCCACACTGATAACCTTGACGCCGCGGTTACCGAGGTGAGTCTTGAGGAGCTCAAAGTAACCGTTGGAACGTCGAAGTAGCCCCGTTGGAACATCAAAGTAATCGTTGGAAGCTCGAAGTAGCCGTTGGAAATATCGAAACGACCGTTGAATGATCGAAGTAGCCGTCGCAAGCTCGAAGTAGCGGTTGGAAAATTGGAACTAACAGTTGGAATCTCCAAGTAACCCTCGGAAGCTTCAAGGTAGCCGTTGGAATACTAGCCGTTCAACGATTTTAATGTCACGGGGGGCCATAGTAATACATAGTAATACTACTGTAGTATATATAATCAGAACCCCCGATGAACCCAAAAACCAGAAACCCCCTTGTGTTTACACACCATAGTTGGTTACTATAAGATTAGTATAATATTAGTATAATATTACTCTAATATTAGTATAGTATTGGTATGATATGTTTCCCCGAAATAGTAGTACCGCGTTTTTTTCCTACACTCATTCCTAGTAGTTTGCCACCAAAATTGCACATGCAGTTGTAAAAGGGCCTAACGTTACATTCAAAATCTCTTTTTGTTTTCGCCGGGAGCCCTCAAGTGTTTCGTAGGAAGGCTCTGAAGTGTTTCGTTGGAAATCAGCTCTCACTGTTTCGTTGGAAGCTCTTGAGTTTTTCGTTGGACGCTCCCTATTGTTTTGGTGTACTCTCTATACGTTTTCTTCGGAAGTTCGTATATTTGAATATTTTCTTGGAAGCCGACCCCTCTCTCAGGTAACGATAAGCAGACACAGCGAGCGAATAACCTCTACTGGCATACCCGGTACACTATGTGATTGATAACTCAACACATTATTCCGATTCCTATTTATAAAACAAGAGCTGTGAGCATGAGTATTTGGCCGAAACTCATCTTTGCAAGCTGAGCGTGATACTATCCTATTTATGGTAATAAGGCACTGGGCTATGATACGTATACCTCAAACACTCGGTCCTGTGAACATTTCTCGATCTCGCCCTTCCCCACACACGCTGAGCCAAGCTAACAAGCTATAACTCGAATGTTCGGTCCTGTGATTTTCGTTTTGTAATTTCAATACTTGGTCTGTCAGCAACTGGACGTGAAGGCTTCTGCTACTGGTGCTACTGGTGCTACTAGTGCTAGCACCGCTGCAGGGGGCGCGGGTGGCGAGTCGGGCGGCGACAGTTCCATCGACGATGGACCGGGAAGGCAAGCCAAGATGATATGATTTTAGCGCGTTCCGTCTCCCCGAAGCATTCAGTTATGTGGTTATTCGGTTTTGTTTTAGGGTACATGAGCAATCAAGAAACCGACACCACCGAATAGAAACCGAATATAAACCAAATGGAAAACGAATGGAAAACAAACCAGTGCGGTGGATTGTTTGTAATAATTTAATTTTCCTGGTTTTGGTATGAACCCCCCCCGCTGTCCAGGCATCTGGAAATAGGAGTGGTGTATCGGGATACGCAGTATATATTTTCGGAGTACCCTTGACCCCCCCTTTTTTTATATATTTTTTTACGTCTCTCCGAAACATTCCGTTCATTTATGGTTTATTTCTCCTCTCTTCATATTGTTGTATGCAGCCCGTCTGTCTGTGCTTGTCCTTCTTTTGTAGAATTTCACCTTTGTCCTCAACAACCGCACCTAAGGTCATGCCGCAACTTTCCAGTTGCCGGCTTCGAGCTGCCACATTCTGACAAGGGCGTCCGGTGTCCGGTGTTGGTGTTTACCTTTGCGTGCCGACCACGGTGTTAATCTACACGTCTAAAGCCTGCGGTGGCTCATTCAATTTTTGCGTGTTCGCCTTGATGTGCCTGGGGTGGCTTAGTCAAACTTTGCGTGTTTGCCTTGATGTGCCTGCGGTGGCTTGTTTGATATTTGCGTGCTCGCCTTGGTGTGCCTGTGGTGGCCTATTCATATTTGCGTGCCCGCCTTGATGTGTTGTCTTGGTGCCGTGGCTCGCTCGCCGCGAATGAAACTCGCAGTAGTAGCAGTAGTATTATGTAGTATTGTGTGACGGGGGACCATAGTAAACACTAGTAAGTAGGACCTACGGCACACACCAAAACCTATATATTAATAGTTACCTTACCTATTTTTACTAACAGTATTTGGTCCTATTTACTATGGTCCTCCGTACTATTAATAGTATTATGTAGTCTTATGTACTGTAGTATTGTGTAGTGTGCAGTAGTATTACTGCCACGAATGATGTTGATGACTTTTACTGGCATTAATGCTATTCGTGCCATCAATGTCATTAGTGGTATGAGCTTCGCAACGCTGTTGCTGGTGAGATGCTGGAAGCGACAACATTAGTTTTACCGGAAAACAACCGCAAGCTGCCTGCGGTAAAAGCCTGAAATGCCTGCAATATACATACACTTGGTACGCGAGATTGATTGGCCGACGACAAAACCAAAGCATGGTGCTATGGCGATGCTCTTTACTGCGGCCGCACGTTGGGTTCCTCGTCGTGCTTCCCACACAGCCTGGCCTGTCAATGTTGAATGCATTTGACTCTGATTGATGGATGGCCCTGAATTTTGGATGGAAATTACTCTGAACGACTAAGAACTCTGAATGTTGGATGTAAATTACTCTGTTACTCTGAACAACTAAGAACTCTGAATGTTGGATGGAAATTACTCTGAATGACTAAGAACTCTGAATGTTGAATGAAAATTACTCTGAACGATTAATGGCCCTGAATGTTGGATGGAAATCACTCTGAACGACTAAGAGCTCTGAATGAACGTGGTACAGACGTGAATGGCCCTTTGAATGGCATGTGAATGACATGTGAATGCCATGTGAATATCCCTTTGAATGACATGTGAATATCCCTTTGAATGGCATGTGAATGGCACTTTATGGCCCTCTGATTGATCCTTTAGGTACTCTTTGTTGGGATTGATCTCCCACGTCGGCAAGAACACTGGATGCGGGCACTACGTGGCGCACATCAGGAAGGACGGGCGGTGGGCTATATTCGACGACCGCAAGGTGAATAGCTGGTGTAAAAGCACTGCGATGCGATGCGATTCGATGCGATGCAGCACAGTAGTGCAACGCAATGATATACTGGGCTTGTGCAAGTGAAAGCGATGAAAAGCGATGAAAAACGATGCAAAACAATGAAAAGCGACGCAAAGAAATGCAAAGCGATGCAAAGCGATGCAAAGCCACGCGAAGCCATGCAAAGCTATGCAAAGCGATGCAAAGCGATGCAAAGTGACGCAAAGCAATGCGACGCAATGCAATGCAATGCAAAACAGTCGTATATTATTATTTTAGAATACAAAGTTGTTTCGTTTTTTTTTCACGCCATTTGTTTTTTTTAACTCGGGTGTTGACCACTCAAGAGTATCCCGCCTTTGTTTTCGCCATATATCCAACTTGACGTTTTGTGTCATCTGCTCTGTTGGTCACTGAGAGCGTCCTACCGATAGTATTTCGTAGTAAATCCCGTGTGCTAATTTTGTGATATCTACGGTGTCGATCACTTGCTGCACCGATAGTTTTCGCCATATGCATGTACGTACACTTTCCAACTTTCCGAACTCCGGGGCTGATCACGTACTTCACCCTCCCCTACCCTCCCTGTTATGTCTACCTTGCCCATCATGTCTATTGTGTCTATTATCCCTGCTGTGTCTCTCGCGTCATTTTTGCCTGCCGTGTCCGATATCACTGTTTTATTTGTGATCCCTATTGCCTCTGTTGTGTCGTTATGCCTATCATACTGTGACAAATATTTGGAGTGTGTGTTTATCTCTAGTGTGTCTGTTTTGTCTATGGTGTGTCTTGTGTGATGATGTCTGCCGTATCTAATACACACATATCCGTATTGTGTGCATTCTGGTGCCTGCTGTGTCTGTCTAATATCCTTGTGGCAGGTCGCGGAGTCTGAGCACCCCCCGCTCAGCCTGGGCTATCTGTACCTCTTCAAGAGGGACGACTCTCCTTGATGTCCTACTGATGTCCTACTGATGTCATACTTGGTGTCATTCTTGATGTCATACTGATGTCATACTGATGTCATACTTGATGTCATACTGACGTCATACTTGATGTCATACTGACGTCATACTTGATGTCATACTGATGTCATACTTGATATCATACTGATGTCATACTGATGTCATACTGACGTCATACTTGATGTCATGCCTTGGGCTTCTACCATACTTTGGTACCTACATACCAAAAAGGTCTATTGCAGGTCTACAGCAAGCCTATGATGCCCCTACTTATAGTACTAGTGCATCGATTGTCTCTTTTCTGGGAGGCGAGTGGTGGCAGGTCTAGCCTCTTGGCCCTAATACTCTACGACTCCTAGTAATACGACCTTCTCCCTTGTATCGTGCACCAGGGTTTCTTGTTTTCTGGAAGGCGTTTGGTTGCCTTGTAACTTCTTTATAGGGCGCAAGATAGCTCACCTCCGGGTTAGGGGACCACCAGGGTGGGTTTGGGCGGTAGGGTGACCATGATATGGGGGCCGCTGGTCAATGAAACTAGGCCTTCAGGAACGCTAGATTAGGGTTGGGGGCAATGGAACTTGCCCTACGGAATTGCTGATTCCACTGAGAAAAAAATATTCAAGCACCTTGGCAAACCATGCACAGCCAAATGTCGCCTCTCGAACGTTCTTAACGGTATTATCGTGGATCGCTATGTATTATATGGCGACACTGCAAGATTTTCTTCGAGGTGACTCAACAAAATTTGCGGCGGCTGCTGCTTTTGCGGAGGCTTTTTTGGCGAGGGGGGGGGGGGGATGGCATGACGTTTCGGTTTTCCTCAAACGCTGCTTCGGTTGGCCGCAGGAATGCCATTGATGCTCGACTTCCCCAACGTTGGCTTCAGGGTGGCGCTGGAATGCCTTTGGTGGTTGAGAGCTCCGGATTTTGGCAATGTTTTCGGATAGATGGACTTCACGTTGAATAGTCGTGTCCTCTCGCAATGGTGGCCAGGCGGGAAGCAGCTCGCGCTTGCTCGCAATGTTGCTGAACAGACGGACTATTTTTTACTTGCTGAATTGTCGTGCTTGTTTCTCAATGCTGGGTGAACAGACAAACCGCTTGTTGAGTTATCGTGGTTGCCTGTGCCAGCAATATTCAAGGGGCCACCTTTGGATAGGCGACGGCTGTAATGGTCGCGACAGAGAACGAAGGATGCTGTATCTATATCGTCTTGCCATGTATCTCATCGATATCGACAGTACTGGCTGATGCTTGCTTGCCTCAGTTTTTGTTTAGATCGAGTCCCTCTGCGTCTGTGCGCGACGATGAAGTTATACCAAGTAACAAGCACAGGGTCTTACACTTTTTTATGCGCGGATCTTACCCCTGAGAGTGTTGGAACACCCAACATGCAGAATCGCAGTTGTTGATGTGGAAGTCGCTCTCGGTGCCGTTGGACAGCTTCATTGAGCTCCTCCCGATACTTGTGAGCACTGGTAGCATCCATCGCCGACGGCGAGGGTGGCGGCGATGCACCCGCCCGAGCACAAGCCCCCCTTCGTGGCAGGTGACAATTCCTTCCTCCTTCATTATATGTTCTGTTGTCACTATTCATATTAGTAGATACAGCTGTGAGGCGGCCTAATTTCACGACTAAATACTATTCGGTAGGTGCCGTGAGCCATCTAACTGCCTTCACTCTGCACGTAAGCGAGCGAAATCAGCCCCCCCCCCCCTCGGGCAGGCCAGGGGGATAATGTTGCCAAAACGTTTCTATGTAATACAGGGAAACAACGTATTGAGCGCCCAAGTGTTGGAGCTACTGGAGAGCAATCCCACGGTAGGGGTTCTACTTTTAGGCTCCATATTTTCTGACCGGTTGAGCTCCTCAGGTGAGTAACCACCGGATACTATTAAGTTTTTACTGGTATATTTTGTTTTGGACTACCGCATTGAAAGGTTTGGTCGGGTTGCTCGAACGAATGTTTCCGAAGTCATGTTTCGGGTGAGATATTGACCTCCTCATGTGAGGAGCTCAGAAAATTATGCTGCGCCCCTACCGTGGGATGAGTCTGGAGGTGTCTCTAGTTGGAGTGGGGACGGTGCTCCGTCTCGAAAGGTGTGCGTGATGTGGTCGTCCGGCTTACCATAGTGTTCAATGGTCAAATGACTACTCGTAAGACAAACAACAAATGAGTACCACCCCCCCCCAGAATGTACCACACCAGAAAAAGAGAAAGAGTACCCCGCATCGACAATCCCTTCCACAAATGTAAAAACTCAGAAATTGGGCATCTCCGGGAGAATAATAATACCGTATTCCGACTAATACCTTAGTTGGCGACTTGACCCTTAAGAACTGGTCCCACGAACTTGGGGACAAACTACTTGGAATTAGTGAGGGACTTTTTTTTTCAGTTCTGAATGGGATAAGTCGTGTTCACTCGCAGCTCTGTAGTTAATGTGATCCTCCAGTACAGTTCTACCGCCACCCCCAGCCCTTCCATCCTTTCTTGTCCATTGTGGCGTCGTCGGCAGCACCTAGTAAATACGGGGATCTCGAAAAACATTTCTCGAGGCTATTACCTTCGGCCAAAAAAACAAAACACCCAGCGGGGTCGAATTGTCACACATCACACGCACTTTGTATATATCGTGCCGTATCATATCACACGGGTTTCGACGAAATTCTCGATCTCGCATCTGATAGGTGCATTTCTTTTTTTTTTGTGTGAACGTATGTGGGCCCCGATCAGCGGTCGGGGGCGGCCACGTACTGAAGCACTCCATACTTGCTTAGCTTTGACGCGGGCGGGGTCTACCACACTTTTGTTTCTTTTCTTTTTTATTTCCTTCCCATTCATTATCTTCGCACTTGCGTCTTTCTCCCTCCCTAGTCGTAACTCAGATCCGGGGTCACAAAGAAGGCTCCTCTCCCTCCTCCCCCACTACGGTTCTTCCCTTGCATTTTTATTGCGAGAATATTTCAGCACTTTTTTCCCTCTCGTCCACTCTCGTCAAATTATGCTTACCCACGCTATAACATGCGCTCTCGACAACAGTCGGTGTCATTTGATAATAAAACCTCCATGGGCAGAATCGAACCCTCGACATCCGACCCAACAGGCTTCGTGGCTACCAGTTAGACCACCGGGGCGATGCATTTGTCTTTTTTCATTTACTTCCATGAAAGTAAATAATTACTTCCATGAAAGTAAATTTACTTCAATGAAAGGTTTTTGACGTTCAAGGAAGTTCAATTTTACTTTCATGGAAGTAAAAACACTTCCATGGTTCCGTGGAAGTTTCCGTTTGAAGAGGGCCTTCGGCCACTAGTAACTATCAATAGTAATAGACAGGTCTATAGGTAGCGTGGTTTCGTGCTGCCCGCTACACTATTTTTAGTACGCCGTTTGTAGTTGGTCCACGATTTGGTAATCGGGATGGGCTCACTTTGCGTGGGACGGTGTACCAACTTGGAGCAGGGGGTGAACTCACGCCCTCGCTTGCATGTTTTGCTTTCATGGAAGTAAACATTCCATTTACTTTGAAATACATTTTACTTCCTTGAAAGTAAAGCAACGTTCGTTGAACATTTCATGGAAGTAAAAACGAAAGTCAAATAATGTGTGTGGTAGATCGCGCAGGCGGCGCACTTTTTTTCCTTTCCTTCTGTGTTCCATGTTGAGGGTGGCCGAAAACATCCTGGGCCCGTCTCGAGGCTCCTAAGTTAAGATGGGCCCCCGTCTGGCGTCTAACGGACATTCCTAATGGCAGACGTGGATGATATGCATAGCTACAGCAACCCGTCACTATACCTCATGATGTGAGCATTCACATAGTAATCCTCACATACAAGTCATTTAATAGCTACAGTAGCTGGTCGTCATTACATACCGCATACCGTACACACGGTTCAGTCTTCCACCCATCACCAACTGAGGTGTGTTTAAGGGCGGTCGCCCCCCTTGGAGGCTGTCGTTCGCCTGGGAGATTGACGATCTGATATAACGGGTATCCTCCGGATATTCTGAGGCAAGGCAAACATGCTGCACGCGATGAGTATCTCAAGTGAACTGCGCTGAGTCGGCATTATGGCCTCACGATAGCAATCTTCGCCGGGGTGTGTCTCCGGGAAACGATTCTATTGTACGGCTGCCATTGTACGAGCACCACAGGCTCATCGTGAACGGAGCGGTGCTTGGGTGGTATCCTCTTTTGACGTGGTGTTGCGTGACCGGGGGCACACAGGGCACAAGGAGCCGAGCGCATGAAAGGAAGGAAGCGTTTTAATAAGTTGTCAAGTCGGCGCGCTGCGATTGTACGGCTGCGATGGTACGGAAATCTCGCCTCTCTGCTAGACTTGATGAGCTTTCAGTGTCATCCCGACTTCCCCCCGCGCCCCACCCACACCTGTCTACATGGAGGAGTCGTCTTGTCCGTGCTAATAACGGGATCCTGTGCCCGCCCAAAACGTGATGCCGTTACTTCTATATATATTGGAGAAAACCGACAAAGGTGGGCGGTCGCCACCACGGTATGTAGAGGCCAACACCGCACACGGCCTATGTACTTTGTCCATATTCTCCCTCCACATCCAGAAAGTCTTACGGTAGCTCTTAGATCAACCGCCTACGCCATGGTTTGGCCCAGATGCAGTGGTGTGCTCTACGACAACGTATCCCCTGATTTGTCCTACCTAGGCTGTTCCATCTATTACGCTATCGCCCTTTCGCCCCGGTAGCGATGCTTTAGCGTTACTCGAAGAGCTCATGCAGGTGTCTTCCTGCGAGGCACGTATTCGTGATTCAAACAGTATTACTTTCCCTATTGCAATTGCGATCATTGACAGCACGAGATGGCGAGGCCGCGTGCATTTGCAGCACGAGATCGCACGAGATGGCGAGGCCGCGCGCATTTGCAGCACGAGGGGGTGGGGCGCCACGGTTACCCCCGCACATCAGGTCCCTACCAGAGGAAGCTCCCCCCCCCCGCCTACTGGACTTACTCTGAGGGCTACTGGGCTTACCGAGAAGGCTACTAGGCTTCCTGTGAGGGCGCTGCTGGGCATAACGTGAGGGCTGCTGGGCTTTCTGTGAGGGTTACTGCCTATAGGCTCATTGTGGGGCTACTTCCTGCACTAGGACAACTCGATGCCACTTTGTTATCGGGGTTTCCTTGAACGGCACCTTGTAAAGACCTTCTCGGATGAGCAATACCTGCTGCATACCGTACGGTGCGGACGAATAATGTCGCGAGTCCCGCCAAGGCCTTGCGGCGAAGCATTCGACCGGTCACGTCTTGAGACCGTCGCACCCCCCGTTCGACTATGGGTGCGACACGGTCTGTTTGCCCCACCTTCTACGCTAGATTATACTAGCCCTTGAATACAATAGTAGGGGTGTCCTGAAACGAGTGCATGCTACCAATTATTCCAGCGCCTTCTCTAAAGCACCCGACGGCAATGCTGTGGAACCGAAGACCGAGAGTATAAACCCGATCGCTAAGTAGTCTGCGTACTTCACCTCAATTTGTACTCGGTCGGGTAGTTGGAAGGCTTTACTGCTGGTATGTTCACCCCACGGGTAAGGCACTAACTCGTTCCCTAGCTGAGACACACGCGCCCGAGTCATCATCATCATCATCATCATCATCATCATCATCATCATCATCATCATCATCATCATCATCATCATCATCATCATCATCATCATCATCATCATCATTATTATCATCATCATCATCCTCCTCATCATCATCATTATCATCATCATCATCATCCTCATCATCATCATCATCGTCATCATCAGCACCATGGTCATAATCGTCAATAGGCATCGCNCCTCATCATCATCATTATCATCATCATCATCATCCTCATCATCATCATCATCGTCATCATCAGCACCATGGTCATAATCGTCAATAGGCATCGCGATCATCATCATCATCACCATTAAAATCATCATCATCATCAACATCATCATCATCACCGTCATCACCATCATGACGACAATTATGATGATCATGCTCATCATCACCATCAAACACCATCGCCATCATCATCATCATCATCATCATAATCATCGTAATTACTCAATAATTTTATCGTCTGCCCAGGAATCTAGATTCCAATCCATTAGTACCATACTGTACAGTAGTATCGATACTATAAATACTACTTGCAGTATAGTGCGAATCACCCGGTAGGGACAATTCAGCCACATCCAATGCCACAACGATAGCTTAATATTGCGGATTGTTAACTCTCTTCATACTCCAAACAACATAGGCCAACTTTATGTCCACGCTAATCCCCAGTAGTATATCCTCGAAACGTGGAGCCTGGGTTCAGGCACTATATGATACCAGGTAACTGTAAAAAGGGGGCCACGGATAGAAAACTAACCATGCCAAGTAATTATCGGTGCAAAATAAACTCGTGCCGCTGAAAACATACTCAAGTAGAAGCATATATGGCAACACAAACTCTCTAGACACAGGGGCGACTCTACCTACCACCGACGGGGTAGCTTCTAAACTTGAAGCTGCACGGAAAGGCAGACCCCAGTACAAACCCTACGGCCAAGAGCACACCGACGATGCATTGATCAGTCACACTTCTCATCATAAGCTGAGTGTCATCACAACGTCAGCTCGATCTACCACACCAAACATCTTTTAAGTTTACTTCCATGGAGGTAGCCATGGGAGTTTCCATGGACGCTTCCCTCGCTTCTATATTTTACTCCCATGGGAGTAAATTCGACTTCGATCGAAGTATTTTCACTTCCACCAAAGTAAAACATGGAAACAACGGAAGCTTCCATGGATTCACCCCCTGATCCCGCTTGGTACACCGTACACCGTCCCACCCAAAGTGGGCCGATCCCGACTACCAGAACATGGGCCACTTAGGAATAGATGGGATATTAAAACCGTGTAGCGTGCAGCGCAGAATCACACTATTAAAGACCTGCCTAGTGGCCGAAAGCCCTCTTCGAAATAAAATTAGTAATTTTTCCTTCCATGCAAGTGAATACAAAAAGTAAAATAATGTGGTGTTAACACGACATACCATATTATTTGACTTTTGAGTTTACTTCCATGAAAAGTTCTACGATACTTTCTTTTCACTTTCGTGGAAGTACACATTTATTACCACGCGGGATACGCTAGATACCTGACACACCCCTACGATAGCAGACCCGATGGTAATGTTTTTACACGCCAAATAGTCATCACCGGGGTGCGATTTCTTCCGTGTTTTTACATCCACGAAAGCATTTTTTCTTGCGTGGAAGTAAGGTCTACTTCCATGAAGAAAGTGCTTTCGCTTCCATGGAAGTAACAATCACTTTCCATGGAAGCTTTGTTTCTTCCATGTCACTATGTTCGAAGTAATTGTTTTTATTTCGTCCATGGAAATGAAACATGGAAGAGAGGGCATGCCGTCACCCCCTGCTCCCAGTTGGCACATCGTGCCACCCAACGTGCGCCCATCCCGATCGCCAAAACCTGGACCAACTGAACTACAAACGGGATATTAAAAACCGTGAAATGCGGAGCGCGGAACCACATATGACCAAAGGCCCTCTTCAAACGAAAACTTCCCCGGAACCATGGAAGCATTTTTACTTCCATGGAAGTATATACGGTTTACGCCCATGATTTTGTTTGTACTTTCATGGACGTCAGTTCACTTCATGGAAGTCAATTTACTTCCATTAAAGTACAAAAACTTTCATGGAAGTAAATTTACAATGGAAGTTCAAAATAAGACAAGTAATGTGGTAGACCCCGTTAACACTACTACTGTAGTACGCCGACCGCACGTTACGACGGCCTTACGCTTGGCATCGCAGACATTGCAGCGTGTCGTAATCGTCCAGGCTTTGCATTTCAAGTGTACGTCACGTAGAAGGGTCTCTATTGAACGCCCGGGCGTCAGTGCGGACGACGAGGTAATGCGATCATTTCGGAAACATTTACAGTAGTGCACGGTACACTCTACACGACAACGTTATCTGTTCGACTTTAAGCCCGCGCAGGTATCATATGCATGATATGCATGGTAGGCATGAAAGGCATGATATCGACGTTGCCCCTGGGCTGAGCAACTGTTCGATACTTTTTAGTGGCATAGTTGTAACTTTTAACCCTTTAACCTGTGTGCAACCCCGGGGATACCGACCAAGAACAAATCATACTTACTTGCTGTTATCAACCGTGTACGGGTAGCTTAAGCCCGCCGCAGTACGGGCAGAGTCATCGGTCAATGGCGCAGTGGTCGTTGCTGTGACCGTCAGCTTCCGTTTTTTTTTTTCCCATTTTCCACTCACAAGTCCGAAGAGGATGAAACCGTTTTGATCGTTGTAGAGCAACACTTAGTACTACAGTATCTGTCGTGCCTGCGTACGAGCAGCCCATGGGGGGATTGGTTATTGTTGTGCGCGTACTCGTTTTTTCGAGTTTTGGGTTTGGCCTATTCATACAGTTCATACAGTATATACAGTCCATACAGTTCGTGAAGAGAGCTGGCAAAGGAGCACCCGTATTCGAAAACCGTTCGAGCGTCTCGAGCGGGGAGGAGTTTGACGAGGCGGTTATGGGGAAAGGCGATTGCAGACAGACATGCTATTATGGCCAGGCGGGGCAGGATACCGGGGCTGCGAATGCCGCTGTAAAAAGTAGAGGTCGCAAAGGAAGCGGGGAACACAAATCTGGAATCCTACATTAACTTTCGAGCCCAGGGACGGGTACGGGGGGAGGTAAGTAAGTGAATTGCGACGGCGAAATATAATGGTAGTTCAGGGTGGGCATTGACTTGGTGTGATGCACGACGAGTGGTTTTCAGAGATTTCTACGAGTAGGGCCAAGCAAATTAAGCAAATTAAAAGTGCACTACAAGGGTGTCAAGGAATTCGCATACTTTATACTACCATACACGACATACATACTACCAAAGCATCATCAGCTCTCGGGGGGCAACGGCTTAAAGTTTCATTGTGCTTCGTGTTTGCGTAGCTGGCGGGGGCTATGATACGACAGAAGGAGCGGCATCGCCGCCGTTTTCACTACTACTAATACGTACTGCTGTGCTATCATACTGCTGTGCTATCATACTGCTGTGCTACTGCTGTACTACTACTACCGCGTTTAGGCCACTCGGGTGGAGCGAGTGCCTCAGAACCCCACTCAAACTTCGACTTGGAAACTACTGTATGTGGTTGGCGCACGCAGCCTAACGAACACTCCTCCCATGTCGGCACATATCGCAAACCCAGCCCAACATAACAGATCAAGGCTGCAAGACAATACCCTGCAGTAGCTGTGGTCATTCGGCTGTGCGCAAAATAAACACACACACACCTAAGCAAGACCCCCTCTACCGTACCCAATATGGCAGCAGCCCATTCGCCCTGAAAAATCCAGACACGAAGTTGCGAAGAAAGTAGCGACGCCCTACCTCCTCCAGGAGTGTTGGAACATTTACTGCAGACGCATGCTACGATAGAGGTGCACCATGTTTTTTCTGAGCTCCTCACTTAAGGAGCGTCATATCTCACCAAAAAAAGATTTTTGTGGAAAAATAAAAGTGCTGCCGGACGACAAATATCCTGACCGAAGCATACTCTGAAACATTATTCGTCACAAAAATGAAAAAAACGACGAATTTGGGTTAAGGAGCCCGATCGTTCAGAAAACGATTCGGCCAAAAAGTGCTACCTCTACCGTAGCACGCGGCATGACTGCCTTGCATTGCTTGCTGTTACAAGGCGGGCTCCCGAAAACTGAAGAGCTATGTATGCTATGATATCCCATATGCTCCGAGCGGGTGTGTGTGTTGTGCTCCACTAGCTGAAATATTCGATGCGGCCCCCTAATGCACCGGTCCCCTAGCCAAAATCCCAGACCCGGTCCCCTTATGCACCGGTCCCCTAGACAAACTCCCAGACTCGGTCCCCTAATGCACCGGTCCCCTAGCCACAAATCCCAGGTTCGGTCCCCCAATGCATTACAGTGCAACAGCACAGCATGCAGCAGTTGAGTGCAGCAGTAGCTTCGCGCACCGGGCTTATCGTGGCTTACAGGTTTCAACGAGGTCGGCTGTAGGGCGAGCTGCTGATGGTTAAATAGCACTACTATTCATACTAAAAAACACATTACATTGATACGATGATATGTGGTATTTACAGTAGTATATACTGGTATACATCATACGCCCTGAAGTGAATGGCCTCAGAAACAACAATATCTCAATTCGATTGTTACTCGTACAAGTGATGGAACCCTCACCAATTCCCGACGGAGCCCACCCTGCCCCCCGCACACCCGCTTCTAGAAGGTCAACACACACACGTCATACATAGCTTTCCTCCAAATTTAGCAACGATATGAGGCCTGGAGCCCAGAACAGGCAGTCTTTCTGCCACGGACTTACTGACTCACTGGGTATTGCCGATCTACACTCGATTTATGGTATTAGTGTGTTGCGTTGTGGTGTGTGCCATGTAAGACATCAAATGGTCAATAATAAGGAAGGCCATAAACCGACCCGCCATGACGCCGAACGTCGAGGCCCAGGATGATTCAAAAGCAGCAGACTGCAGAACAATGAAAAGGATAAGAGGAACCCTGTTGTCATGCCCGACCGCCATGGGCCATCAGCCATCATATGTATGTACCGACAAAGAGGTATATAGGTGCGTCGCGGTTCCTTTTTAAGCTTGTTTTGCATTCATTATTAAATTACCAAAACCAAACACGTTGCGTTCGACCAAGTTGATGGTATCACGAACACAGACAGGTGAAAGCTACGTGTTACATCATTCTATACATCAATTAGTTTCACTCTGTCCTGAATGACAACATGACAATTGAATGGACTGCCCCCCTCCACTCTCTGCCCTGAATGGCAACATGACAACGGACGCTGAATGGCCCGCCTTGTCGTCTGACACATTCTAATTTGCTACAATACCCCCAACACCCCACGGCTCTCCAGCACCACCAAAAACTTGGGAAACCTTCTTTGCACCCAATTGCATCCGATACTGTACCACCTAAACCAACCCCTAAACTATTCCCACCCCACTTTGCCACTATGCCGCTCTGTACCGTACCCCCGACAACATGAAAACATGTGTGTGTGTCCTACTTCCTATCCTAACCCTACCTTAAATAAACCAGATGCATCCCGCTCACCCCACCGACAAAGTTTGCCGTACAATCCCTGCCACTAAGCCCCGTTGACTAGAACCTCGGTTCGATCGCGTTCGGCTCTGCTCTGCCTTTTTCTTTTTGCCGGAATCGCGTGGATAATTGTTGTGTCATATATGCTCGCCTTTTATTTTTGACTTGAACCAAGTTTGTAATGCAGCATGATGCTATATTATTCCAAATCCCCGCTTAGTTGGCGTTCGTCATATATAATATTACATATATATGATACGTGGTTGTAAACATGCCTCCTTACTTGGCAAAACCACTGCACTCGACACGTGGTTGTACACGCCTTATTCCTCGGCTAAAATCACAGCACCCGACCCTCTCAACCCCACCACAGCCCCCCCCCCACCCTTCCTTTGCAAGCACTATCTATATCTTACACATCGCACCGTGGGTCGCCCTTCAAGATTGGAGGAAGCAAAGCATCTGCGCCTGAGATACACCCTCACTCCGATCTTTAGAAGATAACTTTCCTGGAACAACAGCTTACCAGGCATGTATACAACGTATGTGTGTATATAGTAGCTCGAATGTGACCCTATTTTGTATACCCGCTCCACGATGTAAACCAACCCCCCTAAACCCACTATAAAGCCGCCTAGGTCGGTTGGTAGGTTTGTTTTGTTTGTACAACCGTGGCTTTGCTTGGTTCCCGTCGACCCATTCTTCTGCGAAGTGCTGACCAACGCTGGACAGACTAGGCAGCACGCCCGGAGTTTAGTTGACCGGGTCAATGTCAATATAAGACATGTATGTTGATTCTACCCGCGATTCTGAAGTCGATTCTTCTGATTCCGAAGTCGATTCCTCTGATTCTGTAGTCGATTCTTCTGATTCCGAAGTCGATTCCTCTGATTCTGAAGTCGATTCTTCTGATCCTGAGAATAATCAACGGTTTAGCAAGAGGGATGGAGGGAGTCTCAGGTTTTGTCTGATACTATTACGTATATGAATTCTACAATGTAGCTTAATTCTACGACAAATAAACATGTTACAATCGAAAAAAAACGCCAGATAAAACAAAAAGCAACGAATCTATTCATATTGCGAGTACACGAGGAGCGCAACATGAGGGTGGGTTCAAAACACGTCCCAAAAGCATATGTGGTATCCAAGCGCAACTCGTACAGCAGCACAGTAGAGTAACACCAACACACCAGGTATGCACCGCGTACACGTTCGTACATAAATAGAAACGGGGCACAAAACAAGACGTTTTTTTTCTGGAAAGTTCAACATATTATATGTGTTTTTTACCAACGTAAAAACAGGCACGGAGCAGGCTGTGATCTTGTGAAGCTCCGCTCCATTGCCTATCAGCACCAGAACGGGCACCAAATACATATGTGTATATATATAGATATATTACGGTGGACTCTTTCAAGGCGAAGACTATTAAAGATGCACCAGGTGGTATAATTATATAGATAATCGTGTGGACGTGGACCTTGACGCGTACTCCGATAGAAGTAGCATAGGTAGCATAGGTATACCGTTTTTTGGCTGAAACGTTCCCGGCATGATGGCGCTCCTAACCCCAAATCGTCCAAATTGATAAATTGATCTAGAAGGTTTTTGGGATGCCATATTTTCGATTTATACATCGGCCATGGTATTTGTTTTTATGGATACACATATTATACGAGCAGTTTTGTTTTTTTTCCAAACTCAGTTTTTGGGTGAGGTACAGGGCTCCTATACTACAATCAAGTTAATCAAGTGACCACCGTCGGAAAAAAGGTGGTGCACCTGCATGCAGGCTACCGTAGCATGCGCCACTTGAGCTATACCTACTGCTGTAGTGTGGATTAATTAATTTAGCAAAAGGGGAAGGAACAATATATATATTATATGTGAGCGGTGCTATACACCATACTACACTATATACAAAACTTTATACGGTAGGGCACTTTCACTACAGCCGTACCGCCTTACTTGACGATAGCATTACTATCACACTATTAATGGTACTCCACTCAAAATTAGAGACCAAAACATACACCCGAGGGTAAATTTTGTTGTCGCAAAGTAGTAGCGCATCGCGGGGAAAGACAGGCTAAGGACTTGTGTGTGACCGCCAAGAAATATTCAGCCGAGTGGCCCTCATCGGGCGAAAACATACTACATATACTATACTATAATATAATATAATATATATATATATGTACGTATATGATTCAAAAGCGCCCCCGCTTTCCCAGCGATATTGATATTTGAGGCATGCTGCGGTAGAGGTGCACAAAAGCGCCCCCGCGTTCCCATCGATATTGATGTTTTAGGCATGCTGCGGTAGAGGTGTACGCACTATATGTTATAATCAAGATAATAAGCTTTCAACTTCTGAGGGTGGTCACTTGATTATCTTGATTATAGTATAGGAGCCCTATTCCTCACCCAAAAAACTGATTTAAGCAGTATACTAAGTACAGGAGGGAAATAAAAGTGCTACGTATTAACTATTAATAGTATACACCCGATCAAGAATCTCATGGCCTAACCACACGATGGAAGAATATTGCAGCACACGGTGGAAGAATATTTGTTTCAAACGCCCGCGATTTGGGGTAGCCCAATCATTGTCACATCATTGTCACTCAGAAACAAAAACAGACAAAAACCCTTGCCCTGCTATCATACCTACCTCTATCGCATGTAGCACGCTTCATCTCGAACATTCATGTCATATGTCAATACGTTAACACCTCTTACCTTCGGAGTCGGAGGTGGAATCGCGTTCGGCGAAATCGCCGGTGAGCTCGATGTCGGAGCAGTTCCAGAACACGTTGCCGTATTTCCCGGGCTTATGGCACACGCCACTGCTCAATTCGATCCAGTCTTCTTTGTCGGGGGCGCATTGGCTTCCCCACGAGGTGGGGTTGAACTCGTCGTACCCAGGGTATTTGCAGCCCTTGCCAGAGTCTGCCAGACATTAATCGGGTTCAAGGCATGGGGTAGAGTAAATTAAACGTTCTGTGGATTGTGTTACCGTAGAGCACCACCGAGGTTTCGCGCGGTTGCACAGCTTGGTTTGCGCCTCTGAGATACGTTTGGTACCCAAGACATGTTGTATTGGTTGTACACATAAGTGTACACATAAGTGTACACATAAGTGTACACATAAGTGTACACATAAGTGTACACATAAGTGTACACATAAGTGTACACATAAGATTGTGCTCAGAAGGAATATCATTCGCGAAACTTACCCAGAACATGTGTATATACATAAGGGAGTATTCCGGAACAGGACAAATTTTGCAAGACAAAAGAGCACAGGAGGAGTTTCGAACGCAAATCAAGGAAGGTACGGTGGCGAAATACAAAGGAAGGGCGTTCATACACAATTTTAGGAAGGCATGATGGCGAACACAAGAGGATGCTAAGATCATGCCTTCCTAAAAAGAAGACGGCGAAAAAAAACAGGAACACAAGGGAACACAAGGGATGTTCAGATACTTTTAAGAGGACTTCAGTAATGGTTTACTCACGGTAGCGCATCTGCAGAATGGCGTGGCCGCAGGTGATCTCGGGGAGCATGTACCTCGTGTGCATAACACTGCCATCGTCCAGCACACCCCCCCCAAGGTAAGGTCGGGTCTGGTCCACCTCATCTATCCTGTAGTCGGATGAAGCAGTCGAACGGAAGGCGCCGGACAGGCGGAAATGAAACGGCTGACTCAGAAACGTCTAGGCTGGCTGGACTGCCATGCAAATCCGATCGTGACGGATGGATCAATTTCCAAGGTAGGTTAGCCTCGTAAATGAGTAGTGCTATGTTCATCTGCGGTGGCTCGAGGCGAGCCCAACAGTGTTAAATGTAGATACTTCATATCATATCATATCATATCACACATCACATCATAGCACGCAGGTTTGTCGACATGCTTTGGTTGGGGTGAGCACTTGAGCCGAAGTCGATAGTGGTCATTTGTGACAATCACCTACCGAGAAAAGGAAATTCTTACCAGTAGGAAGATAGGCTTGTGGAGGACAGGGGTTTCGCCCATCTAGGATGGATGGATGAACTTTGAAGCTACACAGAAAAGCCTCGCCATAGTGGAGTACCACACAGCAGTACAGAGTTGCTGATCTATCTGGGGTGGCTCGAGGCGAATCCATTAGTGACAATTGGACAAAAAAAACATTTCAATGGAGTTGTTTCGCCAAAACAAATACTTTGTACTTTGAAGTATATCGCTATTCTTCCTTATGGATAAGGTCATATATATATAGGTCCAAGCAAAGCTTAGATTATTCACCACACTCTACCTGCAGGGGGGGTCAAGGAAGGTCCGACCCGGGAAATCCGGGTCGATCGGGCTGTTGAACGAGTCGTCCGACGCACGGTTGAGCGGATGTCTGTTGAAACACTCCTGCGTCACCACACCCTCGGGGTCGTCCAAATCGTCGCTGCAGCACACGAAGAACTCGAGGTGGCCCTGCAGTATCACGTAGCCAGTAGGCAATGCAGTATCGGAAGGGTGTGGGAACGGGCCGCGGCGCGGTTACGTCCATAGCATTAGTCACAGGTTAGTCGCCAAAAACTATTGCCCTGAAGATTAACTCTGCATGTTGGCACATTTGTCGTAGATATTTTATTCCCAGTGCAGTATATATACGTAAGTATGTATTTATATCATGAGTGCAGTGTACACTGATGTACAGTAGCAGGAGTACTTTCTCTTCGAAACGTGGGTGGACTTCCAAATCTAATGCAGAAATTCCGATGGCAGACCAACGCCAACATCATGCTAGTAGATTTATATTGTTCAGGGCAAATGAAAAAGTTTCTACAATACTGTACCGTATATGAAGCGGGTGAACGGCCCCAGGCGGAGGGTTAACGCATTTCAGAACATACATTTCAGGCCATACATTGCAACACGGAGCGGTATTTACTAATGTATTTACTAGTCACGCTTTCGCGTTCCTGTTCCGGTGAGCGTGACATGTAATCTACCCGCTAGGTCCCAGCCTATGATATATTTTCGGGAGTTTAAGAATGACGACAAGTAGCTGATGTTTTCGCACAGCAAATCCGACGTCTCGTTGCCGAAGCGACGTGCGCATCAAAACGACACTGCTCTGGGACGGTTCTACCACGGCGGCATGTGTTCAGTGTCCACACCCTATAAATAGTGTCGATTTCAGAACGATTTTTAGTACCAGGTATGTCATGATATGATTCATACCTTCAAACCGAGCTGATCGGCGTTCGATCGTATCATGCGTTGGACAACGCACAACATAACTGCTCTATTAATAGAGAATACTCACATAGGGAAAACATTACTGCTGTTGGGATAGTGGTCACTCACCCAGTGGTAGTTTGTGATGGCGATGTCCATGTCCATGACCGACCCGCCTTCGTACGATGCGAGAACCTCCCAGTCCTTGTTAGGGGTGCTGTACGTTATCGGAGCGTCGTTTTGACTCTGAAAGACAAAGCACATAAGGAAGGCACGTTGAACACACGATACATGAAATATACGAGTAAGATGCGCGGCACGAACAGTAGCAGCGGAAAAGTGGCACGTATCACGACCGGCGGGGGAATAGCTTCGAACCATGACTCGTAACTCATACGAGGTATCCCGAAAAACTCCGAGCACACGAATTACCTGAGTTATTTGATCTCCAAAACGTCTTTCTTTACTCCAAGGTACTCGGGAGCATCTGTGGAGTACTGCCGTAAACACACTGCGTTGGAATGTTGGAATACCTTTTACGGCGGTTGCTGACGTGAAACATCCAACCAACAAAAAACATTGTGCCACTCTGTGTGGACGAAAAAAAACTAAAATATCGGAATGCCATTCCACGGTGAAAATGATCCACATGTATATATTCCACGGTGCGATCGAAGTATCACACTCAGCTAGCAATTTTCAATTTTTAAAATACACTTTCGTATATGTATGACATGTGCAACATCCTATTATGCGGATGAACGAACCCGTATTTAGCTTTCTCTGCCGTAAGTAGTGCAAATAGCGCGGCATATATATACCGAGTACAGTACTAATACGACAATACCTTGACGGTACTATTAAATACTGTACCTGCGGTGTGTCTCCGCAAACGCCGTGGCTGACGCCCATCTCGTCGCTCTCGTAGAAGTTGTTGTTCGACATTCGCTCTCCCAACTCCCACGCTGCCGCCGGAGGCCAGGCGTCACCGCCGCCGTACCGTTCCAAAACGTCGGGGTCTGTCCGTTCGTACTGTCTCTCCTTTACCACCACCGGACCTGGATTGCCATCATAACATATAATCATACATGACATATGGTCATCGATCCCGTGCAGACATTCAGATACGGCACATACATGTCTTCGGAGCAAGTACACACCACAGTTTAGAGTTATATTACGCAGACCAGATACAGATGGCATGTATACTCTCGTGCTTTGTCCACTACTGATTTGATAATATGTAAAACCCGTTTTTCGAGATGCGTATTATAATATTGTCACCGATCGGCCTTCATGTCTGGAAACGTTACGAAATCAAGCCGTCTACAGTACTCGTACAGACGGTACGTATTACACGAAGTATAATCTTGCGTACCAGCATACCTCTTATGCTTATTTTTCATTTCGTTAGTTACTCGTACGAACCTGGTACGAGCATATACGTAGAGCTGTTTGAGTTTGCTGGACTTCACGGCTAGGTATTCGTAGGGTGTGGCTGAGTGAGCTGACTTTTTCTTTCGTACTTCCCAAACGACAAAAAACACAATTTGAGCCACACATAACCGCGCCAGTCAGATGAAAAAAATAGAACTTCCGCATGTTACGCTCGCTACTACTGATGTATTAATAGTCGGTCAACTCCCAGCCCTAACTGAGTTTGCCAAATTACGTAGTTAATCCTTTCTTAAGTCATGGAAGTGATGGACATGTAACTTTCCCCTTGCTTTTTTCGTCGGTATTGCTGTAGTCTAAACGTTTAGCAAATCGACCCAAATGTTTAATGTCTTACCTCCTCCGTTGTAGGCGTCCGCGTGGTTGTCGACAGGGTGCACGTCCCTGACACGGCAGAGCATGATACATGGTACAGCACAACACGACGGAAACGGACGGGAGCAGTAAGACGTTATTATTAATATAAAGTAGTACTGTTGTAGTACTGCTGTAAGTCGTACACAAAAATGAGTAATAATTGATTGAAAAGGGACACCTTAACCCCTTAAGAACTGGTCCCGCTAATTTAAGGACAAACTACTTGGAATTAGTGTGGGACATTTTTTTTCAGTTCTGAATGGGTTGAGACTTACCGGAACACAAGACATTTGGCAGTCGTTATACTGAATTGAAGAAGTTGGTGTACATAACTCACCCGGTCTAAGAATAAAAAATCAAACCTGGACCAACTTTCCGGTTTCTGTTCTTTTTTATCAGGTGTCCTCTCTACTGGTGCAGGCGTTCTTGTTGTTGTTGTTGTTGGCACATTTACTGTACGTCGTACGAGTCATCGCCACCAAACAGTGCAAGTCTGTGGCAATGAACCACATTGATTGGTTGTACCGGTCACTCTTTCCAAGCCACAGCATCCTAAGCCGACCGAATCAAGCAATTAATGCGCACAGTCTTTCCGAGCAAATCATCCACGCCGGCCGAATCAACCTAGAGTCTTGAGAAGGACAGCACCCCAGCACTGATCGCTGACATATATACTGTAGGGTTCAGGAGGTCGGGTTATAAGGCGTCGAGCACAACACTTCTGAAAATATTCCACTATTCACCATCAGCAAGTACATATAATATCATAGGTGTCCACGACCGTAGCCATGGGCGGTCATGTCCTCGCTCAGCCACGAGCGTCCATGTCTGCCATGGCCGCGCCCCGTGGTCAATCAATCGTGCGCGCGGCCATGCCGCTCGTGGTTTCAGACATAACTGCACCCATGGCCGCATTAATGGCGTCGGCCATGGCCGGGTTCAGGATCGGTCATGACCGGCTTTAGTCGCCCATGAACGACAACTGATAGCACATAGTATATAGTCATTAGCACATCGATCCCTCATGACCGCGTACAAGAAACAAATCACCCGTCTGCGTCTGTACGAGTAGTCACAGGACGGGTTCTATTTACTCTGGAGTAGAATGTCTCAGAGGGAAAACACGTATTATATCGTATACAAACGGAAACAAAATGGTGCACACGTCGATGCAGGCAGCACTACGAATGCTAATGTTGTACTACCTGTACAACGGATTGCATAGGAGGCGTATGATGCGACGGATGCTTGTGAATACCTGGTATGATATGTGATGTGTGATCTTTCTGCTCCACCCCGTATGTACGGTATTACTCCAACGGTATTATATAATATGTGTATCGTATCTATACGTCCTGATCGGCATTTAGTCAAAGGCATAAACATCAGCGTTTATTTCCTCCTGGCGGTTTCCGCTGACGGGCATGAATGCTTGAAGTATGACTTGAAATACATCCCCACTGCCGTATGATATAATCATATTGCAGTAGATATATACGAGCGTTAACAATGTGGAGAAACGGAGATGGCCGCGCTTCCGATCGTAATAAAATACTTCGGCTGAGTTGAAACCTAAACCCTTACGTATCCTTTTTCATTTTTCACCCCGCCCACATGTATTTTATACCAGTATACGTATGGCTTTTTACTCGCGCAGCCATAAAGAAGGCAACTTTCCGTCCCCTCTCCTGAGATACCAGGTATAATGATAGATCTTTGTAAAGACCAAACATTAGCATTTCCTCCTGGCGGTTTTTCCGTGCATTAGGCGTATTTTCCTACTATTATCGCCGGATGGGCGTAAAATTTATTATGCCGAAACGGAGATGAGCGTGCTTTCGATCGTATTTGCTACATTGGAGATGGGCGTGCTTGCGATCATTTGCACTATTTTCGCAGTCCAACCCTGGTCCAACTTTAAACTTTCCACCCCCCGCCTCCCTCGCTACATACATCGGTTCAAACCGCTAGGAGGGGTGAGGAGTGAACACGATACCGATACACCCTACATACAGCAGCAGTATGATATATATTCAAAAAAATTAAAAAAAAACAACAGCTGTGAGCTCGAGGATTTCGTCGAAGCTAATCTTTGCTATTAATAGCTGAGTGTAATACTTCGATCGCGCATACGTAGGATATGTATGAACGACCCTGCGAGACGGCTGATGCTGATCTGTGTTCTGGTTCGAGCAGTACCCCAAACTTCCACAAAACTACAGCAGTTTCGTATATAGTGTACTCGTCTGGTATGCGATGAATTTACAAGGGGCGTATATACGTATATACGTAACGCAAGATCACGAGGAGGATGGAAATTTTGTACGCCCCCACCAAATATCGTGTCATACATAATTACATACTGGTACTGCTGTAATATAATATGTACACGCCAACCAACAACGTCTCATCACAGCCGCACGATTTTTTACATACGATTACTACTACACGTACAGCAGTGGTGATAGAAAGATACATGTGCTTTAGATATATGCCAGAGGGCGTTAGTTAGGGCTCCGGCGTCCGCGGCCAGAAACCCCGTGTTGCGTGTTGCGCTGCGCCCAACACGCCTTCCGGCGCCTGTCGTTGCGCAAAACCGCAATTCCGATCCATAAGTTGCCCAGCGCAAACGTTATTAATAAGTAATACCCTCTGATATAAACCAGGCACCTGATATGCACGATGGTCGCTTTTTTTGTCCATCCATGCCTGGTGTAAGTCTTACAAGCAGTCTTATTTATGGACAAGTGAGTCGTATAAGGCGGCCAGTACTACTGTATACGAAAACACAGAGCGCAGCAGCACGGAGCCTGACAGTTCCGCTGAGAATGCAGCACTGCTTGCTGCTCTACTGCTTCATTGCTATTGCTAGTTGAGACTGTAAGGACACGGGGGCGGGCCGAGGAGATATCTGTTCTCGACATGTTTCAGCATCAATCGCACGGAGAGGGGTTCGCGCCGGAGATGCTGCTGTGTTGAGACTGGGAGAGAGTCCAACTCCCAAAACGTTTCAATGCAACGGAACACACACATACATGCAGAAATGGGAGAGTGATCGATTTACTATTTATATATATATGCTGCATGCTCCGTACGCGTACTGCCTGCCTGTAAAAGCATCACTGCTGCTGCACATCGTTGGACACCAAACATACATTTATTATGTGTAGTCTAATTGACCAGGACGAAAATGTGTTTGTGTTTTTTTTTACAAAACAGGATCAATTTGTTTTTGAAGGTTCTGTACTATGCATTCAAGGATACCAGGTATATTATGCAAGGTGTATGCCGTTCTTAGATAACTTTGCTGCGTGTGCTGCTGCTTGCTGCTACGCATGGAAATGACGGAATAAGGGTGGAGTTTTTTAAAAAAAGAATGAGAGGATCATACGTATAGGCAGTACCAGTACCATACGTGGCGAGAGTACAAAAATGCCGAAAATGAGCGGTCAAGACGGAAAGATAGCAGATACTTTTGTATTCGTTTTTACTGCTGTGGTAAAGCTGCTGTTTGTACGTATCTATTATTAATACTATTAATAGTTTCACCGCCAAACCGGCAGCCGGCAGGGTCGTCTCGGACACTCCCATAACCGGTAACACAGCTTGAACCAAGAGGTCAAGAGGATACACATCGAACTCGAGCCGGAACGCGGTATGATATATCGACGCGGCACATCAGTTATTTGTACTGTCATCGCGCAGGATAATATACCAGGTACTGCTGCTGCTGCAGTTCCTTTGTCCTTCGTTCCATGGCTAGTGCTTAGAATAGTACATAGCACACAGTGCACACATTTACCTTTCGTTGGTTTCGTCGGCGATTTGGTCCACTACCGCTGTCCAGTACAGTACGTGAAAACTCCTCCTGAAGTTACGTGAGGGCCGTTTTGTATTCAAACCCACAACAAACACGGCCACTTCTTTCAGAGTCTGAGTGAATCCTCACCGTTTGCAATGCTCCTCTTTTCGCGGGAAATACTTGGTACTACCGCAGTACTCATTCATGTACTGCTCTACTGTTGTACCAATCCGTAAATTCAACCCGCTTTCTTTGCCAACACCGTACTGCTTACTGCTAGTGCTCTGCTACCAGGCTCAACAACAGCAGCAGTAGTACATACTATCCGAATTGCTCAGCCGGAGATCGCAAGCGATAGCCTCTCTTTCATCTGTCTGTATGTACTATTAATACTACTACTGCTGCTCTGCTGTGTACCGGTGTGACTTACGGTAAATGCCGACGAACACATACAAAAGAGCAACGCTTGCAAGCCGCTTAACTGGCCCACTCTACCGAGGCAAGAGACAAGAGCACTCACTCCCAAGCAGCACTCTTCTCACTCACCCGTTGTTGAACTCTCTCGTCCGCGAGTACTGCCGTGAGATCGGCTTCATCTGGAAGGCGTGACCCTCAACGGTAGTAGTATGCTGCACCATCAACGCTGCCACGCTTGCGAGCGTGCCGACCATTCCAAGTGACCCCGGCATTGTTGCACAGGTATGTTTATGATAAGCAGTAGGAGTAGTTGCACAACTCCACAGCGCTCAGTTGCCAGTTGCAGAGTAGAGTAGAAGGAGAAGAAGATGGGGAACAATGTACTGCCTTGGGGTTGGGGTGGAAACTGGAGTGAGCGGGTGTGCTGTGTGCGGCGTATATAAATATGGCACCACAGGCACGATCTCTTGTGTGCATGCCGACGGTGAGGCCGTTAGAACCAAATGAGAGATCAGGTCAAGAACAAGCCAACGCCTATTAAAATTGCAGACATCTGCTCATTGATACCCTGAACAGCTCTTCCATTAACAGCGGTCTCTAGCCTAAGTCCAGCCGAGGGTTCGATTATGACGACAATTTTTTTCTGAAACGAAGCCACGGTTGGCGGGAAACCTGATGGAATCGCTCGAACTTCACGGAAGTACTCTCCAAATCACCGAATTCTTGGATATATTCGAAGGGTTCCGAAGTTTCACCCGACTGGATTGTTTCCGAGCCTTGGTTGGAGATTCTGCCAGATCCGTAACGTATGTTCGCGTCGCAAATGTTGGCTGTTTATAGATGTATATCAACACCATTAATAATATTATTAAGAAAAATATCACTTTAAACAGCACGCACGCGATACGTGGGATCCTGACACGAACCCTTTTTTTCAAAATTAAGTTTTTTACTATCAATATTAAGATCGGCGAGACCATACGTTTCGAGCTGTATATCCTAGAGGCCGCCTACGGACCGACCGACGGAGGGACATTCATTTTTTTTTTTTTTTTTTGTCCATCCCATTTATTATCTTCGCCCTTCCTTTCTCTCTCCTCCCTCCTAGTCGTAACTCAGATCCGGGGTCACAACGTAGGCTCCTCTCCCTCCTCCCCCACTACGATTCTTGCCTTGCATTTTTATCGCGAGAAGACTTCAGCCTTTCCTTCCCTCGTCGACTCGCATCGAATTGTGCCTACCCACGCTACTATTAATCGGCGCTCTCAGCAGTTGATTCCGTTTTTTATTTATTTTTGCAAATAAACTCAAAAGTCCGACCCACGTGAGATTCGAACTCCAGACATCAACGTTCAGAAGCGTTCGAGGTTACCTCTATTAATAGACCATCGACCGACTTATTATCCTTGTTATATAATACGCTTCGGTACGAGTAGTTTATCGTAAGGCGAGATAGTCTATTATATCATAAGATAATTTATATATACAGTAGTCGCCCAAAATAATGTACTTGGAATGTTATATTCTCAATATGTGACGCCGAATATAATACCTTTTTTGATAAAATAATATAATTATTGTAGTAAAACCTGATACTATATACTCTGCTGGAGGACCTGCCCGAGGCGCTTAGTAAAGACACAAGGAATATTTTCACTGTTGTTGTTGTTGTTGTTGTTGTTGTCTTCACATTAAACCCGTTCTTTCTACTCAACCACATCAGTACACCCAGTGCCTGTCCTGATTCCCAATCCTAGAGAGATACAAATTCTGTGGTCACAGACTGTGAAACAGAGAAAAACCAAAACAAAATATATGTAATTTAATGGGTAAAGCAAGTGAGATGCGTAACGTATCGGGTACGAGAACACAGCGACACGAGCCGAACCAAAAAATAAGAACAAAAAAGACCAAATAAAATAAAACAAGTTCTGAAATGAAAAAGAATACAAATGACGCAGGGAGACAGAAGCGCCAGAAGCGCCAGAAGCGCCCCTAGACGAAAAGCACACGTGCCCAAGAGGAACAGATAACTGCTGCACGAGCGAGGCAACACGAAAAAAGAGAGAGACACCGCCATAGGGTGGAAACAAAGGGAGAAACAAAGCAACAAAAGCAAGAAAGAAGACACGCGAGAGGAAAAGAGAAAAATAGTTCTCAAGGCAAGCTCAAGGCGATGGTAACAACAAGTCCCCGTCTCTGCTATAAAAACTGATACGGGGACCATGTCACACCTTCTGCCATCTCATTCCCACTCTAAAAACAAAACGGTGTCAAGAGTCGATACTACCTCTGCCGCGCCCCCCCCAGTGAACACATCAACGGAAACAAATAATAGAATTCAAGGACTAGTCGAGCCGATATCTGGCCACACGATCTATCATTTCGTTTCTGCATTCGTCGACAGCTGTATCAGTCCGGCCGCCCCTGCCCCCCCCCCCCCTCTCCTGGTCGCCTCTTGGCGTCCTCAGCTGTATGCCGTAGCCAGCTCCTCTCCGCTTCGGCCCTGTGCCACCTCGCCATGAAATGGTCCGCCGCCTCGCCAACCCCCCGATACCACACCCCCCTCTTTTTTGCCGCCCTCGGCCATAGTAACGTCTCTGCTCCGAACAGTAAAGGGGAGCTGCGTGTAGTTTAACCATACTCTGACCATGAGCCAGGTTTCAAAGGCAATTGGGTGGTAAAGGTACCTGGTACTAAACAATTTTCAGGTGCGGGGGGGTGCAATCCTATAAAATAGTATATTAATTAATTTCGAATATTAATTAATTTCGCGAAAGAGGGAGAAGAATATACGTATCCGATATCCTAAAATATTCCGGTAAGTATTCGAATGTACCTCGTAGTAAGTACATGGGGCTCTGGACTGTAGGGCTCTTTCTGATCTATAACGAACGGTAATATTACCAGAGCGTAAATATTAAACCCTTTATCTTTGATCGCTGCAAGTGCTATTCTTTCAATATTAATAGTAAGTCAAATAAACGGCGAAAAAAAGAGTTTTTCTTTTTATCGTATATCATATATACCAAGTACATTATACTCACTTGTATGATAGGAACCTTAATGCTCTCAGAATATACATGTACCATACGTACGTGGTGCTACGTACGATGAATTTGTGTAAATTTGTACGGTACGTATTTTACGACGTAGGACACCTCTATCTTTTTGATTGGCTAAGCTATGTACACTTCAACTCCCCAACTGCTATACTGCTATACTACTGCTGTAAATACGTAAATACCATACCTCCCCACTCCCCACGGGGCACGGGACCAGGCATAAACTAGCCAGATATTCGTACGTAAATACGTATGATATGATAGAGAAAGCCAGGCTGACTGCCGTCCGTTGAGCAGACCCAACCAACCGAACCTCGACCAATCCAGAATGTCAGCCAGATATATTTCAGATTTCGCATAGTTTGCACAGCTATTTATATATCTTGTACGTAAACGATGTGTTGTGTTTCTATTTTCACATTAATTCACCGCCAGAATCGAATCCTGTGGTCACAGGACAACTCTGGAGTGGAATAGTATCTCAGGAGGATAACGAATAAGAATACAAACCGAAAAAAATACAAATACGTACATACATAAAGAAGTCGTACCCCCGGACAAAAATAAGAAGTGAGATTATATACGTACGTATCAGGTATCACATATTTATACATATTTCGATACTCTGTCCGAGCTAAACACAGCAGTAGTAGTAATAGTAACAGAAACATAATCCGCCACCAAGGAGAACAAGGAAGCGAGCAAAATAAAAAACGAAACCGATAAACAGCGATGAACGGAAAAACGAAAGTAACGAAAAAAGGAAGAAACAAAAAGGTTGAAAAATCGATAAAGGGAAAGAAGGAAAACAGGAAAAACACATAAACAGGAAAAAAGAGAGAAACGGAAAGAAAAAAAGGCAAAGGGAAGAAAAGGAGAAGGGATATGAGAAGTCAGCCTTTTGGACAAACCGCTTATTCCCCCTCTCCCGCCCGCCCCATCCCTCCGTGTGTGATGAAGTGCGGCCTTGCGACGACATATAATACGACGAATGTATAAAAAATCCAATTATTTACCGGTATATCATATGTACGAGGTACCCGATATACCTGTGGAGTATATTTCTGCAAAGTCTTGACCCAACAATCCCCACCGTTGCAGCTGACACAAAATGCCACAGAGCCGTCCACCACCAATGCCCTTTTACTCGCCCTTACAGACCAAGCGCCCACCATCTACAGCACTAAAGAACGCCACACGCAATCACCCCAACACCACCCACCACCAGAGCCACTACCGCCGTTCTTCCACGTCTACCAACTATGTAGAGGCCTTGCAGTCCTCGCTATCGCTACTGCCGCCCAACTATGTAGAGGCCACAGCAACCATGTTGGCCGCGACGGCAGTCGCGACCGTCTCCGATTTGCGACGTCCCTTGCACCGGCATTGGTCTCCCAAAACCTTAGCAACCCTGGCGGCCTGCAAACGACACGCACACTTGCGCCGGCCTTATAGCCTGCGCCTCACCGGTATTGGTGCTTCCCTGGGCCCTGTATGAGAGCACACGCCCGGCGATGAGCACCCCCCCTGCTGGAGTGCCATAACCCATCTGGTCATGAGCGGTGCCGCCTCTCTCTTTACCGTGTACAACGCCCGGGGTCCCAATGTGCACGCCGTATTCACGACGTATTTTCACTGTAGCCGCACCGCTATTATTTCTCCTTTGCTTGCCAGCCCCGAGCACCGAGCACGCACAAGCCCTACGTTCTCAAGGTGAACACGGCCTCAACCGAGGGAGTCTAGACTGTAGCGTGAAGGCTAAGACTTGCAGGCAAAGTTGTTTTGCGTAGCGTTGGAGACGCCTGGCGATAGACAGCAGCTTCGACGGCAACAACAGTAACAGCGGCAGCGTGGACGGCCGATAACGATTTCGTCGCCATTTAGGCGCTGCACGCTTGTTACTGATACCGCACCTTTAGCGACACGATATTTCTTCGGGACCCAGGACCGTCTTCACCTTCATCTGGATCCCCTCCACCCAATAACACTCCTCTCCTCTCACCAATCTCAACAGTCAGCGCTTGACCAAGTATTAGCCCCCGTGTCTAAGTGATCGTCTTCCGAGTTGGGCGGGAGGAGGTTTGCACGTCGAGCCTTACTATGATGCTCCTCTCAACCATCGTCGATTTCCCTGCAGACGTAATCAATCTGTACATATCGACGACCGCGGCTACCAGCGACTCCGATTCCCGACACAACGCGAATGCCTCGCCAACCAGGCCATCGTTCAAATCGTGTTCGTCACAGGACGTGCGCCAGCCTCGTGGAATAGCAGCTCCTACTTGGAAACATGCGTGCACCGTAACGACAACGGACACCGGGACCGAGATGACCACCCCGTGCTAACTACACAGCTGCCCCTGGGACCGATGGGGTAGCCTCGCCAAGAAGGCGAATACTCCGGACTAATGTTGACCAGGACGTGCACAGAGCCCCCAGCCCCGTCACCCTACCGGGCGCCATGTAACGCGAGACGAGCCTGAAGGCCTCGGGCCACAGGTTATGCACCTCCTAGAGTGCTCACGAATGCTGTGCAGTCGTCCCGAGACTTGGGCAGGGATCCCAAGGGTATCTCCGCCCACCTCGTAGACCCTCCCGGAAACGCGTCCGTGCCAATCTTTCCCCACTCGACACTGGGAGCGCAGCCGGGCCCATTGGCCACGATTACCTCCCGTGGACGCCACGCGACAATCCAAGTGACCGTCGCTTGCCCGGCAATACATCACAGCCAGTCTACGCCCGGAACTACACTTCGGACGATTTCCCCGCGTGCCTTCACCCAAGTGTTTGCAGTGGCACATGTCGGACTGCTGCTCCCGCGGTGGTTGTTACGACTGTTTCGAACACTCTATGACAGAACTGAGTGTTTGAGCGACACCGAGACTCACCAGCTCATCACGGCTCCTTCGGGCCTGGACAAGTAACGGAACCGACGGCATGACATAATATGGTACACCGGTTTCGAGGCCAACCAAAAAGGAAGGGTCTTCACGTGGGAGCATGTTCGGGATCCCTACAACACCTACCTCAACCCCCGCGGACCCGTCGAGCCGCGACAGACCGATATTCTTCCTGCTCCCTGAACTGTTCATCTGGACCCTTGAGGGCCCTTCGAGACGGCACCCACCAGGAGCCGACACCGACCGCCCCTCTTCCAGGTGCGTCTTTCCTTGCGGCAACGGCACGAGACTGGCAACACCCCACATACGCTATTCGATTTTCCGATTAACGCCCCCTTCTAGCCCGGCGCGCTTTCCAGAGACCCACTTGTCTCCGGTCTTCGCGGTTTGCATCGGAAATCCCACCTACCTACCACCCCTGGCCCTCTAATGGCCATACGCTTCTACCGAACCACCTGCCCCAGTCTCCGCCGTTCCTACCAAAGCCACGGCCTACCGACGATACTATTTCCACTTGTCTCCGCCGTTCCCTCCGGAACCACGACCTCCCGACCAGCTCTTTGGCTTCCACCTGTTCCGATAAAACTACAGCCACTGCCTGGCCCCTTCCACCCCGACGTAGGCTTCGCCTACAGCCTCTCCCTTCCACGCCATCTACGCCCCGTGGGGAGACCCCCTTGAAACCGGCGATGCCGATCGTTCGGCGATGATAGCGGCTCCTTCCGAGATGAGTTTATGAGCTGGTCCTCCCGACAAGGCTGGAGATATCACCCCCTCCCCTTTCACTACCTAACTCAACGACGCTGACCATTTGGGAAGAGTAGCCGATCTCGCCGACTCCATTCGACACACCAGCCCCCCTCCTTTTCCCCCACCTCCTCGGCGACGCCGACCATTTGAAAACAGCAGCCTCCTCCCTCATCACAATGTGGACGAACTGGCTCTCCACAAACGCTCGAGACACTAAACTCCCCTTCACGACTACCTGGGCCCTACCTTCCTTTCAGCATCTCTCGACAACGACCAAGCTCGGAGTATGCCTCCCGAATCCGATTCACTGTCGTCTTACCAACCACTCTTCCGCCTACGTCGCCTTTTCTTTGTCCGCCTTAGTGCCCCTCCCGGCGTTCCATATTTCAGCCTTCAGCGGGAATGTTCCCTGTGACAATACGTATTCTCCGTCGTGAAAATTTCTGTCCTCAGTGAATATCAAACAGGTACCTCTCCTGGTCCACCTTACCGTGGTCCCTTTCCCGTCCTTGAATACGCACTAATGGAGTCACTATCGCAACTCCTCTGCCCCTGAGCCTTCCTCTAGGTTTATACCATCCGATATTGTATTTGTTGTACCCGCTTATGAACCTTCTGAGCTGTGTATCGCCTTGAGCGGGCTCGGTCCCCCTCCATCCCGGTCCAACACCACCGCTGCATCGCTTGCCGTTTCTAAGGGAAACTCATGTTTTCCCTTACTAGCCTTACGATACGGGTATCGGCTTGGGTGGGCTTATGCGACCTCCCATCCGCCCGAATACCCAGTATATCAACCGATCCCTTCTTCTGAGCCTTTGTTTTTGTTTTTCAGCTCACGACCCTTCCGAGCCGGGTATCGGTTTCGGTGGGCTTGACGCTCTCCCTTCCGCCCCACCACGATATTTCCAGCGATCTCCTTCACTTATGAAGCGCAAACTGCGCGATTTCCATACCGAGCATCGACTTGGATGGGCTTGACCCTCCCTCGCTCCCTCATGCCCCACGGATACCATTCCGCCACTACGCCCATCGACGACTATGTGGTCGACTTACGCCATGAAACATCGCCCGTGGACTCCTTCGACCCCTTCCTCGTCCTATATAACCTTGGTTGAGTCTATTTCGGTTCACGACATCGCCGCCGGATTACTCACCAGCTCCGGGAATGACGCCGTGGACACTGGAGCCCCGCTTGGCTTGAATTTCAGGTCGCCCATCGTCTCCCCGCCATTCACCATTGGGCCCTCGGCATCAGACCCTTCTCGTCCTTTGTCGGGCCTTTTATTTTTCTCCGAGCCGTCATCGCTCTGCCACCACCGCTGGAAACCCTCGAATCAACCCCACCATGGGTTTTCCCGTGAGACACCAGTAGCGTTGATGATAATCCACCCCCCGCGACCGTGCCACATCTACAGCCGCATCTTCAAGATCGTCCACCCCCTCGCCACCGTGCATCTACTCGCGACCAGAGCATCGCCACGACCTTTGCTCCACCGCGTCGTCTCAGACCAAGCACCGCCCCGAACCACACTCCACCAACCACCGGCACAGCCTGCGCTGCCTCCAATATGCGTGGAGAGACTATCACGGTCCCTTTTTGCAAGAGGACGACCCCTTTCTGCACGGATCCATCAACTTTGATCGACGAGACGCCATCTCCTTCACCGAGGTCATCATCACCTACGCTCTACGCTCCGGAGCCTGCCGTGAAGCCTGATGACGTCCATTCAAGATCACCTCCGATATCATCGTCTGCACTGCCTTCATGCACCGTCTAAGGTATTCCTTCCGGAGTTCGCTGCCGAGCCTGGTGACGTCCTTCGTTGTTTCCTTTTTCTGTTTGTTTCGAATGGAGTACTATACGACTACGGCCTGGGCGCACGAACAACGAACCAAGCGCTCATGCTCCGCCACCTTTCGATTCCTTCTATTGCATTACGTCTTCTCCGCCGCTTTCTCAAGTGCCAGGCGCACGACTCTTGACTTCAAGTGGCCCGCTGGTGTACCCTTTCCGATCCACAACTACGATACCAACCAACCGGAAAACCATCAGCGTCGACCACCTTGGAGCTTTTACCACCGGTTCCGCAGCCGCTGCGCCGACAAGCCGACCTCTTCTTTCGCCTCTACTATACGGCTCCGGTGCCACCGCCAGCGGCCACCACTTCGACCCCTCCATGCTGATCGCTGCAACCGCCGCGGTGACAGGCCTACCATTTCCTGGCCGACACCAAACCGCCCCGGCATCACCACCACCCACGATTACGTTGAACTTCTTACACCGACCCTTACAGGCTATCGCTCCGTCATCTACGATACTAGTTCACTGCCACGTCCATCACCCACGTCCTTATCGCCAAACGTTGATGGCTATTTAGAAGGTAAATTCCAGCGTTTTTTAGCCAATACATCGCACCTCTGCGGGTTGGACGAAGCGTACTAAGTTCGAACGTACTCTCCGTGCCGGTCACGTGGTCCCGAGTGATAGGAAGCCTACTGCTGTGGTTATAAACTTCATCTTCATCACTGCCGCCACAACAGGCATGACAGTCTAGAAGCGTTTTCAATCTGCTGGTTAGCTTTCGAACTGCGTACTAAGTTCGGATTTCGTACTCTCCGTGCTGGTGACGTGGTCCCGGCAGATAGGAAGCCTACTGCTGTAGTTGGAAACTTCAAGTTCATCGCTCCTACTGCTATAACAGGCAAGGAAAGCCTCGAAGCATTTACAATCACGTCGAGATATGTACGACGTTCGTGCGTGACAGACGTTGTCCCGACCGATCAGACCGGTCGTCCGCACGCTAAGCTGGAAAGCGCTGCAGTGAAGACTGTACACCAGGTCTACTCTGAGCACAGCAGCGGTCGCCATGGCGGAACACAGCAGCAACCTCATGAATGTGATGAAAGGGTTACAAAACCTCAGCGGCAGGGACCCTAACCGATGCGATGAATTGCACAACAGTACCTGCATATCCCACAGGGGCATCTCCAATATCATCCGAGACCCGACCAGGCCAGCTACCGCAGACGACACCGCCTACGGCATACTTCTCCAAGTCGAATAGGATAAATATGACGAATAACTGTTTGGTATTCTCCACCTCGCGACGGAAAAGCTGGCACCTCTCTTAGTGCGCAAGCATGAAGACGCTTCCGGTCTAAGCGGTAACGGATACAACACATATCAGGAACTGGCAATCACGTACAAGATGGTTACCGACGAAACAATTCGCGCCAAGACCGAAGAACTGGCGGCCATCAAGATGCGCCCCGGACAATACCCAGGTACCTACTTCCAGGAAGCCGGCTTCCTACGCAATGCACTGGAACGCATGGGAGAGCACGTTACCGATAGGAGATTAAAAACAATCCTTATTCAAGGGATTACCGAGGATATATAAGGACGTGCGGTTTCCAAAGTACCTTGCGACACTAACGTTGACCTGGTGCAGATAAAGGAAACGAGGCGCCATCTATACCTCGACAATTTGTCGCGCAGGAAGGCGACCTAGGGGAGGATCGGTAACCCGACCTCAGTGATATTACAGTACCTGTTACAACTTCAAAGGGATAGGGCACTACAGCTACGACTGTCCCTCGCCCCTCAACAACAGCGACGACAACAGTGATAACAACGATAGCCACAAGAAAAAGTCGCAAATACAGTGTCCAGGGCAGCATGAGCAAACGAGGATCTGTTGGTGAGGCAGGACAAAAGTGGTGCTCATTACACAACTCCATTACTCACAATGATGTAGATTGCGACAAGCAGAAAACAACCAGCCCGCAAAAAGGTGGCGCTTATTCCGCGGACACAGCCGGCACTAACTCTATCACTGACCTCGATAAGGGCTTTAGTTGGATGGCGACTGGTGTCCGGTCATTCCAAGCCAACAAGGACACGATGACCATGCTGGTCGACAGCGGAGCGACGAAACATTTGCTAGACTACGAACTCATTCCAGGATTGAAGAACGTATTGCTGGACTACAAGCTTCTCGGCCCCTCGAAGAAGATCACAGCACCTGACCAGCAGGTGCTCCTTGGGGGCAGCCGCCAGTGTTCTACCCGGCACTATCACCGACGAGAACGGCGAGATGCACAAATCTAACTTTCACATCATAATCGTGCCAGGACTTGGGCGCCATCTACTTTCTTCCTCCTCCGCCGGAATGACCAGAAGAACCGCCACCAACTTCCACCCGGGGCACCCTCGTCTGACGCAGGGTAACATCGTGGTGCCGCTACAGCAACCGCGCGCGGGCAATGGATTGTGCACATTAGACGTTAACATTAATGCACAGGAGAGCGTACAAGCATAATTTTCACCCAGCATGGCCATAACAGCGGAAGCGAGCGCTGACACCTGGCACAGGCGCCTCGGTCACATGAACCTTCGCAGCATAGAGCTACATCGCAAGAAATAAGTGGACGGTGTTAGGTTTGGCGGCAGTATCGCCTGCAATATCTGCGCAGGCGGCAAGAACCAACAAAAGGCGCACCCGAAGAAGAGTCCATACAAGACCAGGATCCCCATGAAGCTGGTGTACACCGACCTTATGGGACCAATTAAACCGGCTGCACAGGGTGGTTTCGAGCACACCATCACATTCACCGATGAATTCTCCAAGGTGAAGGAAGAGTTTGATGTCAAAACAGAATCGGATGCACCCAAATAACCCCATCAATACAACATGACCGTGCTGGTTCAGCCGGGCACAGCGAGCTGATAAAGGTGGCGAATATGCCTCGAGTTAGTCCAAGCAACTCTGCATCAACTCGGGAATTATCATGGAATATTCTGCGACAGCCACTTCCCAACAGATAGGGTTCTCCGAACGAGACGGGCGAACACTCGCCGCAATAGTTCGATGCCTACTGAAGGACGACAACTTTCCGCGCTCAGTGTGGGTCGAGCTGGTCTTTAAGGCGTTATTTTTATCAAACACATCACTAAACCCATCGCTGAGATTCGGCACGTCATTTTCCAGGCTGTACAGCAATGGCGCGGATTCGACTGCGCTACGAGCGATTGGGTCCCGGACAGTTGTGCACATCGAGACACACACGACCAAGTTGGGTGATAATATGTGAGGGGGGCAAGCTTTGCGCAGATAGCAGACCATATTATATGTGCAATCTGGCAAAGGAACGGTAGTGGAAATCAGAAACGTCACCGTCCTGGAAACCTCACCCTACAACCAGCTGCTTGCTACGGGGCTGCAAGATAGCCATGAACGAGACGTCATCGACCATATTTCCTTCTTCGACCCCCTGACTGATGGAACGATGCAGCGATACGCCTGATTCAGAACATGGTGCGTGCAAACAACACCCGCAACACCATCCAAGGAGATAACGGATCTCCCATCATTGGGACAGGAGCAGCCTCGTCAGGGGTCACTGCACCACGATCACCATCATCAAGGGTCAGACCTATCCCACGGTAGGGGCGCAGCAGAATTTTCTGAGCTCCTCGCATGAGGAGTTGAATTTCTCACCCGAAACATGACATTCGGAAACATTCGTTCGCGCAACCCGACCAAAACTTCCAACGCGGTAGTCAAAAACAAACATACCAGTAAAATAATAATTGTACCTGGTGGTTACTCACGTGAGGAGCTTAACCGGTCATAAAGTATTGAGCCAAAACGTGGTACCCCTACCGTGGGATTGCTCGTCGCTGTACAAGGATCCTCACCAGCTGATGGAAATGGAACCGAAGCATTTCCACCTGAGGTGCCCGACTCAGTTACGACCGGACCGCAGGTGACCCTCACCGTCACTCCGTCTGCAGCACGAGCCAACCTCAGCACCGAGGACAACAGCGCTCTCACCGCCAACCAGCTTGAGGAGGTCAACCTACTCGTGTCCGCGAGAGAGCCGTCACAAGCCAGACACGCGGCAGGGTCCATGGAGCTTGCTCACAACGACAAACAACCTCTTATCATACCTATGACGTACGCCCTAGCCACCGGCAGCCCTGAATGCGAAGGGTTCCTGGCGGAGGAGAAACACGTCATCAAACTTCCCGTGAGGTACCATGCAATCAATTCTCCTCAACATAAGCAGCGCAAAAACGCAATGGGCAAGTACATTTTAGAAGCCTGGACGATCATGAAGTCTACGACTTGGTACCTCTTACTAGCGTACCTAGGAACCAGAAGGTCTCAGACTCTCGCTTCGTCTCATATAATTACGGTGGACGGCACACTCAAGGCTCGCCTATTAACAGTAGTCCAAGGCCACTCCCAAGAACCAGGCATTGATTATGGCAAATTAGTTGCCCCGGTGTGCAGGATTGGGAGCGAGCGCATATTACTGGCGATAGCATGCGAGCGTGCGATCATGCGATCATGCGATCATGCGATCATGCCTGCCCTGTCGGCCACCTGGATGTTGCAGCAGCCTTCCTCCCAAGCAAGATCGGCGACGACATAGGTCTTCGTCAAAACTGCCCCGGGACATACAGCCAATGGATGCCACGACCGGCGCACCAATGACCGTGAAGATAATAGAGCGCAGTCTGTATGGATTATCGCAGTCATCCGCTCTATGGCATGATGCCATTGATAACGTATTGCTGGGAATCGGCTTCACACCGATAGTATCGGATCCGCGCGTGCAAGCACATAGCGGCAACGACACCTTCGCAATTCATAGTCTTTACGTCGACGATATCCTCATCACCGGAAAAAACAACAAGGTAGTGCAACACCCCAAGTAGGCACTGAAGGAATCCTTCGCTATGAAGGACATGGGCGAGGTCAGCCTCATCCTTGATATGACCGTCACCCGCGACTACAAGCAAAGCACGCTGACCATCACGCGTAATGATTTTGTTTAGGATATTCTTGACGGTTCGGAATGCCGGACTCCAGGGCGACGCACACTCCAAGTTAAGAGCTAGAGTTGTCCAACAAACAGCCCAAGGACAAGCTACTACTCGTGCACCAGACATCAAGCTTTACCAAGCTGTCGTAAATCAGTGCTCTACCTGGCCCAATGCGCCCATTATGACACATGTTACTCGGTGAATCAACTCACGCGCGTGTGCAGGACCCTCGGGGGGTGCACATGACCATGGACAATCACCAACTTTTCTACTTTAAAGACCATCCGGACCTGGGCATCACCTACCAGGTGGGGACAATTCACCCTGCACGGCTACACCGACGCCCCCTTTGCAGACAATCCCGATAACCGTAAGTCCACATCGGGTTTACTCTTCATGATGGCCGGGGCACCCATCAGCTTTGGTGCTAACACGCGGACCCTGACCGCACAAGCAACAGTAGAATCGGAACTAATCGCCTTCGGCCTTGGAGGCAAGAAAGCAACCTACCTATTCAACTTCCTGAAGGAGTTGACCTTCACTCCATTCGGCACGGTACCGATGAAAAGCAAAAGCACTGGTGCTTTACACTTCGCCGGTAACTCCACCGGCAGTTGGAGAGCCAAGCACATCGCTCTTCGCTTCTTCTTCCTCCGCGAAATGCTTGCCGACATCGCGACGAGGCACCTCGTCGAGAATGCGCTCAACTCAATCATGCAACATATCAAGGGTTTTTCGCGCTCAAGAGGAGTAGACCACCAGACAGGGTACGCTTAAACAAAACATGAAGGAAAACCCATCGGCTGCGGTCGCACTGCATCTTCACATGGGATCGCAACACATGTTCACCCGGGGTGGATGCCAAACCTTGCGCACGTTACGAACAACATCTGCAGGTGGCCAACCGACGTACGAGAGTCACGTACACATGTGTTGATGTGGCGATGCACGTGTAGCCCGTATGAACATAGAAATATAGTTCGGAGGGTGTAGACAAAAAGTTAAACCGCCCGAGTAGAAACGTTTTGGTACTTTGATATATTTGTTTCCCACAAGCACTGATGATCGGTAGCTATTGCTCTTGTGTGTTGATTCCAACAAGGACTGCTGATCGTTAGCCATGATTATAGTTATTTAGTAAAGTCCCTATCGCTCCCAACAAGTGCTGGCGACGGTTAGCATGGATCGGATTTCTAGCCTACTACTATTGCTGTGCCGTAGTACAATAGTAGCGCGTCTGCCTGGCTCCTGTAGCCATTCGAAGGATCGTGTTAATAATATATATATATATATTATATGCGGTAGTATTCTATTGGGTCGATGCTCTACAGCCGAGCCCATGGTAAGTCGTATCATATACGACATGCTGTATCGTGTATGTAGTTTATGTATCGATTGATATAGTCGGGTAGTCGTTGAGGTAACTGCTAGACAGACCAATTTACTATCGAAGTTGCGGTTCGTTGAATAGAAGCTATGCTGCTATGGTATGGATTGAAAGCTAGTGGTACCTATAGTCCAGAGGGACGGGAATGCTTGCGCACCAACCTGCTTCTCACTCTCCACTCACCGCCCGCACTGAACTCTCACCAGTTCGTCGTGATAAACCTAACATGGCCACGGAGCGCCACTGCAACAGAGCCCCCACTGCCTTACACACTTGTACACCATCACCATCCGCAAAGCTCCATCTGTTTGGCAACAGCTCTGCGCATAGCCCAGACATTTGAGTCCAGAGTGATAATACAATGCCTCACTGTCGTATGATATATGGAAGATGATTGCATATATTTAGGTTTGAAGTGGCTGGAATTTTCTCTTGGGTGTTGCTCAATAGCACGGTCGCCCCGGTGGGCTAGCAGGTAACCACGAAGCCTGTCAGCGTCAAGATCGCGAGTTCGAGCCCCCCCGAGTGCATGCTCGGGGCTTTTTCTCGCAAAAAATACCTCGACTAGCGGAAAGCGCGAGAACGTGAGTTAGCAAAATTCGATGAAAATCGACGAGCGTTGGGAAGGCTGAACCCTCTGCGCGATAAAAATCAAGGCAAGAACCGTGGTAGGGGAGGAGGGAAAGGAGCCTACTTTGTGACCCCGGATCTGAGTTACGACTAGTGAGGGAGAAATACGGAAGTGCGAAGATAATAAAAGGGATGGAGAAAAACAAAACAAAACAAAACAAAACAGAACAAATACCCGATAGGATCTACTCGTACGGAGGTCTATTCAGCGGATGTTCCGCGGGCCCATATCCCCATATCATTGCGGTGCAATACGTGCCAATGCCATGGATGTGAGTAATCTTTTATGGTATATGCGTGTAACAGTGGGGTACCGTTTTGCATAGGTCGGTAGGCAGTGGATGTTCTCATAGGTACGTATAGGAAGAGTAATTTGTGGCATCATAAGGTAGGGCCAGTATTTATGGCATAGCCGCGTGAGTGTCTTTTGTGGTACGGTATGGAAATGGGACTCGGGCAGGATAGCCTGCCTGAGCACTTCTACTTCTATTTGGCTTCCCTTTTCCCCCTCCTCCTCCCGTCATCCTCTTCGAAGGTGACGATAATAATACACATTTTCCTTCTCTCTTTCCAACTGGCTCATGGCACCTCGACTGTCAACCCACCGCTCTGCGGGAGCAAGTCACTGTCCCGAGCACCCTCGCACCTGGTTGTTCCAACATCCAGTCCTTGTCAGTTGACTCGAGGACAGTCATCATCAGACGATCTGAACTTTGACAGTTTGAACTTAACGTATCGGCTGTGCCCACAACGGTTTTGGTGGCGTGACTCCTGCGGGATGTTTCACACAAAATCTTGCGTGACGGCTACTAATCCTACCGTATGGTTCTATCCCCCAGGTTGCTTGCGTGTGATCTAGGGACATGGCGACTGTCTTGTGATACTGGTCAGGTTGTTAGGGTTTGGATGGTTGGGTCTGGGACGGTACCGATTACTTTGTTTTGTTCGCATCACACAATATTTTGTGGTTGCCCAGGTTGACACAAACACGGCAAGCTGTCGACAGTATTGTGATATTGGTCACGTTATTAGTTGATGCACATGGCACAACAACATACCGGCTGTGCTTCCCCTTCTCCAGTCTGCTTCCCCATCTCCGGACCACCCTCTCTTGCCAGCGCCCGGCACAAGTCTTGACGATCTACCAGCCAGCTACAGCCTCAAACAGCAGCACAGCATAACTCAAGCTGCCATCACGTTGATCGTTCCACAACAGCGACCTGGTCTTATCTCGATCGAGAACGAGTACGACGACCATGTCACTCCTTCGCCAACCCGTCAAGATCTTCGTCGGAATTATGTATCGTTTCGAATTTGGGCTGCATGTCAGATCATGACTTGCGGGATATCACACGCTGGGGTGGCTTTCCGTGACGTGTTTCTCCTGAACCCAGAGGGCCACACATCGCCCTGTCACTGTTGTGGATACAATCAGCTTGGGTATTCAAGGAGGGGTTGCGTTCTACAGTCAGTGGTGAATTTTAGGCCTTGTTTGTGGGTGTTTTTTTCTGGCTCACCGGATATACAAAGTGTATCACTTCGTTGCGGGGAAGATACAGGTCTAGACGGAAAATGAAGGACCGTTGGTTTTTACGTATGAACATCGAAATGTCCTCGTATTCCCGCCTAGAGTGGTATTAATTTCCAACACCATCCCGGCTCCGACACCTACCTACGCCCATCTAATTCCCAACACCTCCGTATCAAATATGCCGATATGAGCTCAAATATAAGGAACGTTGTCGTGTTAATGTTACTACTTAACGGTCCTTATTTTCGGCCATAGCGGTAATGTTTTCCGACACCACCCACATTTAATTTTCATCACCTCCATACAGTTAAATTTCTCACACTTAACACCCTCACCAAAGCTGGGAGGTCTCTATGGACTAGTTTACGAGAAAGAAGCCAAGGGGTATGGCACCGAAGGCGCCTTTTGCGTACTACCAGCGCAGGCCCACCCTGGACGAACAAATGAAGCCTTGTGCATCGCTTCACGCTTAATCCATATACACGTACGTCTTACTATATTCTTTGAAGATAACATCCTATCTATGCTACACATTGAACACTCTAATAAAATCTGGGATAACTTTCTGAACTATTAATAGTTTATGGGGAAGGGACCAAAAACTATGTGGCGCCGCAGGCGACTTCACCGTACTACCAACGCAGGCCCATCTTGGCCACAAATAAATACTAGTATAATAGTGTTAAAGTAAACGAATATATCTCTGTTTGCATACCCGAAAAAAAAGTCCCGTATTCGTAGCAACCGGCCTATTCGTGCTATTAATAGCACTTTTAGCAGTATATACCTCCTTGAACGAGGCGCCTCGTAAGTAATATAATATATATATATATATATGAAGTAAGTCGTGACGTACCCCTGCCCAATCTGCCCCCGGCACGCTTGCTTCTAGAAGGTCAACGCACGCCCCCAGAACCCGACTTACTTGTGTTGCCTACTATCAGTTAGAGGAAATGCATAATATGTTGTGGGTACACACAATCTGTGATCACCACTAGGAAAAAAAGCGGAAATTCTGCAGGCTTTGCCGGAGGTAGGGAACAGTCGAACACTAAGCAAGGCTATAATACGACCGTCCGTGCTGCAGGACGTCGAGGTCGAGCATGATGAAGAAACGGTATAGGACATAAAAAGGACAAGAAGAACCCTGTTGTTGGGCCCGACCGTTATCAACCATGATACGGACCAACACCGTGTGACAGTAGGTGTATCGCGCTTCCCCTTCGAACTTGTATTGCAGTATTGAACTCTAACCTCCCCCCGATGTTTGCTGTGTGTTAGACCAAGTTAATGGTACTACGAGCACAGAAACACTACACGTGACATTTGCTCCACTTCGCCCTGAATGGCAACATGTCAATGGACTGGACTGCTTGATTGGACTCCGCTCCATATTCTACAGTCACTTAGTGCGACAGCACCCCACTGCCCTCCCGCACCACCAAAACGAAAGCTTTACTGTATCCAATACCACCTACACCCACTCCAAACTTATTTTAAATCCACTCTGTACCGCACTCCTGAAATATGAAAATACGAACAGGTGTGTCCTACGCTTTTAGCCTAACCGCTCCTCCCCGGCATTGTAGGGACGCGAGGGTCTGGTCATACGACTACGGCCATGCATGGCGTGAGTACACCCCCTCCCCAAACGGACCCGTAAATCGATCAAATGCATCCCGTTCCGTTCACCCCGCTTCCCCGCTGAGAAAGGCTGCCATACAATACAATTCCTACCTCCACGCAAGCTCGATTAGCTAGAACCCCAATTCAATCGCGTTCTGATCTGCTTTGATTTTACTTTAAGCCGGAATTGCTGGAGAGGTTGTTAGCCGTGCTCCGTGTCCCGGGGATATTTATAGACCCAAGTTAAGGCAAACCTGGTTTTTAATTCAGAATAAAAAATGTATAATATCCCACGTCACCGCGGAGTTGGCCTGTATCATAGTACATATCGTACGTGGTGGAACATGCTTCCTTCCTTAGCAAAAAAAGCTGCACTACGTAGAGACGTGGTTGTACATGCCCTATTCCTCGGATACGTCACTGCACGCCGTAAGTGGTTGTGCAGCACAGCACAGCACAGCACAGCAACACACACCCCATGCCTCAGTTAAATCACAGCACTCGTCCCTCTGCATTTCCTAACATGTCGCTAATCACAGCACTCGTCCCTCTGCTTTTCCCGACATGCCGCTGCGGGCACAATCTTACACACCATACCGAGTGTCGCACCGAAAGACTGTGGGCATTGTAGGCAGCAGTCACCTGCGCCTGACATATATGCTCACTCCAATCATGGGCAGACATCGCGACTGCATACCGCATGTTTTCCTTAAGGTCGAACTAGAGTTATCAATGTAATAATTCGCAACTTTTCGCTCAGCCGCTTATTAAGTACCTGGTATGGTGGATCCAGCCACAAAAACAGATTTTGGATCCCCAGATTATTAGTACCTCGTGTGCCCTATAAAATTGAGCACATCTGATATATACCTCGGAGATCTCTTATCAAGAGCATTCGAATGCGCCTATTTTGACGCCATGCAAATAACTACGAGTACAGCACCCCCAGAGGGCTAATCGTGGAACAAGAAACTGACGATTTCTCGACAACTACAGCGATGAAAATAAAAAATACTGACACCGAAAACTACTTTCATACCTATTTTGTTGGAGTGAACCCAACACCGAATCCTTTAGGACACAAGACAACTTTATCACAACATACCATCTTTGAAACAAAAACTCCACATCCCACATCAACACACTTATTTATTTTTCTTCTTTTCCCCCCAAATCGTCATATACTCGACAGTTCTTTATACTTCGATCAAGGTTGTACCCTGGTACTTTTTTATGTGATGCCCTTGACACCCGCTACCCCTGCAGACGCTCTTTCAATTCGAGCCGATCGATGTTCGAATGTTAAGCTTCCCTTATATTATCAAGTCAATATTTCGTCTTTTCTGACAAATAAACCGCGATGAAAGCTCGAAACTCCAACAACAGCTCCAACAACAATAAACTCTGAACAACTCTCTTGTGGCATATTTGGAGGGTGTCATAAAGACGTACCAAGCACAACAATAAAACAGTACCAATACTTGAGGAAGGTATGGCAGTATAAAGATATTCAGCCTCATGGCTGGACCCACTATCCACTACATTCGGTGTATACCGTCTGCAGTAGCCCGGGAGTGACCTTGTTTTAATAGCCGCCCGACGCGTTCCACCATCCCACCGAATCTTCTCTGAGCCCCCTACGCCCGTTGGTATACGCTCGTTTCATATAGCCGTGCTGGTTCTTGTTTCCTGTCGAACCGCCCTCCTGTGAAGTGCTCACCAACTCTGGTCTCACCACCGGGTAGCACGCTCAGACTTTAGTGAACCAGGCCAATGTCAATTTCAGACGTGTATGAGGATGTCGGCGGCGATTCTGGTTCTGACAATGAACAACGGGCCGATATCGAGGGTTCGGGAAGGGGGGTGGAGGGAGTCGATAAGTGGTTAGTCTATATCTGGCACCCAAGGGTCTGTTTGTTACCAGGTTGCCTATTCTGCGAACAACTGCATGTTTTACAGCAACATCGTCTGCTGAAACAAACCAATGAATTCATTCATATCAATGCAAGACGTTCATTGATGTACTGCAGTTCGACGAGGGTCGACGAAGGAAGAAAGGGCTGAACTGAAGTCTTCTCGAGAAACAAATGGAGGCACGAACCGTACTGCTATGTGACCATGTTAGGATCTGAGCTACAAACAAGAGGGAAAGCGAAAGCAAGGGCGAATATAATACTCGAGAGGAAAAGAAGGAAAAGCACCCACCATGTACTACCGCTATATGATGTCGTCTACTGTATACCTGGTACCTGTTATAAATTTGCTTGCGAAGGATTCCACATGTTTTCAGACAAAAACACTTCTCTTAAGTATTTTGATCAGTATGTTATGACATCCGCACTTAACACCGCGGGAAAACCAAGAAATAGACAATGGGAGCCAATGAGAGCCATCTACTAGAATCGGACGGACGATAGTCAACGTGCGACTTCACCAAGACCTACCACAATCATCACATCATGCCGACACAGCCCTCACGTACACCCCAGCCCCGCCGGGACACGGTAGTGGTATATAACGAGTACAACATATACCTATGCTTGTGAATAATGGAGCCGCACGTCGCTTCAGCACGGACACGAACCACGTTGTGTTTTTCAAGTTCAACATCATTTCAAAACCTCATTACATGGCATAAACCACGGATGTGTTCTTCAAACGCAGCAATATTTCATACCCCCATGAAAACGGGCGCAAACAAGTTGGTACCTTGACGCGCGAAACGGGTTCTTACCAACAGGCGAACCGGTTCAAAACACTACCAGCATGCGACCCTAGCCCTAGCAACGTTTTCTTACCAACAATGCCAGGTATATACTACGCTTAAGAACCGGGCACAAACCACACGGCACGATTATACTTCGCTTAAGTCTAGCATACAGCAGTATTTGCATTTGCCAAAATATGAACGGGCATAGATCACGTGGCGATCTTGAAGCGCAAATGCATTTTTCACCAACACGAGAACGGGCTGAAAACACTCTGGGGTTTTCAGAGGTCGCTGACAAACATTGTTACCGCGTACCTTCGGAGTCGGAGGTGGGATCGGCCGAGGTGAAGTCGCCGGTGAGCTCGATGTCCGAACAATTCCAGAAGACGTTACCGTATTTCCCGGGCCTCCGGCACTCGCCGCTACTCAATTCGATCCAGTCCTCCTTGTTAGGGGCGCACTCGCTTCCCCAGGACTCGGGGCTGAACTCGTCGTACCCAGGGTATCTGCAGCCCTTGCCCGAGTCTGCCGAAACAAATAGGGTTCAACAGATTGGGTAGAGTACATTAGGCGTCCTGTGAATTACTCTGCAGTACCACCCGGGTTTGGCGCACTTGTACGGCTTTTGCTTTGCGGCTCCGAAATACGTTTTTTGCTTGCGGCTCGGAAATACATGTCTTGCCCGTGATTACACCCAGGATACAAAGTACGCTGAGCGTAAGAGAAGCGAGGAGTTTGAAACACGAAATAATGGCATGACGGCAAAGCACGAAGAACTTCCAGACACAAGAGAGAAGATGGCAACATCAAAACACAACGGGTGCTCAGGCACAAGAGGATGACAAAACACAAACGATCTTCAGGCACCAGAGGATGTCAGGAATGGTTTACTCACGGTAGCGCATCTGAAGAATGGCGTGGCCGCAGGTTATCTCGGGGAGCATGTACCTCGTGTGCATAACACCACCATCGTCCAGCACACCCCCCCCAAGGGGGGGTCGGGTCTGATCCACCTCATCAATCCTGTAGTCGGACGAAGTAGTCGAACGGAAGGCGACGGACAGGCGGAAGTGAAACGGCTGACTCAGAAACGTCAAGGGTGGTTTGACCACCAATTCGATGGTCGCGGATGGATCAAATTCAAAGGTAGGTTAACCTTGCGGATGGGTAGTGCTTGCTTGACCTGGGGTGGCTCGACCCGATGCCGATGGTGGCTTCATAGCTTAGCCTGGTCGACATACTTGACCTGTAATGACTAGAGCCGCATTCCAATACCGTACGTAGTGGCCAGTTGTGACAATGACCAGTCGGGAACATGCAAAGTGTGCCGGTAGGTGGGTGAGGAGGCTCGTGTATTATAATTGATGTATCTGTCTTATCTATGGGGCGGGTGGACTAACGTTATCGCTTAAAGCCCTACAGTAGTGGTTGATTGACCTATCTCAGGTGGATCGAGCGGAACCCGACAGTCGCCAATGGGAAAAAAAAACTCCAGAACATATTCGTAATTGCATCCTCGGGCCGCAGGCTGTATTGAGTTTGAATTTCAAAGGGCTTGTTTCGCCAACACGGCAGTGTAGGTTATCATTGCATCTGACATTCACGCAAACACTTCCTTGCCTCACACACCTCTTTACTCAAACAAGTTATGTTTCCACTACTGCTGCACAAGGTATACTGTAGTATACCTGCAGGGTGGGTCGAGGAAAGTCCGGCCAGGGTAATCCGGGTCGATCGGGCTGTTGAACGAGTCGTCGGGCGCACGGTCGAGCGGGTGCTGGTTCAAGCACTCTTGCGTCACCACGCCCTCGGGGTCGTCCATGTCGTCGCTGCAGCACAGAAAGAACTCGAGGTGGCCCTGCAATATCACATTCGAAAGTCGATGCAACATCGGTTGGATGGGGGAACGAGATGCGGTTAGGTAGCGTTTGTGGACAAAACAGACTGCCCTGAAGATTGACACTGCATATTTCTTGTGGAGCGGTGCACTATTGCGCGTAAATAGCTATTCCAGAAGTGCAGTGTATGTGATGAGTACATCGTACAGTAGTTCCTCTAGGAAACGGGGTTAAACATGTAAATATAACGCAGAAATTGCGATGGCAGAACAACGCCTGTCTGTGGATATTTGTACATGTTTCTACAGTGTCTACGTATGTATGTATGTATGTACAGTACACCCACGAGTAAACTGGCGCAGGCGAAGGGTTCACGCATTTCAGGACCCGGCAGTAGATGGCGACACACACGGGGACGGACTTTACTATCCACGCTTTCGCTTCCCTCTTCGCTGAGAGTGACCCGTAATCTACCCGTAATCTACCCCGTGTACCAGGTGCCGGCCTGGAGTGTTTGTGATAATTAGGATTACGGCCGTATGATAGCTGCAAGTGTTCACACACTCAACTGTAAGTTATATATATATAGACTGCTGTAGCGTGTGGCGTTGTGTGGGGGGGAGTGCTTCATCATGCTGTACACTCATTGTAAGAACATAATCCGTGCAGGTTGTATCGCATTCATGCCCAGCCCAGCAGCTGTGCGAACCATTCGATTAAACTCGAATAGCGAGGGTACTGCCGTGGTTCGGTTTAGGCAGCACCACCAATCAAGAAACGAAGCAGACAACAACAGAGGTTAATGACTACCTGGTATTGTTTTAATGCCATATGCCATTGCATGCTGACACTTAATTTTTTTGTAGTCTGTTTACAGCTAAGGTCCGTAGAGTAGGTGGGTCCAACGGTGCAGCCCGTTCCGCCGTCTCCGTGGTACCGCAGCGACGTGCGCACGAAAATGACACTGCTACTTCGACGATTCTACCATTGTGAAACATGCCCATGCCCGAGGGTCGACTTGAAACGGTTTGGAGTATCCCATGATATGATGCCTATTTTGACAACGAGCCAATCGGCGTGCAATCGTACAGTAGTCGCCAGACACCCGAAAACTGTAGAGCATGCTCACATAGAGTTGGCATGCTACAGTAGTTCGCGTAGTCCACACAGTGTTGGGACAGTGGTCACTCACCCAGTGGTAGTTTGTGATGACGATGTCCATGTCCATGACGGACCCGCCTTCGTACGATGTGAGAACCTCCCAGTCCTTGTTAGGGGTGCTGTACGTTATCGGAGCGTCGTCTTGGCTCTGAAAGACACAGCACACGAGGAAGGCACTTTTGGAACACACACCAGTATAAAGTACGCGCGATCGGAGTATCACAACAGCTTAAAAACATGAGATTTGAAGAAACCCTCGACCTTCCAGCTGTTGTTACTAATTTGCAAAGGCGGCAGGAGGGGCACCAGGGGAAACGCGGCACAGGTTACGCCCCGCGGGGATCGGCTTTGAACCATGGCCAATGTTAACTAAAACGCCGAGGGTGGAACATCTCAAGATAGAAGAGCTATGTCAATGAGTTGAGCTGTGGCACCTAAACGCGATATAAAAAACAAAGTGAAATACTGCGCGCCGCATAATTCTTTCAACTGTACGGCGACAAAGGGCTTGCCCCAAGTACTGCAAGCACTGTGTTTGAATGTCCCTACTTTCTACGGCTGCCGACATGGAAAGTCCAATGTGAAAGAATTGCCACTTCGTGAACAAGACAACAAAACTGTCAAAACGTCACTCACGGTTAAAGTGGTGCATGTATGACACGTGTACTGCTGTAACATGATTATATATATATGCTCATGATCACCCCCACGCTCTCTCTTTGCCGTAGTGCAAACAGCGCAGCGTATGCACATACCGAGTACAGCTATTAATAGAGGCGCAGCAGTAGGAGTGACAGTAGTAGTAGTAGCAGCAGTAGCAGTAGCAGTATCAGTAGTAGTAGCAGAAGTAGTAGCAGTATCAGTAGCAGTATCAGTATCAGTATCAGCAGCAGAATCAGTAGTAAGTAGTAGTAGCAGTAGCAGTAGCAGCTCTTGTTTTGGTAAACTTTGTTTTGGAATGACGTTTTTATTTTAACCCCAAATCATCCAAAACTCCTTATTGTTTTGCAGTATAGTACCGGGTACCAGTACGTTTTAGTCTGTGAGGCTACTGCTGTAGGCTACTGTAGGCCACGCGGTTAATCGGGTTTCACTATATTTTGGAGTCAAAATCAGTTTTTCCGTGGGGTATAGGGCTCCGATACAATAACCAAATGATTATCATAGCCTCAGAAACAAAAGGGTGCGTGTCTATTAATATTACGATAAAATAATGGCAGTACTACGACAATACCTTGACGGTACTATTAAATACTGTACCTGCGGTGTGTCGCCGCACACGCCGTGGCTGACGCCCATCTCGTCGCTCTCGTAGAAGTTGTTGTTCGACATCCTCTCTCCCATGTCCCACGCTGCCGCCGGAGGCCAGATGTCACCGCCGCCGTACCGTTCCAAAACGTCGGGGTCTGTCCGTTCGTACTGTCTCTCCTTTACCACCACCGGACCTGGGTGATCACCAAATTGTCATCGATCCCGTGCACACGTTCAGATACGTGTGTTCGCAAAGCAAGTACATACACACAGTACGCAGCGTCCTCCTATTTTTCTTCTTCCCATCCCATTTATTCTCTCCGCTCTTCATCTCCTTTTCCCTCCTCTCTATTATTATTAATAGTTGCAACTCAGATCCGAGGCCACGAAGCAGACCCCCCCCCACTACTGACTGTACGTGCCTTCATTTCAATCGCGAGACAACACTTACTTGCTTTCTTTCTTCCCTCGTACACTGGTTGGTGTCGAATTGTGCATGCACGCGCCAGACGCTTTTTGCATTCGATTTGGTTCAAAATAAAAAATTCCACAACATGGCAGAGGGCTCCAAACCACCACCTTCGACCATTGGTCGTATTTCCTATTATTGATTAATAGGCTAGCCACTATTAATAGACCACCGGGGCGACCAGGGACGACTTTGCGCAGATCAGATACAGATCACACATACCGATTTTTTAGGAGGGTCATAGCCCATAGGATAGTATGTACCAGATATATATAAACACTATCATACATATTAATTGCAACTTCCGGTACTATGTATGATACGAAGTATACATAATGTACAGCGATGGTGCCATAGCCTTGCTGCATTTCCTAACCCCGTTTTTTCGAGAGGGATGTTACGTACGAGTCAGTATGACATTATTTCCACGTTGTCACATATCGTAAAATATGTTTCTGGAACGTGAATCAAGACGACTACCAGGTACTAGTATCAATTATCATATATATGATGTGTACCATGCGTATGTATGTATGGCGTATCTGATTTAGGCTAAAACTCCTTATAAGTCGCTTTAATTTACCAGATATATATATATATATATCACATAGACTTTTGCCGCTCCTATTTAGTTACAGTAGTATGTATATGCTATTACCGGGGGGCGTACTTAGTAACCACTAGTCAATAGTAAATAGGACCAACTATCGCTGATGCAAATATCAAATTATACAGGTTTTAGTGTGAACCGTATACACTGCTTGCTGTGGTCCCCCGCAAGAGGATTCAGTCAGTCAACGTTTTTATGCCGTACACATACCGCTGTATTTTAGGCTGTATTACGTATGCGTACAGACATACCTCCTCCGTTGTAGGCGTCGGCGTGGGCGTCGACAAAGTGCTCAGCCCTGGCACAACAACGCAAGCATGATGTAGCACATTTAGCACGACGGAAACGGACGGGCGCAAGAAATGTTAGTATAATACTGATGTATGTACCGTCACAGCGTGTCAAATACCCGGTACAGCGATTTGATGTGAGTCGACCAGGGAAGAAAGGGCTGAATTAAGTATTCTCGCGATTAAAATGCAAGGCACGAGCCGTACTCGTAGTGGGGAGGGGGGAGAAGCGCCTACTTTGTGACCATGTTACGACTACAGTAGGGAGGAGAGAGAAAAGAAGGGCGCATACAGGGGCGTAAAAAAAAAGAAAGAGAAAACGACACCACACACGTCGTAGGAAGGTCAGAATGAAAAACAAACCTGATCGCTGTGATCACAGAACGAAATGAGCGAAAACCATTTTTTTTTCGTTTTTTGTTCCCTTTTTTTAACTTGGTTTAAGAGACCCCCCCTATTTGTTTTCGCTGGTGGGGGGGAAATTAAAAAAAAAACTTGACTTATTGTTTTCTGGGATCACAACGGTCCGGTTTCTTCCCTCCGATATAGGGGGGAGGTGTGTGTGGTGTCGAAAACTTTGTTTTATGTGCGCCCTCGGCGTATATAATAAAAGGGATGAGAAAAACAAAAGCGCAACACTGCTTGTAAACTAGTCATATCAAGAGTAAGAAAACGAGCAATTCATTCCGGAAGAAAAGGGAAACCCTACTCGTAGAGGTAAAACACTCACCGGAAAATGAGAAATTCGGCAGCTAATAATAATGAAGCTGTTGATAAGTCTACAACGCACCCACTCACGAATTAACATGGAATCCAGCCTGAACCAGCTTAAAGCTTTTCGGTTTGTTATCATAGCAGGTACGTAGTATCAGAGTAGGTGGTGTACGGTAATGGCGTCGGCGATTCTTCTATTTAAACTATTTAAACTATTTAAACTATTTAAACTATTTACTACAGTCAGTACGTCGTAGTAGGTCCCAGAAGCACTTTTTTTAGGGATTGCTTTCAGTATCTAACGATGTGCGTCATCCTGTTACACAGCAGCATAGTGTACAGCAGTGCGAGTACTCGGAGTCAACACAGGGGAAACGCCTGATGATGATGGCGATGCTGCCCCATCTTTTCAACTTGCGACTTGCGACGACCCCCGGAATTTCAAATCAACACCCCGAAGGGGAACCTTGTAAAATGAAAATTCGTACTGGTATGTATATATGTGCGTGTACATTTTTTTTGTTTTTTTTTTGCCCATCCCATTTATTATCTTCGCACTTCCGTCTTTCTCCCTCCCTATTAATAGTTGTAACTCAGATCCGGGGTCACAAAGTAGGCCCCTCTCCCTCCTCCCCCACTACGGTTCTTGCCTTGCATTTTTATCGCGAGAAGATTTCAGCACTTTCTTCCCTCGTCAACTCTCGTCGAATTTTGCTTACCCACGCTATAATATGCGCTCTCGACAGACGGTGTCATTTGAGAATAAACCCTCCATGGGGAGAATCGAACCCTCGACATCCGGGCCTACAGGCTTCGTGGCTACCAGTTAGACCACCGGGGGAATACGTACTGCTGTATATATATGAATACGTATTATAGTACACTTGAATCTCCCTATTATACGTAATATGAAGAATCGGCACGGACACTGCTGCTGTGGGTGTGTGTGCTGGGTGCCGACGGGTAGAAGGAATACATGACACACACATACACTGCATACACCTCCACGAACTCAACACAGGTTCAGTCGCGAGCAGAGGGGGGTCCAGGTGCAAATCAGGGGGCTGCATAGACCCCGTCGGTATCGAATTCAGCGGTGCTTTCGTCGCGCGCGAAGCATACATAAAATAAATGTCAATGAACAGACAGGCGGATACGGAAAAAAAAACTTCAATTCCAATATTATTGGCACATGCTCTGTCCGGATTTTCTGGGAACTTTCTGTTCACTGAACGCGCACCCCGGGCAGATCCGACCGTTACTTTACTGAGCGACATTATCGCTCGCGCTTTCTTTTCACCATTTGACTATATAAGCATATTACTGCTGCTACACTGCTCTCAATACTAAATATCAGCTGCTAAATATTGCTCAGCCGGAGATGGCCAGCGCTACTACTGCTGTGGTCTCTCTGTCTTGTATCTGGTTTTTATGACAAATCATGCTGGCCGATAATTATATTAAAAAATGCAACGCCATCATCCCTCTTGCACCCCACCATGGCTTACCTACCCAACCGAGCCAGGAATACTACCTGATACCTGGCATAGCGTATGAAAAATACTGCATACTGTACTCTAAGCAGCACTCTCACTCACCCGTTGTTGAACGCTCTCGTGCGCGAAAACTGTCGGGAGATCGGCTTCATCTGAAAGGCGTGGCCCTCAACGGTAGTAGTATGCTGCACCATCAATGCTGCCACGCTTGCTAGTGTCCCCAACATTCCAAGCGATCCCGGCATTGTTGTATATGTTGAGCAATCAGTTGCAAGACTACTACTACTACTACTACTACTACTACTGCTGGCTGTACTCAGTGGTCAGTTGCAGAGGGGGGTATAAGAAGATGGCGAGGAGTGTCAATGTACTGGCTTGAGGTTGGTGCTTGGCGATGGGAGTGAGCGGATGTGGGGCTGTGCAGCAGTAAATTGCCTGACCTGATGACCTCTTGTGCATGCCCACCAGAGTCAGTGAGACTGCTTGATGAAAAACGACATGATGAGAGGTCAGGTCAAGCACAATTCAACGCCTATTTCATACAAAACATCTCTCTCCTATTACGTACCTATTAGTAGCCGTCTAGACTATTGTAGGTCGTACATAGCCCGAGTGTAAGCTAAGCTGAGGGTTCGATCACGACGACCCGTTTTCTATTTTTCTGAAATCAAGCTACGGTGAAGATTACGATGTTTGGTGTGAAACCTGGTGGTAAACGCTCGAAGTTCACCGAAGTTCTCGACAAAACACCAATTTTTTGGATATATTCGGAGGGTTCCCAAGTTTCATCCGACTGGATTATTTTCCAACCTTTTTATATCCTCTACTCGTAGGTCAATCTTACATTGCGCGGCTGTGTACAGGTACAGATTCACATTACGAGTATATAGGAAAACATAAAACAGCCTACGATACAGATGCCGGCGTCCTCGGTAGCTTGGTACAGATTGTACAGATTGTACTCGTAGGTATAAATAGGCTGTGTGCCTACGTACGGGTACTGAAATTAATTTGGCGGGTCCAACTCTCATGGAGTGCGCTACTCGTATATATGCACATATTTTATATATATATATGCACCTGGTGTATCGTACACCTGGTACATAGGTAGGGACTATTTATTGCATACATACACATCGAATGGCGGAAAGCACGAGAGAGAACGTTAGTTAACAACATATCCGTCCGATGACAATCAATCGACCATCGACAATCAACAAGCAGTGGGTGGTAAAATTGGAATGTTGAACCCGATGCGCGATATAAACGAAAGCACGTGCCGAAGGGGAGCGGAGAAGGGACGGCGGCTTTTGCCCAGAATATATCACCGAATTAAGCAAAACCTCTCCTATGACGGGGGAGTCTACTAATAGTCTAATAGTAGCCAGGACCCTTAACACACACTAAAAGCTATTCATCCCAGATTTTTTTTTAACTATTAATAATAGTTTTGGGCCTGATTTCGATGTCCCCCCGTAATTCGAGTTTAATTTGCCAATATTGAACGCAAAAGTGACGATTGAAAGAAAAGAGACAAATATCATACATACAACACGTTTCGCAGCATGAAGATAATCAAATACACGCGACGCGAGAGATCCTGGCCCGCGAAGTATTCCTGGCATTTATTTGCAGCAGGAAGAAGGATGCTGGCTAGTTTACTGCGCTGTGAAGAACGGCAGGAAGCGGTGTGTAAGTATTCACATACTACTTTAAGTATTGCTCTTGAACAATATGCAACGTCGAATGAAATAGTGTATTGGAAAACGTACATACACATGTTCATCCCTACCGTACGTGGTAAGTTACGATGAATTCGTTTTTAACTTACACATGTGTACGAAAATAAAAAACAACAACAGCTGTGACTTGGCTGTGAGATCGAGGGTTTCGTCGAAACTCATTTTTGCAAGCTGAGTGTGATACTTCGATCTCTATCTACCTATAAACGCCTGGTATATATATATATATACAGAGTGTATGTATATCCATCGAACGGCACCTATCATATTTTCGACATAAGACACCTGCAGAACAATTTTGATTGACTAGGCTATATTATATGTATACCTCAACTCTCCAACTGCTCTATGAGACACTTTTACGACCCCACGGGGCCAGGCACAAGCCAGCCATACCAGGCACACAACAGTACACCCTATTAGGCCCACACGAATAAGAACATCCCAAGAAGAATATACTTACTTTTAATAACGCTCACGTTTTCGGGGGACGCTAAGAAAATTGCATTAAGAGATCGTGCTCACGGGCGAGCGCTACGTACACAAAATACCAAATAAAACCCTGTGCTCAAGGATGTTCAAGGTAGGGCGGTGTCACAATAGGATTACTCAATAATCTTTGCCTAGATTAGGGGGTTCATGTCGGTGGGCAGTACCCAGGCTCAATTCCTCACCGCCGCCCGCTGATCCGACCCAAACAACCTCCACAAATCCCAGACTACGCGACGCTTTGCAGCTTTCAGCCAGATTTCAGATGGTTTGCAACTAAAATGTGTCACCAGATACAGCAACAGGGTATATTACGATAAACCGAAGATCAAGTTTATGACCGGGGTTCGTCTGGTACCATCCTCTCTTTGGCGGCAGGGGTTCGTTTGGTACACATAACGTGATATTGCGAACAACGCCAATAAACACATCATCCCACACAACACACAGCAGCAGCGCAGACAGGTGCGTGATGACACCGCACACAGATACATGGAGAGCAATCTTGAAGAGGGGTATACTATAATAGATAGAGCCCTTCGGCACGGGACGGGTGACCCATCACACATCACACCGTGGCTGTGCACAGCCCCCTTGCCCCTTGTCTATGGGCCAGGCACTGCTTGCTGCCCCGACGCCGCACGCTGATTGCCGCGCGTCAAGCCACGAGTGGAGCCGTGATCGCCTGGTTTTTCACCCGTCCTCAAACTGCTGTAGTGGCTCTTTTGCACTTGCTCTCGCCTCGAGCTCCGACATCATACATACAGCTTGACGCGCAAGCTACAGAAGCAGCCCCCTGGCTGTTTGAGAGCAAACGATATGAAAACGATACGTACGGGTGCTGGTCATCAACCCCCGCCCCCGGTCCACCACACCCATTACCGTCCGGGCCTTACTTCCTTTAGCGTGGAAGTAGATACTTCGTAGAAGCTTCCGTGGAAGGAGTTGGAAGCTTCCACGAACTCCCCCGAAGGGGAGTAGACGGTTGCTCTTAGGTAGAATACGTAGATGGAAGTACAGTAGATGCGAATTTCCATTGTTTTTGTCGGTCTATGTGGAAGCTTCCAGGGCTTCCATCAACCAACTGAAGCTTACACGGCCATATTCGATGGAGAGCTTCCACGAATTTCCATGTACCCCAATATACTTATAAAAACACAGCAGTATATACTACCACGAGGAATATACAATTCCGGAAGCTTATATGCGAGTCCACCGACGTCCGTTTCTTCCACAAGCTTCCACCAAAACGTCTTACATAAACATCCACAACTTTCTGATTTTTTTCAAGTAAGTAAAATCCTCACCATTCCACCCCTTTCGATACTACTTCCACTAGTTTCCATACATTTCCACCATGTACTTCCCCTGAATTCAATTTAACTTCCACGAGCTTCACTTCCCCGAGCTTCCGTGTATCGACATCAAGTTGACTTCCATATACTTTGTCCATTGAGCTCCGCGATACTCCTTTTAGACTCCTACGAGCTTCAATATATCCTTCAAGTGTTTTCCACGAGCTTCCATGTCGACTTCCGCTGACTTTCGTTGACTTGCATCGACCTCCCCTGTTTCGCAACGTCGTTCCGTATACACGTCAATCGACTATCACGAGCTTGCACATCGACACCCCTTTGAATTCCATCTGCTTCAATTGCTGGGTTCCAAATGCTTCAATATCGACATCCCATCTACTTGAACTTTTGGCTTCAATCTACTTCTATTGACTTCGACCGACTTGTACTGATTTCCACGAGCTTCTATATAGGCCTCAATCGACTTAAACTAGTCCCTCTTTTTACTTCTATATACTTCTTAATACTTCAATTTGTTCCCGCTGACCCCATTGACTTCCGCGAGATTCAATATGAGCTCCCACGATCTCTCCATAATGACTTCAGTCGACTTCTTCGAGGTTCCATACCGACTTCTACCTAATTCGATGCGCTTCGAAACCAATATCCATCGACTTCTGCCAAATTTCATCTATTGTAACCGACTCCTAAAAGCTCCCATACAGACTGCCAATAGAGGGCCTAATTGCAATTCGCCAACTGCAACACATATTCGCCAACTGCATCACATTTTGCAATGCACGCAGTTCTGGTTCGCACTTCGCGCTGTCGGCCTTCCGGCCTCTCGCGCAGAGGGCTATTTATACCACAACATATGTAGGATAGGTTGCAGATGGGATCGGATCCAAGTAAGTAAGGCTGGTGTGGGTGATCCGACCAAACTATTGGAGGCGTGGCGGATGGTCCATTGGGGTAGGTGCAACAACAGGGTTCACCCTCAAACACCCTAACCGTAAAACACTGATAGTAGCGATCGTACTTCAAGTATTGCTGCCGTCCATGAACTGCAAGCAGGCGTGCCCGTACACGCCACTGCTGCTCCTTTTTCCGTACAAGCCACTGTACGAGCGTACTTACGAATACGCGGGAGTAGACGGGAGGCTTCCAAGGGGTTATATAGAAGTGTATATAAGTGGACGGAGGATATGGAGGCTTCCGTGGGAATATGTGGAAAGTATGTCTCCATGACAGTAGAGGGGAATACGACGTAGTAGGGAAGTTTGCGCGGGAAGAGACGGCTGAAATCATGGGAAATTCCGTATACTTCCATCGGAGCTTCCATCTCTACTGCCATCTACTACTGCCATGTAAGCTTCCATTCCCTTGTTGTATCTACTGACTTCAATTTAATTGCATCTACTCCCATGCAAGCTTCCACCATATCCATCTCCGAGAACTTCTACGGAACAAAATGGAAGCGGATATAACCCCCCACGCACTCACGCTCAACATCAAGTAGTGTGGAAGACTGTGTCTACCTTTGGCACTGTAAACAGTTGGCAATCAAACGGACGAACGACAAAGGCCCATACTCACTTGTGTTTGGGTCCACTCGCGTTCGACCCTCTCTCCTCTCACACACACGTATATCCGCGATGGACGAAAATAAACATGATTTTCTAGCAGAAAAATGAATCCTCGTCGCGCTTGGCGCTCCTCCTAATTTATGGTCCTCAATTTGATCACCCCGTTTGCTGCCTGGGTGGGTGTGTATAGTATACCCAACAGTCTTTATCGTATTGCTATCATCCCCACCCACCCCCTCCCAAACCAGAAACCACGCGCAGTAACGAATGAAACAAAACTACAATATGACGCGCTCTTTGTGGCCGGGGTTTGTTCAACACCATCCGCCACCAGGAAACCGCCCCGGGTAATAAACGTGCAAACCCCAAAACTGTGTCACCCGGGGCTATCTCTTAAGACATACGCTACCTTTATTTGTTCATGTTTTACCTGGGTACCATGGTTCACCTTACGACGTCGCGACATGTTTTTTGTTGTTTTATACATTTGATATCCGGCCGTACATATTACGTATAGAGCGCGCAAGCTTAACACATCACCTTCAAACAAATAGTCACTGGGTGTTTGTTTTTTTCAGGCAGTATGTGGGGCTTAATGCTCCCCGGTCAATAGAGGCACTATGCACGAGAGCCTATATCGAAAGCTGGTAGTGAATGCTACCACATTATTTGCATTTTTTCATTTACTTCCATTGAAGGAAGTAAACCTTTCTTTGCTTCCATGAAAGGAAGTAAACCATAACTTGCACGGGAGGGAGTAAACTGGAAGAAAAATTGTACTCCCGATTTGTGTTTTTACTTTCTTTCATAGAAGTAAAAAAATGCTTTACGATTCTATGAAAGAAAACAAAAACGCTTTCATGGAAGCAAATTGACTTATATGTGGAAATTTCAAATTTCATGGAGGAAGTACTTTACTTCCAGGAACATTTTTATGGAAGTTAAAGTTTACTTTTATGAAAGCAAAAAACCTTTCATGGGAATAAATTGACTTACTATGTGGAAAGTTGAAATTTCATGAAAAACCAGTACTTCCATGAAAGTTATATTTACTACCATGGGAGTTAAAGTTTACTTCCATTAAAGTTTTATTGCTTACACAAATTAAAAGCAAAAAAAAAATACTGAAAGCAAGTTGACTTATTATGTGGAAACCTACAGCAAACGATCATGGAAGAAACACGTATATACTTCCATGGAAGTGTTTTACTTCCATGGTTCGGTGGAAGTTTCTGTTTGAAAAGGGCCTTCGGCTACTAGACAGGTCAAGTGTCGTTCCGCGCTGCGCACTACACGGTTTTTTATATCCCGTTTGTAGTTGGTCCACGTTTTGGTAGTCGGGATGGGCCAACTTTGGGTGGGGCGGTGTACCAACTGGGAGCAGGTGGTGAATTCATGCTCTCGCTTCCAATTCAATCGCCTGGAAGTAAACAAACTTCCGTGTACGTACAATATTACTTCCATGGAAGTAAAAACAACAACCATTCGTGGAAACTTTCATAGAAGAAGTAAACTCTAAAGTCAACTGATGAGGTAGATCGGGCTGCCCCAGCCCGGTTGCAGGGGCTGCGGGGGGTGTAGAATACTACATGCCGTAAAAAAGAGGCGTGTTATGGAGGGGGGGATGGATACGATATATTATCGAGGGTTGCGACAATACTTCAAAAATGTTTTATTGCTGGCGCTGTTGGTTATAGATCATAGTCCACTGCCCTATTCAGTCACGTGACTGCCTGGTAGGGGAGTGACCTGCAGATCAATGCAGCATGGCGCGATTAATACTACATCGGTCTGGTGGCGAGCGACACACGACGCCCAGTTGGACCGTGGTTGAACGATATTCACCCAGTGTGATACACAATCAACATGTACCACGTGTAGCGTTCTACACTGTTTTACAGGTGTGCCCCCTGAAGGGTGTGTGTAGTATTTACCGTACCCCCGTCGAAGATGTGATGGTCGGATTGCTCAAATCAAATACCACGGAGAGGATGGATGCGCTGTCGTGTACTGGTAGGGGGGATGGTGCGTATTTGTTGATTGGGGGGTGATGAGTGATGTTGCTGACTGTCTCGCCTGTCTTCTAAGGTGCTACATCTGTATGCTTGCTGTATGTGTGTTACAAAGTACGTCCCTGGTGCTCGGAGTATCTACGTTTCTTGCATTCGGCAAACCAAACATAACAAAAATCGAATCCGGAACAAACACAATAATACCATACATACATACCAGGTAATAGTATTAACATGTATATTTTCTATTAATAGTGATAGCAAAGTTACGTGCACATCCATGCATATTTTCCATGGATAGATAGGCACACACGCTCCCTGAAATCTACAGCCAGCCTCAGTTTTTTTCATTCACGAGTACACAGAAAACCCGTAAGCACGCGCGATCGAAACTTGTCGCACCCAGGTTGCAAAGGTGAGTTGCTACGAAATCCTGCATCTCACCTGATCTCGCAGCTGCTTTTTATGTTTATTTTTTATGGAACACATGGATGTATCGGCGAGGGGTGCATGGAAACAAAACACCGATACGCAGACAGGGAGGTATAAACAACAAGCAAGTGAAAAAACGTAAACAAAAAAACAAACAACATTTTGCGTACTGGTATCATCGGCTCGTCCAGAAATCCCAGCCCCTTTTGATAGTAGTTTGTTATATTTGTGACCTTGGGGTGTGGTGCCGTTATGTCTTTTTGCCGAGCGCTTCTGCTGTATCACAGCCATCAGCTGGTCAATGTGTCACTTTGGTACGCAGCACGAGGAAAGATAAATGCCACTTGGGCACAAGGCAGACATTCACTCAGTGTATTTGATATCGAAAACTAAAACTGTCTCTTCCTCCTCAGGTACTCGTATATAGGGAGTGCAAGTAGTACGTACAATACTGCTGTAGGGTCAAAACTTTCGAAACGACGGAAACTTTCGTAAACGACGGCGGATTGTAGATTTCATATCATATTATCATATCACAAAAGTTTCGACGAAATTCTCGATACCTGGTATCTCTCAGATATCATACCACTCTGTCGCTCAAAATAAGGATCATGATAATATTTCAGTTACGAATTACAAGTATACATGTAAGTAAGTAACTAAAGCGGTGTACCAGGTATATAAATAAGTAGGGGAGCACATCATCAGCAGTAGTATTACTACTGTACATACAGCAGTAGTAGACACATTTATTTTCAACATAATAAATACATATTATATACCAAAGATACCTCGTTGTGGTTACAAATAATTGATGCACACTATTCCGGGGGGGTATAGTAAATACTAGTAAATAGGACCAAATATTGTTATATATTAATAGTAATAATAGGAAAATATAACCAGTACGTTTTTGTCTTTTCCGCAGGTCCTAGTTACTACGGTCCCACGCAATATTAATCATTCAATCTCGTACATAAGTACTTATTAAATAAATTCGCCCGTGCTTCGTAGTTTAAAAAATATATATATCGGGTCTTCGCACAGCCTCTCCTTATAGAATTATCAGCATCTATCTTTGGCGAAGAGCACAACGCGAAGACTTGCGTATGTTTATATCACAATTATTGTTATAGATATCATGAACAAATGATGAGTACCAGGTACGTATTATAGTAAACGAAAAATCCGTAGGAGTACGCACGATGAAAATCTTCCATACAGCTTAAAATATACCGGTAAATAATATGGTGTGGGGTGCAATGAAACCCTCTACTATCAACCCCCCGGGGAAGGGGGTTATAAGCATATATGACGAAGAATACAATACAAAGAGTTATGATTTTTATATAACCGTAATACCAGTTATTATGCTTATTTCCTATTAACAGTAAGTAGTGGCAAGGTTTCGTGCAAACCCAGTTTTTATTTTATTTTATTTTCTTCACAGATAGACGCACGCTCCCTGAATTATACAGCCTCACTCAGTTTTTGTTTTCCTCATACGGGATGTACATACTGCACGAAGACATATAACACCCGTAAGTGCGCGCGATCGAAGTATCAGACTCAGCTTGCAAATATGAGTGTCGACGAAATCCTCAATTTCACAGCTGGGTTGTTTTTTGTAGTTTGATAAATATTTATTATTAGTGATGAAGTTGTTAACGCTACGCCCGATCGTCGCTGATGTCGCTGATGCCAACCAACCCCGCCCGTCCGCACGATAACACCATCATCGATCCCAACATCGATTCCACCACCGATCACGCCATAACCATCGATCACGTCATGGATTACGTCGTCGAGCACATCATCATCATAATGATCAGCATCAGCATGACCAGCATGGCGTAATGGAGCGCATCGTGCACGGGATCGTCTTGATCGCGAGGGCCGTAGCATTAGAGCATGGGAGCGGGGTCAGGCGGAGGAGTAGGGCAGAAAACGAAGGTAGAAGAAGTATACTTTATATTATCGCTTGTTTCGCTCAATAAGTACTACCAGTGAAGGGAACCCCATCGGTATTAACCCAAAACCAAAACATTACCGTAGCAGGCATGTCCGCACCAGGGGGAAATCTTGACACCACACGACCTCACTCAGTATGGTCATCCAATATAATGAACTCATTTCCCAATACCAAATAAATGTCCAATATGTACTCGTACAAACGTGATTCACGAATCAAACCTCCGTAGATTGCATGGGCATACTGCTTATCGGGGAGACTGCAAGTACTATATTTTTCAGAATAGGCAGTGCAAACTATGTGCAGTCTTGTACGGTATACCACTCGTGTTACATATTCCTGTGAAAATCGTTATTCATGCAGTTCCCTGTTTTTGTGTTTATGCTGTCAGGCTTTTTACTCGACAGTTTATAAACTGCACCGCATACATTTGCCAGCATTGGTATTAATAGCAAGTTCCAAGAGCTTTCGTCGGGGAGTTGATCACAAAACAAAAACGCGGAGTAGCTTGCAGACCACGAACCTTGCTTCTAACTACCCTCGATGAAGTTTAAACATTACCAGGTATAACTTTAGCTCCAACCCCAACGGCAAGCCGCGAGCAGGTTTCAATACGCATTTCTTCCATACGCTGGTAAGAACAACGGCCCGTAAAATGTACTTCAAGTCGTGGAGCGTGTGTCTTGCCGAACCGGTATTCATGCGCTAGTAGAAGATGACTGCACCCCGTCTCGGCGACTCTTTACTACAGCTAGTATAACTTGTTGTCAATTTCCAACCGGTATGTCTTCACCGATTCACCTAAGGGTTAGGGATATAGGGGTTGGGGTACGTAGTATGGGCCCGCCAGCAAGAGACGCATGCGCTTTCGAGCGAGCCTCAGACTTTGTCTGCTTATTTGTTGCCCAAGGCCAGTTCCCTTTCTTTCCTGTAGTGAATCAGGTTTCTTATCCACCGAAATAACTGAAGCGTGTTTTTTCATATACGAAGTACGTTTTGTTTTGCTAATGCCGGAAACTCGGAAAGGGTGCCCCCTGCTCGAACTCGTTATTCACGCATGGCAGTCAGTGATGGGAGTGGCACACAAAATTTACCCCCTGTAGCCACCAGCAACAAACCACCAGGAAATAATTACTTGGAACGAAACGTAATGTGGCCAATCTAGATACTCGTGCACTGCCGCCCGCTCGATTGGGTTCGGCCTCTAAGCCGTCGCCCTCCAGAGGCATCAGCTCACCGCCCCCAGCCCCCCCATCCTTCAGCGGTTGGATCTTGAACGCTACATAACCTGTGACACCGCGTTGCGTCAGCCCCTGTTGTGGTGCGGTTGAAGAATACTCCCCGGCAGCGCCCGGGGTCCTTGATTGCCGTCCTACGGCAACGGAGGTGCGTCTCCGGTGTTGGCGAGCGTGCTTATCGGGCGCATGTCGAAGTTGCACTTTTGGATGATGGGGATACGCGTTGACGTGCGTGTCCAGATCCTGCCCGTTACTGCTGCAGTGGGGGCAACGCGGCTCTGGAGGCAGAGGTGCAGGCGCGAAGCTGACGCTAGTGTTATCCTCAACGACATCGCATTGTCCGTTGCTGCTTCGTTATGTATCAATACACGCATCGTCCGTTGCTGACAAAGCTGTACGTGTATTGCTCTAAAGCACAGCACACGTGTCATAGCCTGGTACACGTTCCTTATTGAGGTCAGCGTAAAGGCGACAAGTACATGTTTGTCATTGAAAGTCGGTCCGTACATTGCTCTTTCCTAAGTGGTTCTTTCTTATCCGGGTTGCCATAATGAGGACACTCTCGTTGGGTGAATGTGATGACTTCAACTCCAAATTGAGCCTCTTGGTATACTTGGGATCTTTTTTATAGGCAGCCTTTACTGTATCCCTCGTTGCTTAAGGCTTAGCGTACAAGTCGTGCCAGGTGTCAATATGAGTCTTGCGAAGCTGTGTCACAGCTGCACCTCGAGAGTCTGATCGCTATCAGCTCGACTGACGGCACACAGGTCATGGCAGCCCACACGAAATCCCCCATGCACAGGTCATGGGCATTGGTCAACAGAGCGGAATTCGCGACCCCCGAACGTATCATTGTTGCGGCTTCTTTAATATCAATTAGAGACCACAGCATTTATTGGCGACCATCCTCGGGGATTACAGCTACTGTAGATGGGGGTACTACAGTACTGGTATGTAATGCTAAGTGCCATTCCCAGCGGCGACGATAGGAGATCGCCGTACTGCGGTCCGAACTCGTGTTGCGTCGAGCCATGATGTAGCGCTGGGGCTACTGGTACTGTGACGGTAATAACCTAGAATGGTTGCTTATGAGGATGCTCCGCTGTTCTGTACCAGGTAGCTATATTGACCGAGGATCCCGGCAAACGCTGCTTGTCTCCCACATGTTACACCAATAGTCAAACTTGCCCATGTCTTACGATTAGAAGGTTCTTATGCTTGCACCGTTTCCCCACACACGTGATCCCGTACAAGTACACCCTAGCTTCTGAATACCTAACACGCTGTCGCCCACTTGACAGTACTACTGTAGCTCGTGGGTTGGAACCTACCCGTTGCGCACAGACATACCCATATATCCATGATGCGGTGGGATTTACCTAGAGTACGCGCGGTTCCTCACGGTACGGGGTAGGACCGTCTTTCCCGCCGCAGTCTGGAATTTGTTTCAGGGTCTTCCTGAGGAACGGTATGGGAAAATGTTATCGTCTTTTTACGTCGGGATGTGAATGGGACGGGAAGGTGGGAAGACATATGGGCGGCGGGATGGGAAGGGATTACACGATTTCTTGTCGGGACGGAAAACCGGTCGGGAAAAAGGTCGGGAATATGTCAGAAATAGGTCGGGCACATAAGCGATAATATATTTGGCAAACGCAACCGGGAATGGCTGGGAGAACGATCGGGAATGCGGGCTAAAGACAACGGCTGAAAGAGGTTGATTTGAAACGTAATCTGGATTCTATTTGTGCACCGGGTAGATGTTTATCCCACGCAAGGTCATTTTTCAGCTGATTTTATTACCAACCTGGGGTGGGAATAGGACGAGATGGTGGGAATTAATTTGGATGACGGGATGGAACGGGACGATGGGACTACACAATTCCTTGGCGGGATGGGACGGGGTGGGACGGGAAACGGTCGGGTAAAGAGTCTGGAACAGGTCGGGAAACCGGTCGGGAACATGGTAGGGAATATATCACACCCCACGCAATAGGCACAACAATAGTGTAATGGCTTCGGCATTAGACGATGGGGGACACCTATCGGTAGACATGGTCATCGGCAATGGACTGCGGGAGGTGCCTACCGATAGATATATTGTCAGCGACGATAGACCGTGGAAGGTGTCTACCGATATATATATATATCTTGTCAGTGGTATTTTATTGTGGAAATGTATCTATCGATAGCTATTGCCGTCGACAATAGACTGGCGATAAAGTCGATCGATAGCTGTTGTCCGCCACGATAGACTGGGAAGCCTTTATATCGATGGCCATTACCAGCCACAATGTATTGTACGAGGTGTCTATCGCTGAACGCTGGTGTCAACTGTCCGATCGTCTTTGATGCCGTTCATGCCAACCCTGTCCGTCCGCGCGACAACACCATTATCGATCCCATAATCGATCACGCCATAACCATCGATCACGTCATCGATTACGTCGTCGATCACAGCATCATGACCACCAGCAACAGCATGATCAGCACGATGAATAGGCAGTTCAAACTATGTACCGGGCAGTCTTATACGTTGTGTCACTCGTGTCATATACTCTTGTGAACATCGATATTCATGCAGTTCTCCATCTTGATGTTTATTCTGTCATGCGTTTTTGTACTTGACAGCCTATACTGCAATATATATGCCAGCATATATATATATAATATATATACATGCCGGCATATATATATATATATATATTCAGTTCCAAGACCCTTCGTCGGGGAGTCGGAAACAAAACACACCGCAGAGCAGATTGCAGACCACGAACCCAGCTTCTAACTAGCCTCGAGAAAGTTTAAGCACTGTAACTTCAATCCTCACCCCAACGGCAAGCCGCGAGCAGGTTTCAATAAACGTTTCTCCCGTGCGCTGGTAAAACCAACGCCCCGTAAAATGAACTTCAAGCCGAACCGGCATTGATGCGCTAGTAGAAAATGAATGGTTACACCCCGTCTCGGTTACGTTTTACGATAGTATATTTACATATCGTGTTGTCAATTCCCTACACTTACGCATGTCTTCACCGTTTCACGCTAAGGGTCGGCGCACGTAGTACGGTTGGATAGTACTTCCCAGCAGCGCCAGAAGACCTTGCTTTCCGTCCAACGGTAACGGAGGTGCATCTCCAGTGTGGGCGAGCGTGTGTATCAGGAGCATGCCCAAGTGCGCTTTCGGAACGTGGCGAGACGCGTTGACGTGCATGCCCAGACCCTGCCCGTTACTGCTCCAGTGGGGCCAATGAGGATGTGGAGGTGGAGGTGCAGGAGCGAATTCGACGCTAGTGATATCCTCAACGACACTGTTGCTGGTTCAGTATGTGTAAACAAACGCGTTGTCAGTTGCTTACGAAGCTGTACGTGTACTGCTAGTACAGTACAGTACAGTACACGAGTGATAGCCTGGTACGCGATTCTTGTCGAGGTCAGCTTAAAGGCGACAAATACGTGTTTCTCGTTGAAACTCGGCCCGTATGTTGCTCTTTCTTATGCTGTTCTTTCATATCCGGGTCGCCAAAATGAGGTCGCTTTCGTAGGGCTAATCTCTTATCTTCGAGCAAAACTTGAGCCTTTTGTTCTATCAGGGCCTTCTCTTATTCGCAGGTATATACTGTATTCGTCGCTGCTTAAATCGTATCGTACAAGTCGTGCCAGGTATCAATATTAGTCTTGCAAAGCTGTGTTACAGGTACAACTCGAGAGTGTGATCGCTATCAGTTCCACTGACGGGACACAGGTCATGACAACCCACACGAAGCCTTCTGTAAAGAGGTTTTGGCAGCCCACACGAAACCTCTGTTCACAGGTCATGCCCATTGGTCAACAGATCGAAATACGTGTTCCGCGAACGTATTCTTGTTGTGGCTGCTTTGATATCATTGAGAGACCCCGGCACTTCTTGGCGACCGCTCTCAGGGATTACAACTACTGTAGACGAGGTACTACAGTACTGGTGTGTAGTACTAAGTGCCATGCCCAGCCGCGGCGATAGCGCTCACCGTACTGCGGCCCAAACTCGTGCTGCCTCGAGCCATTATGTATATCTGGAGTTACGGGTATTGTGACGGTTATGATTACGAAATGATGGGCAATAAGGATGCTCCGTTGTTCTATAACAGGTAGCTATATTGGCCGAGGATCGCCGCAAACGCTGCCTGTCTCCCACAAATTACACCAACACGGAGTACACCGTCAAACTTGCCCATCATGTCTTACGACTAGACGATTCTTACGCTTGCACCGTCTACCCACACACGCCACACCGTACCGGTACGCCCTAGCTTATTAAAACCCAACACGCTGTCGACCACTTGGCACTACTGGCGTGGAGGGAAATGCAGATCATGCTTTAAGGGTTGGAATCTACCCGTTGCGCACAGACGTATCCATATACCCATAATGCGGTGGGATATATCTATAGGGTACGCGCGGTGCCGCACGGTACGAGATGGGACCGTCTTTTCTGCCGCAGGCTGAAATTGATTTCAGAGTCGTCCTGAGGAACGCTATGGGAAAAGGTTTCTGTTTGTTTACGTCGTTGTGGGAATTGTACGGGAAGGTGGGAGGACACTTGGGCGACGGGATGGGACGGGACTACACTATTTCGTGGCGGGACTGAAAACATTCGGCAAAAGGGTCGGAAATATGTCAGGAAACAGGTCGGGGACATAAGCGGGGATATATTTGGCCAACGCAGTCGGGAATGGCTGGGAACACGATCGGGAACGCGGGCGGGGGATAACAGCAACAAGCGGTAATTTGTATGTGTAACCTGGCTTATAATTGCGCACCTGGTAGATGGGAATGACACGGGATGGTGGGAAGCCATTTGAATGACGGGAGGGGACGGGGCGAGACGGGAAACGATCGGGAAAAGGGTCGGCAGTAGGTCGGGAAACAGCTCGGGAACATGGTCAGGAAAATATAACACCCCGGGCAATAGGCACAGCATTGGTCGATTGCTTCCGCAATAGACGAGGGGAGACACCTATCGATAGACATGGTCAGAGACAACAGACTGCGGGAGTTGCCTATCGATATATGTTGTCAGCGACGGTAGATAGTGGAAGGTGTCTACCGATATATATATATATTGTCGGTGGCAATATACTGTGGAATGTACCTATCGATAGGTATTGCTGTCGACAATAGACTGATGATACTGTCGATCGATAGCTGTTGCCCGCCACGATAGATTGGGAAGCGTGTCGATCGATGGCCATTGCCAGCCACACTATATTGTGCGAGTTACCTCTCGATGGACACTGTCCGGTCGTCCCTGATGCCGTTGATCCCAACCCTGTCCGTCCGCGCGATCACACCATCATCGATCACGTTATCGATTACGTCGTCGATCACAGCATCATCATCATCATCACCACCAGCAACAGCATGATCAGCAAGATGAATCGGCCGTGCAAACTATGTGCCGGGCAGTCTTATACGTGGTACCACTCGTGTTATATACTCCTGTAAAAATCGTTATTCATGCAGTTCCCTGTCTTTATATTTATGCTGTCATGCTTTTTCACTTGACAGCCTGTACTGCACGGCATATATATGCCAACATATATATATATATATAAACTTCCAAGAGCCTTCGTCGGGGAGTTGGAAACAAACAACATCACAGAGTAGCTTGCAGACCACGACCCCAGCTTCAAACTAGCCTCGATGAAGTTAAAACAATGCAACTTAACCCTAACCCAAACATTAAGCCGCGGGCAGGTTTCAATAATCCTTTCTTCCGTGCGTTGGCAAAAACAACGGCCGGTAAAATGTACCTCGAGCCGTGGACCGTGTGTCTTGCCGAACCGGTATTGATGCGCTATTACTGTAATAGTAGAAAATGAATGGTTACACCTCGTCTCGATGACTTTTTACGATATTATATATTAAGGATAGCTACCATGCTACCCAGCAGTAGCCAGTAGTCTATACCGAGTCGCTGATCGGTAGCATAGCCGCCTGTAGCGAGTAGGCTACAACAGCAGTACAGAGTGCCACGGCAGTAGCAGCGGTATATCTAATGCCGGTTCACAGGTAGTATGCGGTGGAACCCTGTTGGATAAGTTATCTCGGATATATGCGGGAGAACCCCGAAATACCGTTTAGGGTCCAGCCGAGGTTTTTTGTTCGAAGTTTAGTTTTCACCGCATGCGAGGGATCCTGAGACTCGGGAGCTACGTGATCGATCGACCGTGCACACGCACTCTCCTTCACTCCTCTTCTTATTTCCTCCTCCTCTTCATCCTGTCCTCTTGGACAAGAGCAATAATGAACACACTGGCTTGAGCGCCATTCTTCTTTATATGAGTTTCTGAGAGCTGAAGCTCGAGCAACAACCAGTTGGTTTGACACCGGCTGAAGTGCTTACCTCTGCGGCGGGCTGCCTGATCTAGCTCAGGAGCCGCGCACACACGCCCACGACGGGTAATGCCTCAATATTATATATATATATATCGTGCTGTCAATTTCCTATCGGCATGTCTTCACCGCTTCACCTTAGGTGTTGGGCCACGTAGTGCGGTTGTATAGTACTTCCCAGCAGCGCCAGAGGCCCTTGCTTGCCGTCCCACGGCAACGGAGGTGCATCTCTGGTGTTTGCGAGCGTGTTGGTCTGGCGCATGCCGAAGTGCGCTTTCGGAAAATGGTGAGACGCGTTAATGTGCATGCCCAAACCCTGCCCGTTAATGGTGCAGTGGAGGCAATGCGGGTGTGGAGGCGAAGGTGCAGGAGCGAAGCTGACTCTAGCGGTATCTTCAACGATACCGGTGCTGGTGCGTTATGTGTAAACATACGCATTGATTAGGCGGCAAAATACATGTTTCTCATTGAACCTCGGTCCGTATCATGCTGTTTCTTATGTTGTTCTTGCTTATATGGGTGGCCAAAATGAGGCCGCTTTCGTAGGGCAAATTTCGTAATTTTGACCTAAATGTGAGCCTCTTGTTTTACTTAGGCTCTTTCTTATCCGCAGGCTATACTGTGTTCATCGCTGCTTAAGTCCTACCGCACAGGTCGTGCCAGGTATATATTAGTCTTGCGAAGCTGTGTCATAGCTGCAGCTCGAGAGTCTGATCGCTATCACAGACATGGTAGCTACAGCGAGAAAGGCATTGGGCGAGCGCCAGCCAACGCTCGACCGTCTTAGCTGCACTTTACCCCACACGAATGGGAATGTTAATGTTAAATGCTTGAGTTGCGATCGAGCTAGAGGTCGCTTGGGGAGAGGGTGTACAAAGAAGAGGAAGAAGAAGAAGAAGGTGCATGAGGCCGTGGTCGTACGGTAACCTGTTCGTCCACACGAAACCCTCTGTTTTTCAGGTCATCGCCATTGGTCAACAGGTCGGGATACGTGATCCGCGAACGTATTCTTGTTGCTGCTTTGATACCAACGATGTACCACATCATTTCTTGGCGACCATCCTCGGGCAGTATAGCTACTGTAGAGGAGGTACTACAGCACTGGTGTGTAATACGAAGTGCCATGCCCAGCCGCAACGATTGGAGATCGCCGTACTGCGGTCCAAACTCGTGCTGCGTCGAGCTATGATGTACATCTGGGGTTACGGGTGTTGTGACGGTTACATCCCACAAATATTGCTAATGAGGACGCTCCGTTGTTCTGTCACAGGTAGCTAGATTGGCCGAGGAGCACAGTAAACGCTGCTTGTCTCCGACACGTTACACTGATATGGGGTACACAGTCAAACTTGTCCATGTCTTACGATTATACGGTTCTTATGCTTGCACGGTTTCCCCACACACGTTACCCCGCACATGTACACCTTACTGCAAGTTCTTAAAAACAAACACGCTTTCACCCACTTGACAGTACTGGCGTGGAGGGAAATGCAGCGCATACGTTACGGGTTATAACCTACCCGTGGGGCAATACTTTACAGGTTATAATCTACCCGCGATCGCGGCGATCGTGGCGCGTGGGTTACCTCAGGACATCGCGGACTTTCACGCTGGGTGCGCTCACGTAGACGTTATGCTCGGAGTGTTCAGTGCGGAGACCACCACACTTCTACATGTATTATCACGTGCAGGAGGACTTTGGGTTGGCGGACAGCCCTGTAAACTGGGCCAGGTTGGGGGTCCTGTTCACGAATTACAGTGTAATCGCTTGATCTGCGAACCGTCTCCGACTCCTGCGGCCTACCCCCCGCCGGTGGATGTGCCTTTGCGCTTATCTCGGTACCGCGGGGGCTCCGTCACTCTTCCTACGTATCATTGGGCAGTCAAATTAGATCCTGCGTCTAGCCACCCCAGCCTAACGACCGGTGCCGGGACTGTCGAGTGCCGGCAGTGGTCGAAAGATGGCAAGCACCGTTTCGGCGAAACTCTGCATTTTCGCCCACGCTGGTCGCGCTCACATGGCGGGGAATTATAGTTTAGACACATGCTACGATAGAGGTGCACCATGTTTTTTGCTGAGTTCTTCACTTAAGGAGCGTCATACCTCACCGAAACAATGTTTTGGAGGAAAAACAAAAGTGATGCCGGATGAGAAATATCCGGACCGAAGTATAATGTGAAACATAATTCGTCACAAAAATGAATGAAATTCCGACGAATTTAGGTTAAGGAGCCCGATCGTTCAGAAAACGATTCAGCCAAAATAAGGTATACCTCCTCTACCGTAGCACGCGTAAGTAGGCGAAGGACAACAGCCGGTGGTGGGGTTGTTGGCGGCGACGTCGCCGACAACATTGTCATCTCCACGGAATCCCAGGGCAAGAAGGTCAAGGGCAAGGTCAAGTCCAGGGAAGGAGGTACTGGTGGCGGCGGCGGAGGCAGCGGCGGCGGCTGCAGAAGTGGTGGGGGCGGTAGTTCCGGCTGTAGCAGCGATAGCAGGGTGTCGAGCGCGAGGGCCTCCACTCGCTCCGGAGAAGTCAAATCGAGTGAATACGGGGGCTGTCCTCGCCCGCAGTGGGGTTGGGGCCGACCATAAGCCGCGCGGAACGGCAGCGCAAGATGCGCAGCTTGCACGCCCAGGATCGGCAATGAGATCCTCACGCATGTATGCGGCAAGCGCTCTACTTTCATCATCATCGCGCCTTACCACCCGTTACCCAGTTGGAGCATTAGCGCATCAGAAGGAACAAGCCATCAGTAGCAGAAAGCCATCACTAGGGAACACACACCCTTTCGTTGGGATGTTTTCGACCAAGTCCTCCAATGTTTGCCAACAGATGCATTTCACCTCGGCTTCCTGCCTCGCATTTACCAGCCAACCCGACGTGTATATACCTAAACTGTTCGTCAATGAATTGATGAGTGTACACCTAATTACGACTTATCAACTCCTAATAAGCCAGGACAAATCCGTACGACCGTTTCCTGGCTGTTGTTTTCCCATGACCTGAGCAGAAAGCGTATCACCCCGCCGCACTGAATGTCCTACTGCAGGGCCTCTCACTCCATTTCGGGCCAGTAAAGCCAATGCCAAGTTGTTGACCCTTCGCCCGTACGCACACGTCATGCCCATGCCCGTTCTCCTGTTTTTTCGCTGGAGTGCACACATTGTAGGTCGCTAACGCCACAAGGGGCTTCTTCTGCCTCTTATGGGAATCGGCTGTTGCTTGTTTCGCCACACGACGCGAGACCTGCCCTCGCCTCCTTTTTTGTTTCGTCTACTTATGATTTCTCGCAATTGTTACTATGGCTCTCTGTTTTGTGACCCTGTACGCTCCCTGACTTCCGTTGGCTGGGTGCAGTCGTCCCAGCCAATACCGGCTAGCAGTGTCGTGTCTATCTTCGCGTGCTTCTGCGCATTCCCTCAACCTCTGCCAACACCGTACGCCTGTACCCCCCCACCCAAACGCCCCCACCTTGCTCCACCGACAAGCAAATAGGCTGCGAGGTTAGCCGTCAAAACTACCGCCAAGCCTACACAGAGCAGCAGCAATTAACGAGTACAATAGTAATATGATACCAGGTAGACGTCTACAGCCGAATCCTACACTTTCCGATCCTACCAGAAAACAGCAAAGCGCAAAACACACCCACAACAAATACTGTAAGCAACGGACATACCTTTCGTGAATGAGTCGGAGCAAATAAAACCTCCTGAAGACCAAACCTTAAGATAGTACCAATGTGTGGCTCTTTTTTCTTTTCGACTTTTATTTCGCCAACCAAAGATAAAGCTGTGCAGCAGCAGTGCCTATGGCCAAAACAACATAGTACTCGTATGTATTCAAAATATGGTGCGTATTTTTTTCTTATACGTACCCAGTGTACGTCATACGTACGTATTATACGTACGAGTACCGTTCTCATATATATTGCAACGCATGTATTATAGTATATATTTGCGGAACAATAAAAGAGCCAACAACATCATGGTGTATTGTGCTTGGTATCATATCAGGGGTCAGATGATGGCCAGACACTGTTTGTATATGTCGCTGTCGAACGTGTCCTGTGCTAGCCCACGTGTCTATATCGTGAGTCGTCAAGGAGGGTAGTAGATAAAGTACACTCGTACACCCAAATACCAACTATACACACCAGGTAGGCCAATCCCGTTCTTGTGAGAGGCCACACCACATAAACCACACACAGGAGGTAAGCCGCACCAGAGCTGTCACCGGCTGCACCCCTCACATATATACGAGCAGTATCATTGTCATCAAAGCCCGGGTCGTATCATTATTATCGTCGACTGCCCCCACGAGGAACAGCTTCACGCGAGGCATCCATCATCTCAGATCATAATGCTTCGCCACACCATATAAAACCCCAATCTCCGTGGACCAGTATGAAACCCCCACATATAGGGAAACCAGTATCGAGCAACCGCATACCACAAACAGCCCCCCTATTCGGTGCGCGATACGATAGGTCCCGAATAATTTATCACCAATTGCCAAGTAAAACGGCAAGTCCCAAGTTCCATAATAAACCATTGCCAAGGTAAAACAGCAACCCCAAATTCCATCCTTTATCATTGCCAAGGTAAAACGGCAATCCCAAACTCCATCCTCAAGAATTGCCAACGTAAAACGGTAATCCTGATACCAAATCTCTCAATCTCGATTCCAGTATATATACCCTCAACTATAGCGAGACAGTAACTACGGGAAGGGGAAAATTCAACAAACGTGAGTATGCTGGTAAAACCTTCAAACCAAATCAAAAACACCGTCTTCACATAAATACCGTACCGCCTGATAACATTGGCCCCCCTGTTGTGTACTCTGTAAGAGCACAACAACAGAGCATCTCTGATATAGAACATCTCCAATCAAATCATAGCAGCCCCCCTGCTTGACACTCCCTTCGGAAGCATACAAGAAGACAAACATCCGCATCTGAATCCAGGAGTACTATAGGTATCAGTAATTGGTTCCCCTGTACGTTGTGCGCAGTTAACCAATAGCCAAAGCGTACGTCACGATTCATCAAGACCATCGGCATACTCTATTGGCGTATTAACCTTATTCAACGTATGGGTACCTCCCAACACTTTCTCCATTTCCTTAAGAACTCCTGAAGTTGCACGTTAATTCTTCAAGTACTTTCCAAAAATATCCCATGCACATCGAAAACTCTTACCATTATCCCCCAAAAACAAATGCCCCAACGACCCCGGAAAAACAAACAAACAAACGAACCAATGGATGAAATCACAACAAGTTCATCACAGAGTCACGGTCAAGCGAAACGTCTCAGCATGCAACAGTTTGATGAGAAAGTCGGCATGCTGCTCTGCCGACCGTACGTGTTAGTCTCAAACTATCCGTTAGACAAATGCTCTAGACATCTACGTCCTATAATCAAACCATACACAGACACCAGCGCGCATAACTGCTCCACCAGAGACAGACGTCCGGTCAGTAGCCTTGCGTGCATCCGCATCCACGTATGATAACACCCCAACTAGACTCGACTATCTGCGATGGAAAGTCTTCGTCGTGTTACCGAGTACAGCTGCTATCTCCCCCCTGCTCGGTAGACGACAAAACATTCATCGCATGGTTAATAGTAAAATGCTGCGATGTCATTGTGACTCTAAACTCCTTCAACCATAAAATCAAAACCAAACTCAAGTCCAAACCCACAGACCAGAAATAGCAGCGATATATATTAGATAAGCGCCGCAGACAACGAAGCAAACAGAACATCGTTGTCGTTGTATGCGTGTACTCACGTACAAGACTGCTCGGTCCAGCGTTATAATTCAACTATCCTCCTATTAAAACAAGCATTTAGTCCCTCGATACACCGGGTAAAGCACCGTCTTTCAATCATACCCCAGGTCATGATAAATGTACTGCCATAACCGATACGTGACAATTTACAGCTGTTGATGCTGTTATTTTACAGTATTCTGACATCGTACTTCAGAGGTCGTAGTACGCAATTCAGAATGCTAAATATCAGATACCAGTATACCAGGTATATCTCATTATGCTCGTATATCCAATGCAAGCATTTTACAATCCAAGCGTCATAAACCTTTCGGCTCGTCAATTCCTACTGAAACAAAACGATCCCAAAACATTTAATCTACTGTAGGCCATTGCTACTAAACGACCACAACCCTACGCGCTCAACCCCCGTCTTCTGCTCCCTGCCCCACGGACTCGACGCTTGTCTTCCGCCGCGGCTCAACGTCACCGCGGCATGGACTACATCTCACAAATCCGCAGAGTGAGGGTGCAGGTTGACCCGTTGAGCAAAGGGTGCATCGGGTGGTTAGTTTCAGCGCCAGGATTTAATCTACTGTAGGCCATTGCTACTAAACGACCACAACCCCACGCGCTCAACCCCCGTCTCCTGCTCCCTGCCCCACGGACTCGACGCTTGTCTTCCGCCGCGGCTCAACGTCACCACGGCATGGACTACATCTCACAAATCCGCAGAGTGAGGGTGCAGTTTGACCCGTTGAGCAAAGGGTGCATCGGGTGGTTAGTTTCAGCGCCAGGAACCAAGTCAAATCGTTAAATAACGAACCACATCATTATGCACTATGTCTGTGGGTAGAATCATGCCATCGACCCCCCCTCGTAATTCTTCCCAACACAACACTATTAATAGTGAATGAGCAAAGGGTGCACCGGGTGGTTAGTTTCAGCGCCAGGAACCAAGTCAAATCGTTAGATAACGAACCACATCATTATGCACTATGTCTGTGGGTAGAATCATGCCATCAACCCCCCCTCGTGATTCTTCCCAACACAACAAGAGTGACTAAAGCAACGTACAGATTTATGGTTGCTCTTTCTACTCCATGACCACAAAAAATAACTTTTAGCATTACAACGCATCAGCACTGATTTCCACACATAAATACCATGCATTGCTGCTTGCTGCAAAATCAGCCCATCACAAACTGGTTCCACACAGCAGTGCACTTTGTCTGTAGAATCATGGCACCACAACCCCCCCCCGTGATTCCAACACCAAGAGACACAATATATAGTTGTGCTCCATCACACCAGGGTATAATCACACAACTACAGCAGTCCTCGCGCACACATACCAGCCAATTGTTGACTTGCCTGGGTCAAACGGGAACGTCCGCTCTCCTACCCAGTTCCCATCCAACCACACACATAGATGCGATCCACACTACCAGGGTACAAGCTCACCACTACTCCAGCAGTCCCTCAAATATGCCGGCCAAGACACAGAGAAGCACAAAAACAAAACAACAGACCAAGAAAATACAATCCACTGTATCCACCAACAAGAAAGTTGTCCACACTGGGAAACATAACCTGCCTGCTTCCCTGGATCAAAAGGGAAAGATCGCGCCCCGCTGCTGCTGCTGCTGCTGCCGCTGCTGCTGGTCTCCTCTCCCACGAGCTCCACCCCTCGTCCATCACTGCACCTCCCCCCAACCTAGTCAGGCCCATCCCGTTTGCCTGTCGAACGGGTATGTTGAACCCTTCTGGCCCAAGCCCCCCTGCGGTACTCCTCCGCCCACACCGTCCCCATCCCAGTGCTGCTGCATCGATACCCCCTCGTGCCCACGCAGCTGCTGCAGCTTCACCAACGACAAAAGCGGCGGGGGCGTTACGCCGGCACCACAAAGCTCCTCCGCCTCAGGCCCTGGTTGACCTTGCACTCCGCCGCCCACACCGCCCCCGCCCCATTTCGGTTCGCCGCCAGCACCAAGCTCCACCACCGCAGCCTCAGCAACATCAAGCTCCAACACGTCAGCCTCAGCAAAACAGAGCTCTTCCTTCTCAGCCTCGTGTTGCTGCTGTACGGCATCAGCAAGCTTCTCCACCTCAGGCTCAGGCTGCTGCTGTACAGACGCTGCTAGCGACTCACGCGCACCACCGAGCTCGTGCGCCTCGGACGCAGCCACACCAAGCTTGCCGAAGCTCCGGTACGGAACGCCAATTCCTCCAGCTCGTCGCTTGGCAGACTGCAACCTCTCCCACCAGGCTTGCTTCTGCAGGAAGGTACGCGGTCGAGGTCCATGATACATGCTCCACAGCTCCTCGCGCGCAGCCGCTCTAGGGGCATCCCGTTCTTTGCTGACGAAATCCAGCTCCAACCTCATATTCTGCATCTGCTGCCGAAGTAGCTCGCTCTCCGCTGGCATAGCATTACCCCTCCTCGTCACCGACCTCGGCATCGTTGGCTTCACCTGTGGCTGCTGGAGCGCCGCCGTTCCAGCCTGCGGCACGTAGTTGTAGTACGGCGCGTAGACGATAGTGGGCTGGGCAGTGCACTGCCTGGCCATGTGACCATAGGCCAGAAATCCATTGCACACGCGGTTTGGTGCAAAGCTAATCGCGGCCTCATGCCTTCGAGCACCACAACGTTCGCACCTGTAGAACCCGCTTATAGACGCTCCTCGAGGTGGAGGGGACTCGGGCTGGTACCAGCCATTTCCGGTGTTACGAGTCCAACTGGTGGCCCTCGGGGTCTGCTGCTGTTGACGCTGATGCTGCGGCTGAGGTGGGTGCTGCTGCTGTTAACTGTGACCTCCACCCCAACGCCGCTGCTGTTGCCGCTGATGCGGCCAGGCGCCTCCAAACTACTGCTGCTGCTGCTGCGCAGTGCCTCGATACTGCTGCTGCTGCTGCTACCCGAAATCGTCAAATTCAAAGACCATCTGCATAGTCAATCCTCCCCGATACTACTCCCCCTCTAACACAGTATAGCGCTCCTGCGGCCTCCGGGCCCGAAGCAATACGATTATCGTGTTTGTATATGTCGCTGTCGAACGTGTCCTGTGCTAGCCCACGTGCCTATACCGTGAATCGTCAAGGAGGGTAGTAGATAAAGTACACTTGTACACCCAAATACCAACTATACACACCAGGTAGGCCAATCCCGTTCTTGTGAGAGGCCACACCACATAACCCACACACAGGAGGTAAGCCGCACCAGAGCTGTCACCGGCTGCACCCCTCACATATATACGAGCAGTATCATTGTCATCAAAGCCCGGGTCGTATCATTATTATCGTCGACTGTCCCCACGAGGAACAGCTTCACGCGAGGCATCCATCATCTCAGATCATTATGCCTCGCCACACCATATAAAACCCCGATCTCCGTAGACCAGTATGAAACCCCCACATATAGGGAAACTAGTATCGAGCAACCGCATACCACAAACAGACACCTCTTTTTGTTGGGTTTTCCAATCTTGGGAACATAGTGGACCAACTTTGGTCTCCATACGAGGGGTACACCCATTTTCTTTGGCGCTATGTTGCTGATAAGATTATGAACGAGCCAGAAAATTGTACCATAACCTCTCTTTGGTCTAATCCATATTTTTCTCAGTTTGGTCACGTTAGAGACTGCCGGTATTTAGCATGCCTAAAAAACCGCACACAGCAACATTACTGGAGTTCGATCCCAATACCAAAGGCAACAAGCACGCGAAAATCGGGGTACATCACACCCAGTACCAAGAGCGGAAACAAATACATTACACCCGCACTACAACTACAGAAGTAGCGACAATATACCACACACAGTAGGCTCGTGACATTGGTTTGCGAGGGTGGTATTGCAAACGATCTAAAGTATTCTACATCACGCACCTGGCTGAACGCCCTAGCCACAAGTCTCGCCATCCTTGTTCGTTTCGCATGTAAACACCCACTTCACGCCTACGGGTAGCCGCCCTTGTGGCGGTGCCACGGCTTCGTACGTACCGATAGGTACCGATCGTTTTCTGATCGTCCTATTCAACTTTCACGTCCTCGTGCCACGCTACTCCGTGCTAAGAACGCACCTCCCACGGGCAGCGGGGGCGGTTTTACGTCTTCTCGGAAACCACTCGGCATGTGCACGCTTGACCCCCCTTTGTTCTGCACAGCACGTCTTCCAGCCACCACAACCATCGCATCCTTGATCGTCTAGGATGTATACTGCAGTATATGCTCACACTTTGTCCACCCGTTGGCTGCCGCAAGCAGCGCGTCCGCTGGGTTCCCAGCCATCGCTATGCCCCCCTGATTATCCTCAAACACCGGAACAACTGATCCGCTCTGATGTGGAAAATGTACGGAAGCACAGAACCCATACAATACGCCTCCTCCAGCCCTTCACCCAGGGGGACATACTCTGCCTCTGTTATGGATCACGTAACGCACGTCTGCCCGCAGTTATCGGCAACTGAGTCATTGTGGGCTGAAGAGTCGCGCTGTGCGTGCGATGCTTTAAACCACACATCGACCACCGCTAACCCAAAGACAAAGTCTCTGTATCCAACTATTAATAAGACGTCCGGTTGATACACCCATGGCAGGTGGTAGCACAGGCTGGCGCTGGTAGTGGTTAAACTACCTGGCTGGCGTTTGGAAGTCATAAAATAAGAGACGGAGAAACGAGAGGATGCACAGGAGTGTTGGTGTGCGCTTATACGCCAATCCTCGATAAACTCCCATGACGGAGTTGTGTCCTACAGTACGGGTTGTTGTATTTTTCGACCAACAGGAACGTCCGTTGATGTTTGCTTGTGAAAGCTTTGCTACGTGATACGGCAATGTCCCGAAGACCGATCAACAACACATTTCTGGTAAATTGTACGCACGTGATACTGGATAGTAACTGACTTCGTAATTGAACCGTGTTATTCGTACGTCATTACACCGCATTGTTCGTACGTCCCACTTCCAAGTAGTGAATAAATCAATAACGCTGACTGTGATGCTTCTGCTAATTCAGCAGCACTCGCCGCCACCGAGTATTGAACGATAGGCTGCTGTACTGCAGTCGTTATTGAACATATTTAACGACAATAGGCTGGGATGTTGCCTACTTCCTTACAAGATGATTCATGTGTAATGTTTTCTGTAGAAAATTTCCTCCTGAACTAAACTTGCACTCCGGAGTTATCGGAGCCTGTCCCGTGACCATGGACTGCATTGTAGCGATGGGTTTCCGTAAGGCCAACATATACAACAAACTGCCACCCCCCGCAGGATACCAGTCCGGGTGATGAAACGAGCGCAATTCAATATAGGTGACCGTAAACAACGTTTGGCCTTGATGACGCTCTGCAGTTCATCGCACACGGTGAACTGAACAAACACAAACACCCTTTGCCGATAGTATTAGTAAAACTGATTCAGAGACGTAAACCGCAAGCAACCTACAGCAGTAGACGATGCGATGGATGCGACCGGTGCTTTTCCAGCAACAACCTAACCTACTTTGGGAGAAAGCCCCCGATACACCCTCCCCAACACACAGCGACCATCTCCTCGAATTCGGGACAGCATGAGAACACCGTACACGCCATATATCACAAGTGTACGTATGTCGAAGGATACAAATATAAAAAGTAAAAAAAATCATACATACGTACTCGTATGCATATACAGATACCAGTATAAAACAAACACTTACAAGGGGCGCTTCGCCTCGGCGGGCTGATGCCCGTCTTGGACCCGCGCATCCCCATAGTGAAAGGGGGTGTAGGCAAAACGCGGCTGCAAACGCGACAGTACTATTAAAGGGTACATCTCAATCGAGTTTGAGTTAAAAGAAAGAACGCACTGGAATCATACTAAACGAACCAGGGGCAAAGTAAAGGATGCCATCCGGCAATAAAAATCATGCTAACAAATACGTGACCACGTACGAAGTAATGCGGAAAGCAGACTCAAACATTTCGAATACTACCGTGATCCATCGCTCTCATCTGGCCCCTTTGCCCCTTCGTCCACTTAAAGCTACCAGTAATTGTTTCATACATACCGGCACTAAGCTATAATACATATTAATAGTAATGATACATATGTACATATAATATATACCAGGTACAAAACTACAACAATACAAAATACAAAAACTCACGAGACCAAAATACAAAATGCAAAATCTACTTACGACACGGGATATGTTCGGTGCCACTCCTTGACGGGGATATGAAGGAGTACGGTACGGTGTACGTGCCGTCACGTTGGCTGTGAGATATGCACCAAGACCCGTATATCATACATGTATCAACTGTGTACGGGGCATGCGGGAGTAACGTCGCCTGGGAATGAGCACCCATTGTACTCTGCCCGGTATTCGGGGAGGCGTTAATTCCGTGGCTAATTTTCCGCTCGGGAACTGAAAACCACGAAAACAAGAGGATTTCTACGGGAACTGTTCGGGTGAGACCCCGGGAACATGTCCTATATATCGTAATATCCTGCACGAATCCCCCCCCCGGAATAAACTCGGTCTACGTTGCGCAAGGGGGCTGTCCACCCCCACTCGAACCCAGCATTTCTCCCTCCGGAAGAAACCGTGCCTCCGGTGTGTTGACTTTACCCCTTCTAGAGTTTGGAGAACTACTGTAACAGTCTCACAAAGTCGCGGGAAACTCGGCTCTGGCTTCCGCTCTTCACGTTTTGCATGCACCTCCTTAGGCCTCTGAAACTTTACATTCGAGAGTGACACTTCCCCGCCTGCGCACTCTCCCTTCGTTTAGCGAACGCAAGTCTGTCAAAGACACCGAAGGTGTACGCCGCAAAGGCATGTCGACCATTCTGACCGCATTCTTCATCGCATGCATCTCTTTGGCCAATAGCACCGTCTGAACCAACAACGCGACGCCCATGAACACGTGCGCCAAGATGAGAACACCCGAAAAAGTCAACATATACTGCTCACCCTCCTGGCCGACATTCATCTTTATGAGCAGGGCGACGTACATGCTGGCCACAATAATGCCGTTTCCCCAACGGTACAGACCCATGTCGACACCCCTTTGGAAGGGAGACAATGCTTCCGAACAAAACACGTATGCCACTGCAAACAGAAAAGCTAGAGCAATCTGGGCCGTGCTGTTGGGAAGAACGAAGGCCGCAATGGCAGTCAAACAAATCCGACGGACGCACTCCACCACCTCAAACCAATACCGAGACGGTTTGTAAGCGGCCCATACACCTTGCAAAGATTTGAGGTGAATCAGTTTTTCCCGGTTGGACTTGGCAAGGTCACGCCGATGCCAAAAGAGCAACCCCGCGAAAAAGGCGGGTATTCCTACGGGGTAAACAGCTACCATGACCAACGCATATACCTTGTACCAGCTGTGACGATATGTCAAGCAGGAAAGGCTGTAGTCCGCGCGAAGGTAAATATTTCCGTCGTCTAGCTCGTCGCAGCCGAATGTTTGAAATATCCTGAACGATACCGGGGAGTAGACTAGCAAGGCGACATACAGTACCGCCATCTGATGCTTGTGCCGCACTTCGTTCATTGCATGGTCAGAATAACTGTTTCTCTTCTTTCCAACGAGGTAACTTCCCGCGAGAAGGATGAGCGCAACAAGCGGGGCGATCGTGGCTATAACAAGATGGTCGTAGAAATCGTTGGTCACTAAGCAGGAGTACAGGAAGATGGAATCCAAGTCGAAGTTGATTGGGCTCAGCTTGGAGACGAAGCGCTGGTAGAGATCCGGGTATATGCCACCTGCGATGGCGTTGAACTGGCGGGGGAGTTACGGAAACAACCGGGACAGCGCGCGAAGCGTAACACGGGCAGTAACTAATTAATTGATAGTAACTCTTCCAAGCCGCCTAAGCCACACACTAGCGGCGCAGGCGAGCATTCCAACTATCTGCTAGGGGGGCACAACGTTAAGGACCGGCACAACCTAACACAATCAAATTTGGTTTGGTTAACGTTCTATGCCCGCGCATGCCAAATTGGGAGAAAAAATTGGTCACGCCGTGTCTCGATCCGCACAGCAGGCATTGATATATATCGTTTGGCGTTGGATACAGTTTGAGCAAACAATTGCGTGTTATTCCGTGGAGATCCCGCTCCATACATACCAAGTACGCGATGTTTGCAGCACGGCGTCGTCACCAGGGATGTGTTCGGCTAACACTATTACACTATTAATAGAAGCACGAGCGCTACAGTGGTACAACAGTACTTTACAGGCCCTGGTATATCGAATGTATCAGGATGGCAGCAAACACACGATATCCGTTGTAGAAATTAGTTTCCTGGAACTAGTAAGGACACTGATCCATCAAGCCTCCTACCGTAATCGGAAGGCTCACTGGTACCATTCCGACATCAATACTTTGTGTTGTCATACCATCGAAATCATGCTGTAAGAGTAATGAGACTACTGTGGACGACACATGTTGCTGTGGTAATCTACTTTACGCTAGGTATATATCTGGCGGGAGACAGCAATGGCGTACCTGGGAAATAATCTGCCAGACGGTCACGACGATTTTGATAGCCCTAACTGGAAGCACTTTCACCACGGATGGTCGGCAAGAGCCGAATTTCTTCTCCCAGAAGCTTCGATCTACGCCCATGTCCTCTTCGGCCCCGTCGCGGACTACACTCCCCAGAAAAGAAACCAGTAGAGCTGCAAACAGAGTCGCAGTCAAACCCGCGGCCACCGAAAGCGCCACCGCCGATCTCGTGGTACCCCTGGAGCATTCGCGACAGCTGTAGCCAATTCCTGGCGCATATCCTTCGGCACAAACGGCACAGTCTGCAACGGCGATTGGGGACAGACAGCAGGAGTTTAGGCGCCTTGCTTGGTGGTTGTGTGAAATCAAATGACCAGGCGGACGTTTCAATCGTATAGTTCGATCATGCCATCCGAGTTTATTTTCAAAGTTGGTACTCGTTTTACCAAACATACTTTCCCCCCTCAACGCATAGTGAGACAGACGCAAATACCGGGGCCAGGTGGCTCCGCGACTTACGCTAAGTTCGACCTGACGAGTACTCGTTTTGGAGAATCAACCTGTAAGTATTTTCTCACATGGCCCAGTGTAGCCAGATGCGCAGTACGTTCGAGCATCGTTACCTCCCTGGCAGGCCTTTTCTTGGTAGCACCTTAGAATGTCTTGACTCTGATCCGAGGTGCGAAAGTAGCCTTTACCGAGAGTTATATTTGCGATGGTTGTGCCGCTATGCAGAGCGGTAGCACCGACGGGTGGCTTTGCACAAACCGGTAAGCCATCAGTGCGGACCTCTTTGCGGATGCTCACACCACCGTCAACTGTCGCACATCGAGAACATATTTCGCCGAAGGACGCCGTGCTGAAAACGGCCTGGTTTGAATAGGGCGATAGGGTATACAATTCGGTAGACTGTTTGGTTGGACGAAGCAACAGCTGAACGCAACCACCAATGCGATAGCTCGCGTGAATCGAAACGTTCCAAACAAGTGTATATATACTTCGTATACTTTATGGAAAACGCGCGAATCCTTGAACAGATCAAACCACTTCACATAATTTCTGAGAAACGTGAAGGCTTGAACAATTAACACAAATTCAAAACAGCGCTGTGGTCCTTAGGACATCTCGGAATGCGTTGGTCTCGCGTGCACATGCTCAATATAACTACTGGCAACATCCAGAGGCTACACCACTTTATAAACTGTATACTACATGCTGTATGCCAGCAATCAGAGACCAGGGTCGAGGCGTTCTGTAACGCTGTGAACTTCGTCCAAAGCTGCATACCGTCTGCGCATTACTTTGTAGCCCTTGCCTCATGTTTATCGATGTAGCTGTACTCTCCGGCTCGGCAGTAGTAGTTGTTTCCCGCGAAATTCGCGTTTGACAGCTCTTCCAGGAACCCAATGCTCATAACGGCGGGACCTTCAACGCCAGCCCGGTTCGCCACGAAACTGGTGTCGATCGCATGCAGAGTGCCTGTGTGGAACATCGCTCCTCCCGAGGTCCCTGTAAAGTCGTTGGAAGCATTCGAAATCGGGGGAAAATTCGTACGTTCAGCCGATAAACTGTTTTCGTAGCGCAATCTAATCGTCGCTACCCCCATCCGCGCCGTGACCTGCACAGCGAGCGAATGGTAAACATGTCCTTTTTCTTTTCGCAAGTTGAAATCGCGCTTTTCGTTAACGACCCGCCAGCGTGGCAGGGGCAGCCTTGAGTTTGGACTTTATCAGGGGTCGCGATGCGTGTCCCCTATATGTCGTCGTGACAGAGGCTAACGCTGGATGGTAGCCTATCCAGTATGATGGTGCTGGTGCATTAGGCAGTTCGAACAATAAATGGGGTAGAGCATTAGACTAGTTGGAGCCTATGTCGTTGCTGTGAGGGGTGATATCGGGGTTGCCTGGCTCGTTTGAAAAGGTAGCAGCTCTTTTAATCATTGCCGTTGTTTGTACTGAACGTTGAATACTAATAGGCCAGCTTAAACCTAACATATTTCCTGGTATGGGGGTATCTGTACGCGGCACTCTTCCTAAGATACATATTGGTTCAAGCTGAGCGCCATCTGCTTGCGCCCGAACAAACTTCACTCCTTTCTATAGATGAAGATCCTGAACGATTGCAAACGTGTGCTATGCTCCCCTGCCAAACCGCCACCGAGTTGTGTTGTATTTCCCGCGAAACATGTTGCCATTTCCCTGGAACGACTTTGGGTATACGTTAGACTCCAGGGACTCGAAGTGTCCGGCGGAATATAAGAAGTACCGTTTATCCGGGGCTCATAAAAAACATCGATGCAAGACTTCAAGTTCCGACAAACTCAAATCGGCGTACACATTCGGACTTCGGTGATGAGCCGACGCCCAACTCAACTCTATTTATTGAAACACCCGGAAATCTTCTGTATTGCTCAAGCAAACGAACAACAATAGACACGGAAGCCAACGCCACCGGGCCGACCACATAAAACATACACGGGTTATGATACACAGCGGGGAAAGCACTGCACGCGCATCGCACTTGTCGCACATAAACATACACTCCTGTAAACGAGCCCGAGGCCACTCACCCGAATAAATCAGCAATATGCGGGTTATTACTCGTTCGATGCCCATCACAAGAAGCGAAGGACTCCCAACGACCATATATACAGCAATGCACAGGTACAACATCTACAACAAACACCCGCTAAAATGGACCAAATAACTTGGTGGGGCACGGACATATACACGAATACTGACGTTGGTCGAAGCCAGAAGAAGACTACACGAGCTTCGTGGAAGTAGGTTGAAGCTTCCGGAATATTTTCGAGCTTCTTTGCAAGCAGTGGAAGCTTCGATGGAGGCCTTGGAAGCTTCCAGCTTTCGGTAAATTTGTTTCCACCGGTCTCCAACAACTTCCATCAACTTTCATTAACTTCCACAAAATCTCCACGTACTTGAGTGGACTTCCACGAGCTTCACCGCGGCCCTACCGCCGTGGGAACGAACGCGTGCGCTCATTTCCTAGTCTTAGCATATGTGTGAGCCTAGCTTGTATTCTGGCCAGCTGAAGCCTCCCTATCACGATGTCTTATCAAACCCGGTCGAAGTGGTTACGCTGAGAGGCGACTGTGTGCTGGGGCAACTGTAAACACAAACGAGGGAACTCCGGGTGACTCACTTGCAAAATTGTTGCGGAAGACACAAGCCTTGAAGATATCGACTCCGGGGCCTGTGTACAAGTAAACCGCGCCCCCGTCTCCAGCCGTGTTTCCTTCCAGAACACAGTCGCTAAATAGGGCTTGTCTGTCTGCCACAGCAGTAATATATACGGCACCGCCGATCGACGCCTCGTTGGACTTGAGCAGTACATCTGTGACTTCAACTCGGTCACACTCAGAAATGGCAATGGAGCCCCCCAGGCCGGAAGCGAAGTTATCATCAAAGGCTATGCTCCAGGTAGAAGAGTAGTCGCCACCCACTTCGGAGAACATGTCACCTGCAACATAAATGCACCATAAGTACAACATAAATGCAACATAAATGCAACATAAGTGCAACATAAATGCAACATAAAGGCAACATAAATGCAACATAAATGCAACATAAATGCAACATAAATGCAACATAAATGCAACATATCAACACCCCCCATGAAAGCGAAATGTCGGCTACAATCCTTTCAATGCTACCTGGTACTCAAACCCTACGAACTCATCATGGCTGCACTCTGTTGAGGGTATGCACGCCTCAAACATGTACGCCGCAACCGGGATAATATGCCGTTGCAATACAGTCGTACGACGTTTTAGAACATAATGGATGTGCGGTGGTGCCCTCCAAGCCTAACATGCGGCAATGTCAGCGTGCCGCAATGTCCAGGCGAGTTTCGGCGGTGCTGGAATGTGTCAATCCTAAACTTGGCCCGAATGGTACCAGCACAATGTGTGCTAGACGTGGTTGCTCTCCACGGCGCCCTCGTTTCACTTGCTTGATGTACCCTTGTCACCCCTGTGAAAAACGTCAAAGTCTTACCGCCGAAGCATCCTCCGAGATCGTGTTGCAACGAAGTCCAGCACTAGGAAACCTTGACATGGAACCAACTGTAAAGTCTAGATACATTTACCGGTGATACGTATGATTGGGAATACCGTACTAGTTAGCTGGAATATTTGATGTGGAAGGCGTGTACATATGAGCAACCCTCTTTCTGGTTAAACAAATAATAAAACGATGGACACAGTAGTAGCAGCCCAGTGAATTAAATAGAGTATCCTGACACAGGCTTGACCATTTGTAGCGCGTCTAATATACCAACCAGTGTCTCTCGTTTGTCGTGCAAACCAGAAGGGCGTGAGAGGTGGTTTGAGCTTGTCGTCCAATTTATACACCGGTTCTGGACACGAAACTGCATCCCTGCTGTCGTCCTCACACACTGCATTGTGCATCGGTAAGGTCAAATTGCATCTACCCTAAAGTGCAAAGCATCCTTCCCCCGGATTGTCTTTCATGGTAACTCCAACCTTGTACGGTAGAAAACGGGTGGGGGATACGTCCATCATTATGAGCCGAACCATGACAGGTGTGGAACTCCCCCTTGATATTAGCAGCAGTATATACGTATTTCGACAATGGGTTGGAGTACCGCGCTACACGACACCACTAGTATTCTCTGGTGCACGATGTCGGAGTGGAAACTATATGCACGTAACGTTGGCAACGCGATAGGTTTCAGGACCCCCTTTTGATATTCGGGGTCTTGTACACTGTAAATAATTTGGCAAGTACATGCAAGCGCATGCAAGTTGCATGCACTCCATACATGTTGAATGGAAGCTGCATGGACGTTGCATGCATCTTTCACGCAATACTCAAGCTACAAGCTGGATGCATGTTGCACGCAGCATTCACGATGCATGCAATTGCGTGCAGGTTGCCTGAGGTACGCGGAAGTGGCATATGGAGTGCATGCGACTTGGATGCATTTTCACGCATTTGCATGTATTTGCGTGCAAGCCTGGATGCAATAGCCTGAACGTGAACGGGTGTTGATGCAAGTTCCACTCAAAGTACACGCCCGCCATCGCGCCGACCACCCCGACACGAAACGCTAACACTGGGGTCAGGGTAACGTTGCTCTGTTGGACATATGAAACGGTGCTGTGCGCTAGAAAATACGCGCGTTTGGAAAGCCTCTAGGTCGCTGGTCTTTAAAAGTCTCTACGCCACATTGTGTTTCGAAAAGCGGCAAGTCGTGTTTGGAAGCTTAGGGTTAGGCGGTCGCGCTGCCTGGGAGATCTGTAGCTCGCTGTGCTTGGGAAGCCTTTACGTTAGACACTGCTGTGCTGGAAATACAATTTGGTTCCCGAGTCCAGCGAGGCAAATATATGCGGTCATGAACCGTGCATGCACTTGTCTGAAGTGTTGGCTGTTGCATGTGACTGGCTACATGCTTGCAGCAATTCCCGGAACTAGGTATACCGTGTATATGATTGGTGACTGGGGGATAACAGGTCTGGCGTATTCTGCCTTTCGCGATTGTTCGCCGGGCCACTGTCCATGGTTCCTATTTGCACAAGGCCGCAACCGAATATGCATACACTTTGGCAGTAACTATTAAGAGCGGAGACAATTCGATCGGTTTAAACAAGGGGTCGAATAAATTGAAAAAGGGTCGCCATATTCCTGCTTCAATACCTTCACTGCCTGGCAGCCCACCACGACGCATCTTGCTACCAGTGATAGTGAAGTTGCTTCTCCAAGAATGGATAGCACCTGCGAGTATCCGCACAAAGCAAGGCTGGGATTTCTGCAACGCAATTCTTTGCTCGAATGTATAGCGGGAAAACAAGGAACTCAGCGAGACTAATTGCGTTGCATGTTGGGGCATTGAAACCATGGCACCCATGCCCAACATCATACTTACACCCCACTCCCGACTAGACAGGGGTTCATCGCGAGAACTCAGTAGGCCCTCATCAAAACATTCGATTTTGCGAAGTAAATGTGTCATACACAACGGACTTATACAATGTGCACTGAATCGAAAAGACGACCAAGTATCTGGAGGCATAACGGTCGGGAGGACTACAGTGGGGTACTGGAATTAAAGCCGACGATCGGTTCGCCCGATCGATTCTTCCTACAGATAATCACAATAACGCAGCACGGCCTGCACCGCGCGTGAACTACACTTGTCGTGAATGAATAGGGACGTGACCCTTCCCAAAGCTTGGTTGGTGAACACCCATTAAGATTCACCCACAGTACGTTGCACTCGCAGGTAATGCTCCCTCCAGTACTATACCTGGTTACCAAACTCCCTTCTCCCAAAACCATAGAACACTAAACACATCCATCCATCCACCCACTCGTGCCGTTTCAAGAGTGGGCACTCGAGCGTGTATCGCGTCAGCAACCATGAGTTGTTTCAGATCTTACTACCGCGATCAATAACACGTTTCGTGACTCGAACTAATAACCCATCCACTTAGAATAGACCAATCGCCAATCGCTGAACCGCAACCCCCCCCCGACGTTTCATCATATATCGCTACGTAGTATATCTGGCCAATCAACCCGTCTTCACAATAAACCAAAGGCATGCAGAAATACTACATACAACTGAAAAAAATGACACGGTGATAGTATACGTTTGGTGCCCGGTCTCACCTCCGGAGTCCACAGCCTTGTTTCTTGTGAACAACGCGTTGCCGCCGATACCGATTGGCGATTCAAATAGGTAAACGGCACCTGAAGCAACAATATAGGGAAACAGTGAGTGGGTTAGTGGGTGTTTGAGAATAACCTTCCTGTAAAAGTCGGCGAGGCACGATCTGACGCAACGCAACGCAAAGCCCATTTAAAGGACAAGTTGTGATACCGAGAGTTGGCGCTGCAAGGGTCAGGGTTACAACTCTAGGCCACGGTATGTCGATGAAAAGAACAAACAGGCACTGCGCCAAGTATATTTACTATTTTATTGGCCGCCAGGAAAATACAGAGTACATCAAACATGTGTTTGGTTAGAAGTGGTGTGTTTGCATGCATGACGAGTAACACATTCGAAGACCCACCGCTTGACAAGATCATGGTGTTGACCGGGTGTATGGCATAAACGGCCGCGAAACAGCGCATTGAGGTTACTGTGGTCTTGGGAGCATTAATGCACGCAATATCACCAGGACCCAGTTTGGTCACAGTATGGTTTAACTTCATTATGTGCGTATGTGGTGCCTGTCGAGTCGTGATATTAGTGAAGTGAGGATCTTCTAATGATGTTGTGCCAATAATCTCGGGTCTGCGCGGCGTACGTGAAAGTATGGAGAATACCGTATAGAGACTCGTGGATAGGTCCAAGGCAACCCAGAATAGGTGAATGTCAGGTAACGTATGGATAGGGGGAACAAAGTGCTGTACACCGGTGAATAAACTGTTACTGTTCAACGACAATGCATTGGAGGGACACGATATATGCTGCTGTATAGGTTCTCGACGTCGTCATTTTTCTTCTTCGAATTTGATCGCCCTCGATTATATGTCTATAGTGGTAAGGCACTGGATATGGTGGTTGTAAACCAAGACGACATGCATTTTCGTCATCTGTCACTCTCGTCGTCATAGCCGCCCGCCGAGTGGACAACCCGCAACCAGGCACAAGCGTCAAAACAGTCGGGTCAGTTCTGAGCAATGACCGACTGGGATAATGTTCCTAGGCAAAGTGGATCGCGATGATAAACTTAATGCATCAGGACAAGATTAAAGGCCCAAACCACTGAAGCAAATGAGGGGTAGGGACGGGGACTATACGCGGGGTCCAAGCGGTAAAAAGTTTGTTTTCTGCTACGTCCCGCTCCGGTCGTAGCAGTGTCAGGACGACGCTCGATATCTTGTGAATGCGACGTACCAGATATATACACAGCATATTTTGAGAACGGATAGTGAGTCCGGCGTCCTCAGGCGAAACATCATGCCAAACGAGGACGTCATATAGAAGCGGCCACGTCGTTGACAACGATAGTATATGAGTTGGAACTCAAGGGTGGGGGCACCGTGACGCGAGGCATACCCATAGAGTCAGAGCGTGTGTTTGCCGACAAATTACGCCGGAACGACCTATTCTCAAACCAGAACTAGCGCGAGAATCTCAAGCCGAGTTCGAGAGCGCCAATGGCATAGCGTGTTCATACGTTTCGTGTGTGAACCAGCTGTACCTCCGCTTTAAGTCACAAACGAGGACAACAGTAGAAACGGGGTGGATTTCCTTGGGCATCTTCTCGGCGGCACTATCACGAACACCATTTCAAAGGCAAGGTTGGTTCGAATGATGTTTGCCAGGAGTACATGGCGGGGTTGTCTATGACCCGTGCTACGGTAGAGGTTTAGGTATACCTTTTTTTGGCTGAATCGTTTTCTGAACGATCGGGCTCCTTAACCCAAATTCGTCGGATTTTCATTTTTGTGACGAATAATGTTTCAGAGTATACTTCGGTCAGGAGATTTCGCATCCGGCAGCACTTTTATTTTCCTCCAAAATCATCTTTTTCAGTGAGATATGACGCTCCTTAAGTGAGGAGCTCAGAAAACACATGGTGCACCTCTATCGTAGCACGCGTGCTATAGCATAAGACAGTCCATTCATCCTGTCGTAAATACAAGCACCATTGATGCGTCGAGCGTGTAAAGGAAGGGGCTGCACAGCCGTAAGAGACCGTTGCCGCTCGATATGCCAGGTACAATAGGGAGCAACGACGAACATAATTTCGCCGTGTCGACTGGGCAACCGGGTGGGTGAAGGTTGACATGCGCGCTGTCGTTTTGACAATGTTGTTGTGGTCAGACGGGAGATACAGAAGGCGTGAGACGCTGTGCCCACGACGTTGCAACAGGCCAAGTGTTCTGTAAAAACAGAACACCCAAAAGGCGTGCGGATGGAGTTGAGGGCAGAAAACGATGAAGCCAACACCAAACGGAAACCGTACAATGCAGGCTTCAATTGGGGGCGAATACACATGATAACTTCGGAAACGAAGTAGGAAGGTGGTCGTAAACAATATTGGTCGGATGCTACGATACAGGTGCACCATGTTGTTTTGGAGCTCCTCACTCGAGGAGCGTCATACTACACTAGTAGCAAGTTAAAAAATGGGTTTGGAGGAAACTAAAAGTGCTACCGGATGAGAAATCTCATGAACGAAGTATATTCTGAAACAATATTTCGTCACAAAAATGAAAGTCCGACGAATTTGGGTTAAGGAGCCCGATCATTTAGAAAACGATTCAGCCAAAAAGTGCTACCTCTACCGTAGCTCGCGTCAGTGGGACATTGGGACAGACGTCCCCCCTCTATAACAAGACGCGCGAAGGCGCTTTGATGTCGCCATGAAATACAGAACCATACCAGGTATAGAGTATGATGGGGAGGGAATGCCACCCAGTGGTTACCGGATACCGCTCAGGACGTAAGTAAGCAAACACAGGCAAACCATGTGGACAACAATTTAGTGGTAGGGCAGGGGGTTTGATGGCGTTCTGTGCGACCAGGCAGGGCTAATATAGGCGCCATCGGAACGAACAACGCATGAGGCGAGACTGCGAAACTAAGGAGACATAGGAACGAGGACAAAGGGAGGTAGGACATTTTATTACTGTGGGAATATATCGGTTTTTGTCTATACCGTAGGTCGTATATGTCTCACTCGTACTAAGCACGGGATCTTTTACATTTGTCTTAAACGCTTAAAGTATGCTCGCGTATGGTGTTAGCACATTCATGGCAGGTCGTAGCACAGGCTTGCGCTGGTAGTGGTTTGACCACTGTACCTGGCTGGCGTCTGTAAATCGAAGAAGATGTTTCATGCTTAAAGATGCCTCTCACGGGCGAAGAATATGAGACAAAAGGGAGAAAAGAGGAGAAACAAGAGGATAGACAAGGTTGAAGGTGTCGAGGCTTAACGAGTTTGCCACACTTCTGCGCTCAAGCCGGCCGCACGAGCCTGCGAGCTGGCCACCGGGAAGGCCCTCCCCGGTGGAGGTCAAGGTAGGTGGGCATGCTAGCGGATGAAGCAAACGAAAAAGTCCGTGTCGCGTCGAGCAGAGTGCTTCGGAGCGTGGAGAGAATCCCAGGCCTTCGACGGCACGATTTTGGGTGCGGTACACGTACGCACGCGAGATAAAATAATCACAAAACATCAGCGAAAACGAGTCTCAACAATGTGTACATTTTACGGCTTCGTTTTTGTGTTGTCTTCTTCATATACCTGTCTATAACCCGAACAACACTACAGTATACAGGTCGGGTGGTTGAGTAAACTATACACATGTAACCGACACGATGTACTGAAGAACGGCCCTCTTGCGTTGCACAACTGTTGGGCAATGATGGCAAGATGTATACACTGTGTGTCGAGGGGGGCTTCGTCACCACCCAGATGAAAGAAGCAATTAATTATTGCCCACCCCTTCCGTGATGTTTCATTTTTTTCGAACGCACACCGTATGGGCTGTACAACGTAATACTAAGGTATGCTTAGGTATGCTTAGGCTACTGTCACGTGGAAAGTATATACTAACAGTACACGATTGCTGCAGGCAATATGGAAGCAAGCAGCAGGGTCGGCGAGGACGGCTAGGGTTATTCAATCTTAGACAACAGCGGCGATCCTGAAGTCGAATAAGCTGCGGTGGGGAGAAGAAGGATCAAGTGTGAATGTGGGGGTGATACTACGTCTCGGGTTGAACAGGTTCCGTTGGGGGGGGGTAGTCATGTATTCATGCCTGCGAAGTCGATGGGCCTTGCGGATTCACGAGTACCGCATGGAAATATAGAGCTCAAATGTCAATATCATACTGTTCCACGTGTGCTTTAAAGTGGCGCAGCCAGTCGGGCCAAATCCGAACAAGTCCCAGTTGCTCCATCAACAGCAGGACGCGCCACACGGTACTACGCTTCAGATACCACTCGCTCGACCGAGGTGTTGCTGTTGGCATAGGCCACTGCCACCAATACACTTGGTGTTTCTGTCAGAAACGTTTGCCATGTACGAATACTGGATGTTATAAAATTGTATAATTCACATCACCACAGCTAAACAAAGAGAATAGCGAAACTTGCTATCATATGAGCAACCGACTGTATAACCCGTGCGGATGGTCGACCACAGAGGTATCATAGCGCTGACATCGTTGGTGACTCACTTGTCAGTGGCAACGTTCAGGGGCACGAATCGACAGTCGAACGGATGGGGCATTGGGCGGCGTTTGTCGTACAGCCTTGAAAGGCGACGGCTGCAAGCAAATACTTCAAGTATGGGACTAAAAACAATGGCTTGATTGTTCTTTGGGTCCACCTACACCAGCACTTCCAACGCGGGTCCAAGACTAACGGGAAACGACAACATTGGCCTGTGTGTTTCAACAACAGCATCACCGGGCATCAGACCTGTCTTACTTTCACAGGTGGAGATGCGGTATGTGCGCGGTAACGGGTACCGCGATGCCTATATACGGGCTTGAGCTACTCGTATTTCCATCAAGTTATGAGAACTCCGTATCGTACCTTAAGCCTTTTAACATACCACTCAAGATTTCACATCGAGCATATCCAAAACTAAATAAGGGGGGGCCTCAGACGTCGCCCTTCGTGCATACCTGGATAAGGTAATATTCGCGGCGCAAAAATAAACTGCGCACTTCCACACGTTCTAATGTCACAAAACCCGGTCGAAACTTTTTTCAAAGAAGGATCGAAACGTATCACTAGCTGTTGGGTGGTACGTTGAAGGCAACGCTATCTGCAGCAAGTACGTGTCTACCCAAGAAATCCCGAATGTGTTATCATAGAGCGGTCATAAGTAGCAGGTTTCGACGAAGACACGAGTGGAAGGATGTTCCCTAGGAACATACACATATTGGGGTAGGGGCGGACGGAATTATTTTGTTCATAACTTGCGCTACTGAAGTGTGGGTACATTATATTTGCCAAAATAGGCAAACGATCATGTGAATGCAGTTTGTCGTACGATGGCCGATGCGGGTGAGCAGCCCAAGAACACCGCTGGCGAGCTGATGGCTCAAAGTTGCGAATTGTTTTGGGTGGAAAATATGATTTAGACTCAGTGAGGCCACCTGAAACTGCATTAACCCAACGCCAGACTCAGCGTCACTGGAGCTCCGACAGGAAAAACACAAAGCCCTTGCGCGCTATGCTCAGCTAAACACTACACGCATGTGCATATTTGAATACTAAATTTACGAAACATTTGTTTAGTTCCTTCGTCGTCTTCCGCGGTCGCTGCATATTTTTAATAGAACAGGATCAACTCAAAGCAACCCAACGCGTGAATCGGACGCTAGATCACCCAATTCAAAAAGCAAAGAATAATAACTCAAATGTAGTGTGTACGGAGCGCATGAGAAACGTGTGTTTGTGTTACAATCTACATCGCAATGTAAACAGACGAAAAAACGAATCGTACACCTGATGGTTCGTGTTATAGTGGGACTGATGATATCTCATATTTCCCTGCTAGCGAACGAAGCATTGACGCTTCCAAGCTGGATCGATCGGATCACATACATTTCCTTCAGGTGTATGTTTTCTATTTGGGTCGAATGCCGTCTGCGGACACAGATAGATAACACTCGCCCAAAAGGGGTAATGCGTAATACCGATCTATATTTGAGCAAAACAGTTCTCTCCTGCAAACTAGTACTACTGCTGCAGTCGTATGTACACCCTTTTAATCGATGCCATCCCCCGTATATTCTCACCTCCGCGCGAACCGGAGTTGCCTGTGAAGGTAGTGTTACCGTCGATGCCTACCTCCGAACTAATCGCGTACACGGCACCTGCAGATACACAACAACGAAAGCACAGTGGTTGGGGGTGTAATGATCACGCAAGCAGAGGTTTAGTTAGTCCGTGGCGTAAGACGTGAGCCACGACAAGAAAACACATGGTATAGGCTGAACGAACATACAGAAAACTCCCAGCGCACAGGAAGGAAGGAAGGAAGGAAGGAAGGAAGGCGTTGGCAGAGACTCTTACTTACGTGGGTGGGAATACCCCAGCAACTATACTGGCGATTGCTACCCAAACATGTGTATACAATGTGGGTCAATTTTTGTTCGTTTGTTTTGTTACCCTATTCACTGCCAACTCGATGGTACCCCCTACACCCTGTATTTCTGTGCCGGCTGTGCCACGCTAGTATTGGTTCGAATTGCACTGTTCTTTTAGTGTTTTCCGTTTTTTTTTTTTTTTTTTTCTGGCTTTGTTTACGGTGTACAGCCTCGCTTTGTCTATATATATATTTCTCTTTTGTCGCCATTGATCCACCGGCTGGACATAAGACTCCTACCTTTTGGTTTATGCATTTTGTTTTTTATTAGCTCTTTGAGAATACCCTCGCGTTGTCTTGTCGTCTGTCTGGCCTGTTTGTGTCGTCCTGATGTTGTCCCACGAGCTGGACATATAATCACAGGACTGGTCGTCAACAGCAAACAGCAACCATGCCCCCTCGCGAATCGGCCTGTGCCCTTAGCATTTGTGTTTCTTGGTTTTTCTTGTTTCTTTTCCCTTTATTTGCACGTCTCCTTTCGTTTCTCTCTGTTTTGTTTTTTCACCCTTCGTGTGTGTTTTTTAAATAATTTAATTTTCTTCCTTTTCCGGATGTACATGTAGTACCATGGAAGGGAAGCGTTCCTGCTCCTTCTTGGTTGCAAGTGTTACGGAATGCCACGCCCGTGCTTGTTTGGTGTTCCCCCTCGAGATGCACTTTTGTTTCAGGCAGTTTTGTGATTACAGTCATGATTCCAGAGACATAAGGTATTGTATATCAGGTATATCAGGTATATCAGGTGAGGGCCGGTTGCGAAGGGTGAGTCTCGCTTGCGAAGGGTAACCTCAGCGCCACTTCTACGTCGAAGGGCTCGTAACATAGCATACAGGGAGTCGTAGATAAGGTCGAGGAAGCGCATGGCGGCTGGGTATCGAGCAACGTATCCAAACAGTAGAAAAGCCCACAGGCAAGGAAGTACACACAGCTCTGCGACAACGCAGTCAGTGTTCTCAACAAATGTGCAAACAACCACAATGAGTGATGATGTCGTCAGTAGCTATTCTCCCTTTAATCGCCTTCAGCGCGGCTCCGTTACCTACAAACGGAATGCACCGGCTTGAGAAGGTGCACGAGGGTAGGGTTGTTCGTTGTCAGCTGCTCTGGTCTGAATCCTCACGCGTTGACTGCAGTGTGGACAACGAACACAATGACACAATCTGCCCAATCTCAGACAACGCTAGAGCTGGCTGAGTCCACGACGCAAGCATCAATTACCCACGGGCGGACTGTCCTTAACGACAGGTGATAACAGCGCTCATCACTTGGCAAAGGAGGGGCAGGAACATGCTCTGCGCTTTGTTTAAGTGGTAGAAGACAGATACCGTATGTACTGTATGCCAAAACCTTCCGCAACGGTGGTTTCAATCGTCATGACGACATTGGTCGCTACGAATAAAGTGTTTTGGGAGTTTGTCAAGCGAAGAGCATGTTTGGTAAACAACAATAGTGGGGTTAACATACTCAGACTAGAAAGATTGGGCCGTGATCACGTTTATATGCAGCAGGCACGTCGTCATGGAAGTCAAGGGAGGGTTGCTTTCACAAAAGGATTGCCCAGGCGGCCGAAATACTCTCTATCCTGGTCCGACGAATAGTACCTGACCCACGCAGCGTGTATGGCTAGCAACATACAGGCGTAATGTCCCTAAATCGAATGCAGGGTGCAAGAACGTCAACGGAATACGATGAAATGGGAGTGCAGTTCTGACTCGACTAGAAACACGAGGTTAGTCGCAGGCTAGAGGCTAGAGGTGTTTGTCTTGGGTGGGAGGGGTATGAAGGCAGATCGAGCGAGTCTACCTTTGGCTGACGTTTAAGGGGACAGGTCAGCCGGTTCAATCACGAAATTAAGAAGGCGGCACAGGTAAGGACATTTGTTTATTGGCATGCCCGCCAGGAGTACGTCACGCTGATGTCGAATGGAACCGCCAGCCTGTCGATTCTGCTGCCAATATCATTCACTGAGACGTCGAGCGAGAACCCGAAGCGTCAGCAGCTGGCTGAACAAACGATAGCGGACGTTGTATCAGCAACGGTACCGTTGACAAACGTTCTGTATCGTAGCGACTAGGCAGCGGGATAGGGGGGATAGGCATTCAGCTATTTTCACTTCAAATGGTTCTGGGATCGGGGCTGTAGATCGAGGCAGATATATTAAAGCATTGAATGCGCTACAGGCGGATCAGCAACGTGATTGGTTTATTTTCAGAACTAGACGTTGACCGCAAGAGGACCAAATGAAACCCGATTTTAGGGGTTGATGGTGGTGATGAGAAGTTATAGAGATTTTTTAATGCAATGCGTTATAAGTACAACGTTCCTAAATATAACAGAAATAACAGAAATGTGGGTACGTGTCCAAACAGCGACATGTCGAATGGCGTGGATGTGAAACATACGCTGCACACATAAACATACCTTCGTGGTGTGCGTAACTGCTGTAACCTGTCCGGGCTGGTACCCCATCCGTAGGTTTGCGTAATAGTCGAGTTCTCGACGTCATCGAACGATGCAGAGGTCATAAGGTGAAATGCAGCCCAACGCCCGTTCGATAGATATCAATACGGTATTCGTCTGGCTCTTCTGTGCAGACAGAGTATTTCGGACGTAGTATTGCGGAAGCGTTGTCTAGTACGAAGTGATACACGATACGTAAGGGAAACAATACGTAAAACCACAACCCTTCAACCGCATAATAATAGGAGATAATATGAGTTGCTTTTATTCAAGTGGTAACCAATCATGAGACGAGGCCATGTTGTCGGTAGGGGTATATCCAAGGCGACTGGAATACTTGGGAACTGTCTCTTCTGTTCATGAATCATCATACCGGGCAGAGCCGTACACGACACCTTCCGGTCTCGAGACAATCGGGAGGGGAGTAGACATGTTCGAATCAGGGACATGGGACTGGGAGTGCACCAGTTTGAGGACGGTGGGAACGAGGAGTCCAAAAGCTTATTAGGTGGATACCGTGTGTCTGAGGTACGCCGGACGCCTACGGAGGTTTTCTCGCCCGCCGCAAAGCCGTGATGGCGGATGTGTAGCAATCCTACTCGTTGTTGGATGCTGTGAATTTCCAAGCCACACGAGCGGGAGGCATGTATGCTGGTGTACAGCTTAGACTCGAACAGTTGCTGGAACTACTGTAGTAGTGCACGGCTGTAGTTGTTGTTTCACTGGTCGTTTGTCTGGCGGCAGCGCCCCTCTGTAGACGTATACGAAGTAAATTGTGTGGGTATTGAAGCTGGTGGAAATGGTTGTGGCTGTTGTCGCGTAGAAAGGCAAACATCAGTAAATGGTAATGCCTACAGAAAAAAACGAACGTACGCAGAAGGGTCTCAACCACCGATTAGGCCTCTCAAACGTAAACACATATCGTGATTCAGAAGCGCAGACAGTTGATAGTATACGGTTGAGGTCACAGGTCCTGTTGGGGGGAGCAACGGTATGTTCATGCCTGCGAAATAGGCGTGCCATACGTATCCACGAATATACATGTGTACCGAAACCATATATTGGATTGGTCGTTCGGTACCTCTACACGAACGCTTAAAAATAACGGGGATTCAATGCGAAAGAGGAAAATGAACCTTCATCCAGGAACTCACTTATCTGTCAACTAAAACGTTCGCCAGGCATCGGGTTCGAGATACTTTCATAGCTGGGGATGCACTATTTGTGCGTTGGTGTTTACCGCGATATACGTATATAGGCTGGAGATACGACCAAGATGCCTTGAGACTTTAGCACAGCAAGTTATACCATCAGAGAGAGACCAACGCACAACGAGGAATTATCCAAGGCATCAGGGAACAGGTGCAAGCAGCGCCGTTCGCGAATAAATCATATGTGGAATGTTTTAGGTACAACAAGCGAGTGTGGTTTTCCACATGTTATCAAGGGCAGATCATATGACCCGAACGCCTTGAAAGCACAACCAAGAGTACGCCACCCCCTCTATGTAAGTGGTCCGGGCACCATCTCGGGTAGAAAGCGCCGCAAGCACGTCAGACATTAGCTCGACCATCAGCACGTACGAGTGTATCACAGAGCTATCCATTGTTCAGCCGTAACATACTTGGCTCAAATTTACATACCAGGTATGAGGAAATGATGCTCTGTATTGAAGGCCGGTCGCCCCGGTGGTCTAACAGGTAGACACGAAGCCTGTTAGCGTTGGAGGTCGGGGGTTCGATTTTCCTCGTATGGAGATTATTATTCTAAAATGAAACAAACTGTCGAGAGCGCATATTATGGCGTGGGTAAGCACAATTCGACGAACGTTGACGAGGGAAGAAAGTGCTGATTTTTTTTCGCGATAAAAAAGCAAGGCAAGAACCGTAGTGGGGGAAGAGGGAGAAGAGCCTACTTTATGACCCCGGATCTGAGTTGCGACTACGTAGGAAGGAGAGAAAAAGGAAGGGCGAACATAACAGATGGGATGGACAAAAATAAACAAAAATGTGAATTGCGAGTATACTAAAATGCTGAATGAAGGTGGGGAAAACGAGAACGTCGTACCAAGCCCATGGTATCAAACCTGTAAATGAATAAGGTATACAAAAAACATTGCAATGAGCAAATCCACGAAAAAATAAATATTCCCTAGTTCAACGCCTCAGCCAGTGTTGTTTGAATAACCTGCTGTCAAACGTGCTCTGTGTAGCCACGTGCCTATACCGTGGGTCGTCAAGGAGAAGGTGGGTAGATAATGTACACTCGTACTCCAAATACCAAATACACACCACACAAGTAGAGCCAGTACCTGTCGTCAAAGGCCCATCATGAACACCACACACAGGAGGTAAGCCGCACCAGGTTTGTCACCGGCTGCACCCCTCACACATATACGAGCAGTATCATTCTATCAAAGCCCGGGTCTCATCATCATTGTATCGCAGACTGCGCCCAGGAGGGAGACAGCAACCCACGCGAGGCATCATCTCAGATCATAATGCCTCGCCATACCATATAAACCCCAATCTCCGTAGACCAGTATGAAACCGCCACATATCGGGAAACCAGTATCGAGCAACCGCATACCACAAACAAGTGTTACTGAACTTACGGCAGAAAACGCAAGACGCTTGCGCGCAATCCTAAGCGACTTCTACTAGGAGTTGTCTCAAAATTTCAAACATAGGGTGCATGCTACGCAAGAGGTTCACCATGGGTTTGCTGAGCGCTGTCCCTTGAGGATAACCTAACCCTAGGCCTGGTTTTGGAGGAAAGGAAATGTGGTATGATATGCTAAAGTCTATACCCGATGCACAACCCCACGGCCAAAACAAACTAGAAAGTGAACGCTCGCACAAACAAGAACGAAAGACGAACGAATTTGGGTTAAGGGCCCCCTTCGTTCAGATTTGTTTTCAGCCAAATAACCAACAAACGGTATACCTCCTCTATCGTAGCACCCCAATATAAATATTATTGTTTCCATTTTGTTCTCCGCTTTTCGCAGACGCTTGTCAAGATGACACGACCGAGTCATCATTTATAGTTAAACACAGTTCACGCACCTATTTGGAGCACATCCATAACGCAGATGTGTGTGCTACAACCTAAACAACGTTACAGCAGGACAAGAGAGGGAATCGCATACCTGCAGGTGTTGACTACTGGGACTGGCAATGAGTCAACTTTCCTTGCCAGCCAAAACATAATCGAAACGAGCCTTGCAAAAAGCAGTGACACCGTGGGTTGGCTCATGGACACTGGTTATGTGGTCACTGGTGTCACTGTTCGAAAGCTTGGTCGATCGAGCCTTATCGTTTCGCCTTTAACGGTTCTCCCAGGAGTATTTCAATGACATACTCGGACGCGTGTGGATTAGAAACACCCATAAGGGGAAATGCCGATGCCCTTGATTAAATCAATGCTCTCGTTCAGGAAAGTGCTACTGAAGTAGACATAATATACAGCGATACAAGGGATGCTACATCCGCGACTTTTTTCACCTCCGGTCCCTCTAGCGGAGTTGTTCGTGAACATGGTGGTACCGTCGATGAGTAGCCCCGATAAAGTTGCGTAGATGACACCTGCATGTACACAACAAAGAAAACCCAGTGGGGGGGGGGGTGTTTGAAGATCACGCTACGAAAATGTACGTCGGCGCGGTAAGACGCGGGCCTAACCAAGCAACAAGGAGACAAAGTGATTTTGCCGCACAGGAAGGCAGGCGTTGGTAATACTATAACCCGCGCAAAGTCGATGAAACTAACAAACACTGCACCCAGCAAGTACGAACGATTTCTACATGGACATGCTAATACTCTATGCGATGTGATATACGTAACATCTGCATGGGCGATGAATAACCTATCCTAAAACCCCTGTGCTCAAGGAAATCATGCTTTCTTCTGGGTAAAAGGACAAATCGGCAGCGCAGCGGTGCAACGGGGTGTTTGCACCTCCAGAGCGTTATTAGGAGAAGCGGGAATCGTCATTACAGAGGATTAGGGTTAGGGTAAGGCTTCTAATTTGCACACGTGCCAAGTAGAACCGTAATGGATATGAGGTGAGATTCCCTTGTGGATGGTAGCCCAATAGCCACTTGTACATATAAGGATATATACGTAGCACCATGCAGGGAATCATCTATAAGGTTGACGAATCATAGAGTAGAAAGCCCCGTGTGCAGGGAAACCTGTGTTGGTCTGTCAAACCGCAGTCAGACTACCCAAAACATGTTCCCGTCAATATTGATGAGGTCGTCGATAGCCCCGCCCCCGTTAACCACCTTCAGCACCGCTACATGAGCCATATATAGAAAGCACGGAATATAGAGAATATAGAAGGAAGATCAGGATATAAATGCCCGCCTTCAGCTGTTAGCTGTTGTGGCGCAACTATCCACACGTCGAACGCCATCACAACCATCGAACAGAGACATTAAAACGTTTAGGTCAGTCCGAAGCACGCAACAGAGTGTAATTAGTTTCTGACGGAACGTTCGCAGTGATGGAAGGATTGGCATTAATGGTATGTACGGAACGTGCATACTACGTACATAATGAAGACGGAGCCGGAGCAGATTATGAACGAGTCGGAGCAGATTCTGAGCTGGAAACAAGCGATAGAAGACACCTATAGCAACGCCACAAATAGGGGTAGGTTGCACTTGATCGTTGTTTTGTCAGCACAGCCTCTAGTTATCTTACCTCCTGTACCACCGGCAAAGTTGCTTGAAAATTCTGTGTTCCCGCGCAAGGAGACAGTCGATTCGGCAGCGTAAACAGCACCTGCGGTAAGAATGATACAATAGAAGAAACATCAAGGAATGCAATGGAGAATAAGCATGGTCAGATCGCGGAGCGTGGAGAAGATCGCGAGTTTTCTTCTACAGCGTGACAAGCAATGCACGATCCGCGGCCTTTCTCACCTGCGGCGCTACCAGCCGAGTTGTTTTCAAACATGCTGTCACCGTTCATGCCAACCTTCGATGCATCCGCGTAAATAGCACCTGCAAGCACAGAAAAACGAAATCACAGTCGCTTGTAGATGGTAGAGTAGTAGCCATGTGTAAGACAAAGGACATGTGACACTTTACGGAATATCAGCTAAGTTGTTGCATACAATCCGGTATTACCGCGCAACGAGACGTTCGAAACGTCAGCATAAATGACACTTGTTGTACGAATGTTCCATTGGAGTGAAATTCGAGAGAGGAAATGGAGAATAAGCATGGTTAGATCGCGGAGCGTGGAGAACGTGATGCTTCGTCTACAGGGGGACGAGCGATGCACGATCCGCGACCGCTCTCACCTGCGGCGCTACCAGCCGAGTTGTTCATAAACATGGCGTAGCCGTCAAGGCCCACCTCCGATGCATCCACGTAAATAGCGCCTGCAGGTACACAATAACAGGAACGTAGTCACTTGTGAATGGCAGCGACTTAATGTTAGCATTAAAGTCCAAGGATACACAAGGCTTAACAGGGAATAGTAGATAAGGGTGAGGAGTCACGTATCGGGTGTGTATCACGTAAACTACCCACAGAGTAGCAAAGTCCACGGGCAGATAAACATGTACAACTCTGCTACAAAGCAGTCAGGATACTCAATATGTTTAGGTCTTCGGCGGCCATGCCCTCCACAATAACATCTAGCACGGCTACATTATCTACACACAAAATACTCCGGCTTTGAGAACAACACGCGGGAGTGAATATGGGGTATGGTACCAGTGTTTTCCTGCAAGTGGTTGCAGTACTACTACTGCAGCAGTCATATACAGTTACAAGCGATGCACGACCCGCGGCGTTTCTCACCTGCTGCACTGTCAGCAAAGTTGTTAATAAAGATGGCGTTACCGTCGATACCAACTTCCGATGCAGTCACGTAAATAGCGCCTGCAGATAAGTAGAAACGAGAGCATAGTCGCTTGTGGATTGTAGCCTTTGTAGCCTAACAGCGATTTGCACGTCTAAGTATAAATATCGCTTTACGGGGAATCGTATATATGGTTGAGGGAGCATATATCCGTTGGGTTTCATGCAACGTATCCATAGAGACACACGGTCAGCGAACAACGCAGTCAGGCGGCTCGAAGCATGTTACCCTTAACCTTGGGGAGGTCGTCGGCAGCCCTGTCCCCTTTAATCGCCTTTACCACGGCTACAACACACGGGATAAACCGACGTTGGGAGGAACACGCGGACTTGGATGTTCGCCATCAGCTGGTCTGACCTAAATAGCCAGACGTCGAACACAACAAAAAACGCCTGAACCCAAAAACAATAACACACCCATCTGCCCAATCTGAGTCAACTACAGAGCTGAATGATGTTATCCTACAACGCAAGGTTCACAACCATTGAAATATTGCGCTAAACGACGTGAAGCGACTGTGCCAATCCCTTGAGAAAGGAGGAGAGCGACCAAACCGCGCGCGGGTTCCAAGCGGTAGAAAAAACATACCGTATGTACCGTATGCCAAAACCCTCCGCAAGGGTGGTTGAAACTGTCGTCACGATATTGTTTTGCTGCCATTACCAAGAGGGGAACCTGTTTCGTAAAATAGGACGACGATGCAATCTCTACACACTTGCACTGCAGTGCACTGATGTGGCTGCTCGCCTTCTACTTTGTACCTTAAAGTTTATGAGTTACCACGCAACCTAAGTATAATCGTACACCAGAAACCGGTATCAACACTACTGTAGTATACAGAGGGAGTGGTTTTGTACTATCCGATGGAGTGCTGCTGACATAACCCAACGAGGGCATGAACAAGTGAAATATCAACATATCAACTGAACTCGATGTTGTTTTTTCAGGTGCTCGCAATCTACATCACTGCTATTACCGCGTAGAGTTAACATGACTGACAAAGACTGCCCAGAGGCCTGAACGAACCAAATATGTATGCCTTGATGTATTGTAGTACATGGGCCACGTGGAGCTGATACTGTGTGCCCCCCAGCTAAAAACAACACCATGTTGTCCTAGCACGAGGGGAAAATGGCGGGGCAAAAAAGGAAACGCTGAAAGAGGCTGTTTCCCAAAACTGATCGGGTTCCAGGTGGGGAAATTCGTATGCCTGCAAGTTTTCGACGTAATCTGGAACAACATTACCTTCAGCATCTTCGCCCAAATCGTGGGGTACTATCGATTGCGTGAAATCAGAACAATCGATCCGTGGCAAATGCCAAGAGCTCCCACAGATCCGGTGATACATCTGTTGTGCAGAAATCAACTTCCAACTACTCTGCAACCAGAAATTGTAGTGTTTCGCAAACCCGAAGCAAGGGAAACATTATACTACAATAAACCCTAAAGGTGATATGGTATGCGTCACTACACGGACGATTTCACTGTGTGTTCGGCATTTGAACCGTTTATTCTCGACGCCTGACAAAATTGTTGTTTGGTGTTGGGAGACTTTTTGAAATTTTGAGGAGAGTGGAATTAACGTTTGAACTAGACGGTACTGAATTCAATTTTTAATAGAGTGAAGGCTATCGTAAATGATATTCGACGCTAGTCAACGGGCAAGAAATTAACCATGGATTACATCACCCATTGAAACAGAGACACCAGCCAGGCAAGATGGGGATCCGGCATGAACAGGCTAGAACCATCATTGGTTACAACCACGATGGGTTAGGGTTACGGTTACTCGTCAGGTTTATCCCGAAGAGAGGGGATGCAGAAATGAGAAAAGGGCCGGTAGGGGTGAAGGCGTTGCGCTCAGGAAATCAGTCCATTATTGGTACTTCGTACCGCCGAGGGCTAGCAATATAGTGAAGGTGGCGGTGTAACTGGTGCGTTAGCTCACGATCGTTATTTACACGTTGTCAGTGTGGAGTACATACCAATACTTGGGGTATCGCCGAGTGGAGTGGAGAGGAAAAAGCTCGACGTATATTTCCCACCATCTAGGCTATTTGTTTCCAGCAGAGCGACTGCAACTAAACAGTGTAAGTGGAAGAGACCGCGTGGATTGATCTCCGCGTTTAACGGATCTCCGCGTTTAACGTGTGCTCATACCAACGGAGTGCTCCACGCGCTCCACGCTTTGAATCGAAGTTTCCGGTTTGATGCCAATCTATGCAATAGCTCCTGTTGTGGCACAGGCACACCAACCCCCCGTTGTCGATACAGTCCAATGATGGCGACACTATCTTGCTTGTGAAGATACTACGGCTGGTAGCGTTTGATCTGGTCCAACGTGAATCCAATCCGCTGTGGGTCCAGCGAGGTCAATCGGTTTGTTTGTATATTTGTGGTTTGAGCAAACTGTTGATGTATTCTGCGACCTACTGTAGCGGTAGGATAACAACGCACACACTTTAGGCTGAATGCAAGGTGAACCAATTACGATGTAGAGGGTATTCTGCCCACGCGATGGGTCGTAAAAAATAATTTGTCATACTTATGCGGCGCTGCCATTCGCTTTCCTGGCGGTACCGATTTCATCACAGTTTTGATTGCCACCACATGAAGGTTGGTATCGTATGGGTGTGGGTCTTACTTGCTTGCCACTGTGGTTGCCGGTTGTCAAGGCGTATGCAAGGGCGAAAGCTATACTCACATTGTTTGTTTCCATTGCTATTGCCGGCCTCGCTGAAATGTCCGCACACGTTCTGTTAATCATTGGCTTACCTCCGTCGTTATCCGCGTAATTGCTGGTAAAAGTGAGGTTTCCATGGAAGGAAACGTTCGAGAATTCAGCGTACACGGCGCCTGGGGGCAGGGTGTTGCAATGAAAGTATCATCGGGAGCGGAAATGATTGGGAGTGAGATTATGGTTAGAGTCAAGGGAGTCCGTGGTTTACGCAGCGTGGAGAGATTGCTGATTATTTTACGGTGTCACGTGAAAAACCTCACTTATGAGATTTGGGCAAGCGGCCCGTATCGTACTCGTATATTATGCTACAGTAGACTACAATATTGTTCGAATCGTATTATTCACATTATGTATACGCATCGTACACAATATACGTGTTGTCGTCGACGCCTGCGCCGTAAACATGTGGTGAAATATGGCGCTGGCATACCTGTTTGTTTAGAGTTAAGCGTAACACACCACGAGGCGGAGAGCCTTGTGCGGCTTGCCGCACCACGGTTTAGAAGCACCGAACGTTGAATGGTATATCACTATGATGTGTGCTAATCGAGTCCTGGTACCAAATACTGTTTTGTGTTTTGTTTCGCCAGTTATTCTGGTGTTTTGCGCCCCCTTGAGGCATGAAAGTATCTGGGTATTATGCGACCCCGGAACTTCTCTGAGTTCTGTACGAAATTAACACCCTTACCCGGATCTTCTGTGAGTTATGTACGACATCCATGCCCGTACCCGAAAAATTTGTAAGTCATGTACACCCGTGCCACAATACCCGGGGTATGGGTACAACATTGTTCTGCCTACCGGGAACTTCTGTGGGTTCAGTTCGCCCGTGTCACAATACACGGTACTTTTGTTAGCTATGTATGACTTCAATACCCGTACTCGGATCGTTTGGAAGTTCTGAAATACTTCCATACCCGTACCCTGAATCCACATACCCTACTGAACATAACCTTGCAGTATTATAGCAGTGAAGTGTTAAGTACAGTGGCTTATTCCGGTTTGGGTTGGTTACCGCTCTAACGTCACTTGCCAGCTGATGGCTGTCTCATTGATATATGCTGTTACATATGAAACCCTCCACGGCATAGCTGTTCTTTGTGGCGAAACAAAGCGGATACCTGTGCATAAATAGTGTGCGCATAGTATATATCGTGGTCGAGATTGTTCGGAATCATCTCTCTGTGCCGATATCGCCGAAAGGATCAAGATACTTGTGTTGTGGATGGCGCTCAGACAAGGTCGGCGTCCATCGTCGTCGTAACAATCTTACACTCAAATCTAAACGACGGATATATCGAGCCATTTCCGAGTACTTCGACCCTGGCGACTTCACCCCACAAGTGCAACGGTTGCAGCCCAAACTCTCGCTTTGATCCTGGGTGCCGGATAATTCGCAGATGTAGTTGCCTGTATACCCATCCCGGTGTCTTCTTCACAAGACCGAACGAAGTTGAATGCCAAGCTCACCTCCTTTTCTTGCCGAGTTGTTTGTAAATGTGCTGGAGCCGTCGACGTAGACATCGGATTTTACGGAGTAGATAGCACCTGAAGGTAGGCAAGTATTCACGAAAGCATATTGACTATCGGGAGGAAATGTCATATGTTCTCGTTCTCGTCTCTGTCACAAACGTACCGAGCCGCGAGTGAGACATACGTGAGACATGAACGATATGTATATACAGTAGGTTCCAGAACTAGTAGAAACAACACATGATCGAAGTGAAGACAAACAACCAGTAGACCCCCAACCGTTGTATAATGGGCACGTTGACAATTAACAACTCACCGGCCGTGGTTGGCGAACATAGTAATCCCTGTATCAGTTACTCAACTTACACTATCAATAGTGCTAAAGTCTTCTACTTTCTTGATCTTTATTACAGCACTAACCTTCATTACAGCACGCGTCGTGTATCGTGTATCGTGAGCCCTTAAGTCTTAACCCCAGCGTTGGCGAATTGATAAGCAACTGTGCTCATGTACGTGGTGTACTTTATATACCAAACCCTCAGAAGCCTGAGGAATAACGGTTGTATTGTATTTTAAACTTTTATCTGATGACAAGCCTGGCCCCGTGGTCGGTGGCCAAACGCTTGAGTGTAGATATGTTGAGGGAAACAACTGCCGAATTTGTTTTCGAAATATGCGACGGGTGCATGCAGAGGCATCCGTTGAAGTTCCCCTCGGTCGATTGTTTGGCGCATACAGTCGCTCGGCACGCAGTACTGCAGGAACACAGTGGTATACATCCAGCACGAGTGGCCTAGAGGCTGACGTGAAGAAACACAGCAATATCTGCTGATTGTTCGAGCATTTACCATAACGTAGGGCTGTCACCTCCATGTTTCGAAGCGTGGTTGTCTGTGAATGAGCAGCCGGATACGACTAACCAGCTGGACGAGTACACCCTGATCGCTCCTCCACTACGTGAATAGCCTCCTTCTAACGCCAAGTGGTCAAGGCGAAGGATGGACCCCTTGGACACAGAAAATATTCCATCCGAAGTTTCCTTGATGAAGCCACCCCCAGCCTCGTTGTCATTGCCCAGCGCACCACGAATGGTCGGAAACCCTGATCCAATGATGGTGATGTTCTTCTTGTTCGACACCTCAATTATGTGCTCGATCTGCAGGCTGTTGTGCCAGGTGATGTCGAAATTTCCGTAGCCTGTGCAGCTCAACTCGCTGACGAGTCTTTCGACGTCAGCGGTTGTATTCACGTCCAATGCAACAGTCCCTGACGGACACTGTGCTCCTTGTGCAGTTGATACCACATAGCTTGTCCACCAAGCCACCAGCAATGCTGGGACGCTCCGCATCCTCTTGTTGAATTAGAAATGACAATACGGACGAAGACGTTTCACGGAAGTCAGGTCTTGCCTCACAACAAACTACGACCGCAGGCGTAGGCATATTCGTTGTAAATTTGTGCACCGTTTTCATTTTTATTTTGTTGCGCCATACCAAAATCTAGCACTACGGTAGCGGTAGTGCTTTGTGGGCAACATATTCATGACTGGCCATTACCGATACGGTAACTACTCACAATTACTGACTACGACGCATTACTGACTCTTTTACTGCTGGTACGTATTACTGACTAGTACTATCTGAGGAATTGCCCACAATAGGGGCAATCCAATTTCGTTATACATCGAGGGCGTGTCGCGGCAAGTCCCGCGACAAGCCCCACGGCGAGTGTCGCGGCGAGTGTCCTATCCCTACTCCTAACCCTAACCCTAATGCCCCTACACACGCCACGAAACTAGAGGCGACACTAGTCGCAACGCACGTCGCGATACACACCGCGACACACGCCCCGACATTTGATGCGAAACCTGTCGCGACACTTGCCGCGGCACTTGCCGCGACACTTGTCAAGGTACTTTCCGCGGCGCATGCGGTGGCAGTTGCCTTGGCGCTGGCCGTGGCGTGCCGCAGCGAGTGCCGCGGCCACTGCCACGGGAAGAACCGTGGCGCAATCCCCGACGGCGCCAACGTATCGCGGCATCTCGCGATATGCCGCGGAATGTCGCGGCACGGTTCGGGACATGCCGCGACACGCACCGCGGACAGGGCCACGAAAAAGCCATATAATGTAGATCCGTGACACGCCTCCTCCCGTAAACAGCCTTAGCGTCAAAGCGAACTACCAAAACACTGTGACTTTTCGCTCTTACAAACACACGCCTCCTCCCGTAAACAGTCTTCTCGCTAAAGCGAGCCACCAAAATTCTGCTATGACTTCGCTCCTACCAACATATCACTCCCGTAAACTGCCTTTTCGCCGAAGCGAGCCACCAAAATCGTGTGACATCACACACAACTCTTCACCATTCGCGGGCTATGAATGGTTAAGCGAAATTTTAATTTAGTTAATGACTTGAGGTACAGCACAGTATACATGAAAAATCATATGAAACAAGAAATCTGAGCAAGGCTGGATTTCTTATTTGAGAATGGGAGCGCTCTACACTAACTTCGTTCCCGAATTTCTATGTGTCCTGCAAATATCGTCCTGCCTTCCATATAGCTTATTTTCTTGCTATCTATGTGTACTTTACAGCTGCTGCAGTGTGGATTGATATCACTAAGTTCTGTCAAAACAATTAGACGGGGTGCACGAAATAAATGAACTAATATCGGCCATGTTTTCTCCGGGTATACGAACATGTACATTTACTTCGTATACATATGTACATGAAGGTGCACTAAGTTAACTAGTTCATGACTTGAGCGTAACATGGATCGCTTGATTCCGACAACAAAATCACAAAATTACAAAGATGCGTATCAACTATTCAATCGGTTGAGCTCACAGATGACGTATTTATAATGATTACCAGGTATATTTTATTTTACTTATATACTATAATACCACAGCTCTACTCGTACAGCAGTCACAGCTGTTCAAATTTAAAACTCCAGACACATAATAACTACTACGAGCTGGTTCCACGAAAAGGCGTAAAATTCCACCTTCGGGAAATAACAAACGGAATACACTGTTTTTTTCAACACTAAAGATATCTACATGACCGCATGAACAAGGGGAACATATCGGTGAAGCGATTTTTGTCGTGCGAGTTATAGTTCGCGAGATATGGACATTGTCGTACTACTTGGGGAGGCGCTATTTCACGTAGGGATGATATTCCTATAGTTAAATCAAGACAATTTGAAATCAGGCCATATATCGGTCAGTCCGTCGACATATTCGACACTAGACATGTTGACATGATCGCATAAACAAGAGGAAGACGTTCGTGGCACTTGTTTTCATTTGCAAGCCGTGAGGGACTGTTATAAGAAACGCCTCCCAAAGTACTAGAACAATGTATAGAGCAATTTTGGCACCTTAGGGGAATATTTACTCCTCACGGGAATCTTTTTTGCGCTTTGGTTTTTGAGAGTTGTAACATGAATATTTAACACGGTTGGGCGCAACAAAATTACGAAACAACTAGCGACTGGACTTTTTTGAAAAAAAAACAAACATGTGCATGAGGAACGGTCAAAGTTGCCAAACAAATCAGAAAAAATGGAAAAGTGTACCTAACGAACGAAAAAAATAAAAAATAAAAAAAGGCCAGGCGTGAGTTTTGTCTTCGTGTTGTGACGCACATCCCTGCCACGTTTCGTTTTCCAACTCTCAAAAACCAAAGCGCAAAGTTGCGAAGGGGTAAAGCTCTGGCTGTCTCTGGAACCAGCTCGTACGATTAATATGAATATTGATACTATTGATACGAGTGACGCATGCCGTTGACCTCTAATTTCCAGGGTTCTTTACGGTGCGGTTTTTCCTATCGGTTCGATGCGGTTCGGTGCGGTTGACGTAGGATTTTTGCGCTCTTGAAAACCGCACCGTACCGCACCGTAGGTTTTGCGATATCGTAACACCTCACCGAATTGAACCGCACCGTAGGAATTTAAATGTAATATAAACCGCACCGCACAGTTTGCATCAAGGTATGGTGCCAAAAACGGTTAGATCGGTTATAAAACAGTGCGGTTGAATTGAAACCGTATACAGACCGTGGTTCCACCGACCACGGAAGAACGGTGCGAGAGGGCAATGCTTTCGGCGGTTTCTCCTCGGTTTCGTGTCAAAAGTGCTCCCGCTAGCTTGGTTGATCTTGTGGTATTTCATATTTTGATCATTAATAGTGCTTTTTTATATTTTTAATGTTACGAAAACAGGACATAAATATAGGAAGCTTCCGAAACAATATTGAAATTGGATATGGGTAAAACCTGATTAATACAACCGTACGAAAACAGAAAATGAGAAAATACACAAATAAATACACAATGCGCAAAAACACAGGGAATCCGGAAATGCGTGCCAATACGTGCACGTCACCAAAGCTGCTTTGTTTGCCACACATCGCCACACCCCACCGCGGACACCACCACACCCGGGCGTGAAAAGCTATACTACCGGTACGGAACTTGCGGATGTGCAGCCTTCCCCAGCCGAAGAGGTGCGAGGTATATGCACATCCGGTCCGCAGCCCGTAGGCGATGCCCCGGAGCCCGCAGCCAGTGTTGCGCAGTCCGCATCTGGTCAGTAGTAACCCTAACCGCCGGTGCTGCTTTGGCCCCACACCCTGCCGCCGATGCTACGCTGGGGCCTGCACTTTCGGAAGCTGCCGCAAAATGCCCTCCTCAGGCCGCCACGGCTATTAGTGGGCATAGTTCGTCGTAAAATGGTCGACGTCGCGGACGAAAAGCCAGGGACAAGGTCTCCCCCGCGTGGCAGTTATTGTTCTCTTCACTTTACGTAGAAAGTACACAATGGTATGTACCTTGCACGAAAACCGTACGAAACCGCGGTTTTGTACGGTTTATTCATACGCTGTTTGTAGAGGTTTCGTTAGTGCAGTAGTGCCCCGAGAAAAGGGACAAAAACCTAAAGAAAACGCGGTTTTGTACGGTTGATTCCTACGGCGCGCCGTGGAGAAACAGCGGGTTTGAAAGGTTTTCCCTACGGGGGTTCGAACCGCACCGTAGCAAAAACCGTTCAACGGCGAACCGCACCGGACCACGGTTATTATGTATCACAGCACCGAACAGCACCGTAGGATTTACTAATCTAAAAACCGCACCGAACCGCACAGTAGGATTCCTGATTTTCGAAAACTGCACCGAACCGCACCGTAGGATGCATAAAAACAACGCACCACAACCCGCACCGAACCCGCACCGTAGGATTCTTGATTTATGGAAACCGCGCCAAACCGCACCGTAGGATGAATGAAAAAAGTGAACCGCACTGTAGGATTTACAATATCGGATAACCGCACCGAACCGCACCGTAATATTTGGGCTTTCTGAAATGGGGATTTTACAAAAAGGGGTACACCCCCCCTATACCGTGACAAAAGGGGGACATCGTTTTTCGCCGCCGGGTACGCTTATGTACGCTGTCAAATCGACTCGAAATTAAAACATGATGCGTTTGCCACACTCACATGGCATCTCCCTACCATCCACATCGTTTTTTTTTTCCATATGTTTAGCGGGTGAACGAGAGCGATCAAAAGGGGGGTGTGAGCATATCCCCCTTTTTGTTATGCCTACGCGAGGGTATCCCCCTTTCCATCTACTTAGTTTGGGAAAGTCCCCCTTTTTACGTAACGTCCCCCTTTTTGTCACGTTGCGGAGAGATATCCCCCTCTCTGTGTCAAAAAGACCAGGGGTAAGTGAACACTCCATGTTCTGGTTGTTGTGGCACGCCCAACAGACGACGTCTAACGTCGAAAATTCCAACGGCCCATACCTAGGCAAACGTGGTCAGCAGATCAGCATACGTGATGTAGGTATATATAAAAAATTATTCCGTAAGTGCTGCCTGCACACCATATACGAGAGAAGGTCTAGTGACAAGCACATCTGGTTCAGAATCAATCGTGGTTTTCAGGTGTGGCCCTGCAAATCATTGAATTACATTGGTTGGCGCCCTGTGCCCTGTGGTCCTCAAAACTCACCAACATACATACGAGTATACGAAAATATGTACGTACCAAATGATAGAATATTACTCCTCTGGTACTACTGCTGGCTGCTGTACGTATATGTAGTAGTGCCTGTACCGCCGTATACGTATACGCATATATCAGGTACGTACCATGGCGTAAAGGAGAGGAGAGTCTTATTGTACCAGGAAGTGAGCTGTTGAGCTGTTCGGTCAGAGTGATGGTTAATATATGAGTATGAGTATACCGTTAATGCGCTGGGCCGTTGGATTGGTGTTGACGACCGCGTCTTTAACAAGAACCGCGCCGCCGGTGCTTGGTAGTTTCCCCCCTTTTGTCACGATATATGGGGGTGTCCCCCTTTTTGTCAAATGCCCTTCTGAAAACTGCACCGAACCGGACCGTAGGATTTTCGACAAAAACAAACCGCACCGTGCACTGACGGTTATAGCCGTAAAGAAACATGGTAATTTCGTCCACCCTGACCCCTACGAGTATACATACACACACCACACACACCTGGTATATGTTATCTTCGAAATACCCAACCTTTGACGTATCGTATCGCATCTGTTTTGCCTTCCATCCTCTTTCATCCGCGATGATCTGTGCAGACACTCAGCGAAAACTTCCAACTGTGAAATTCCGTAATCGAATACCTGGTATATAAATATATATATATATATCTATTAATATGATTACACTTGTGCCGATTCGTCACAAATCGCTCTCAGGCGTCCGAGGGTCAAATCGGCTAACCGTGGCTACGTATTTCCCTTTTTTGCCCTACCTCTCTCACGTCCGCCGCCCGCTGTACATGTCATAATGCAGTTTTTTGTCAAGATCCACTACTACTGCTGTGTTATTTTCTTTTTGCCAGAACTGAAGTTTTGTTTGTGTGTTGTGAAGTTTCGTCTTCCTTCGGTAGCTTCGTCGGCGGCGTGGGCCGACGGCGAAGTCACCTTGTATCTATTAATATTATTACACTTGTGTCGTTTCGTCACAAATCACTGTCAGGCGTCCGAGGGGGTTACTAATATGATTGTCTTGTGTCGTTTCGTCACAAATCGCTCTCAGGCGTCCGAGCGTCAAATCGGCTAACCGTGGCTACGTATTTCCCTTTTTTGCCCTACACCTCTCTCACGTCCGACGCCCGCCGTACATGTCATAATGCAGTTTTTGTCAAGATCCAGGATTGTATAAACAATTTGGGTTGGGAAGACTACGGCAAATTTCAAAATTTACGTAGATGACCTGCTCATATGCTGGGGGACTCATGACTATGTCTGTCGTACATGTTATTGAGTACCTGCTCATAGACTCATGACTATGTCTGTCGTACATGTTATTGAGTCCCTGCTCATATGCTGGGCGACTGCTCATATGCTGGGCGGTGTCCGTCTTACCTGCCGTTGAGTTGTTGCCAAGATCCACGGATGTACGTACACATAGGCACTTTGTACATACCAATTAACTCGATATTTAACGCACGGATGTCCTTCGTACATGTCACTTTGCACATACCAATTCATTACACATACGATACACTTTGCACATAACTCGTACGTCACTTAATCATTCCGAGTTTGTGATGTTGTCAACAGTACATGACATGCTGGGCTCAAAATGGCGTTGCCTGTTATTGAGCTCACACATACTACGTACTGACCGCTGCTGCTGTGGTCATATACAAACGATTTGGCAACTAAAAATCCACGGCTTATTTCGTGAAATTTCGAGACTATTTTGATCCATCTGAAAACATATTCTTTATTTTTACATTCCTTTCTTTGTACTATACAGCACTGTCATCATGAAACAGTGCGCGTATTGCATACGTATGCGGAGCTTTGTTCGCATTTCATTGAGCAGCTTCGAAATTTGAAGTTTGAGGTGATTCATCGCAAAACGAAATTCATAAATACATACATATACGTATGTACCATATTCACGTATTATGCATTGTTATCGCGAGAAGACTTCGTTCAGCCTTTTTTCTTCCTTCGTCGACTCGCATCGAATTGTGCCTATACCCACTCTACTATTTAACAGGCGCTCTCAGCAGTTGATTCCGTTTTTTTGTATTTTGTTTTGCAAATACACTCAAAAGTCCAACCCACGTGAGATTCGAACTCCAGACATCAACGTTTAAGAGCGTTCGAGGTTACCACTATTAATAGACCATCGGGGCGACCCAGGATATGCGGGGGTATAATTATGTTTTATTATCTTTGCCATCGGACAATGTGCAGCCAGCAGCATGATGAGCTTCAACGCCGTTGATCACTCACAACATTCCCGACAGCAGGAAACTACGGAAACCAAGGAAACCTATCTATGCGCAAAGTCTAATACGACGTACATTCTTCGCCTCTTTCGCTAAATTAATGAATCCCCACTAGCTCAAGTAGTTAATTGATTAAGAGCAGTGGCCAAAATCGGGTATACCCGATGGGTTTGTGGCCAAAACAGGGTACCATTGTATTTTAGTGACCGCGACGACCCCAGGGCGCCATCTCATTGGCCAGCGCCGGCCACCACCCGACGCTGGCCACAAACCCATCGGGTATCCCCGATTTTGGCTACTCACCTCCCAAGAGGTAACCGATCATTACACCCACCTACCCGAAAATGGGTAGGTAGGTGTAATGATCGGGTATACCGGATGGGTTTGTGGCCAACGTCGGGTGGTGGCCGGCGCTGGCCAATGAGATGGCGCCCTGGGGTCGTCGCGGTCACTAAAATACAATGGTACCCTGTTTTGGCCACAAACCCATCGGGTATACTCGATTTTGGCCACTGCTCATTAATTAATGTCATTTACCCCCATCCACACTACATATACCCTTCATCTTTTCGTATACCTACCAGGTACCAGGCACTAATTAAGTATAGTATAGTATAGTATAGTATAGTATAGTATTAATAGTACCTACGTAATGAATGTGGGTGCTCTCATACCGTATTGTGAAGTATGTGTACGTTCTGCGCTTTGTGGTACGAGTAGTGTATTTTAATATCATTTAGTTTCAAGCCAATACGTACGTGGTTTTGACTACATCACGGATATAAATATAACGCCCCCCGGTGTACGGTAGTACACCAGGGCATTAATTAGTGGCTCGGCGTCTGTTGCGCGCAGCGCAACAGGCGACGCACGTGGTGTTGCGCGCAGCGCAACACGCCTTCGGCGCGTGTTGCACGCCGCAGGCGCACAAGCTCCCCGCAGGGGCCCGCGGAGGGCCCCCCGGGAGGGCCCCCGGAGGTCCCCTCGGGAGGACCCCCAGAGGGCCGCCGGAGTCGAAAACATTCCAGTATATGCGCGAATATACGCCTGAAACCAAGTAAAAACGCCTTTAAATTTATTATTGGCTGCGGCGAATAGAAAAAAGTGCCTGAAAAGAATAAAAGCCTACGGCGAATAGCAAAAGGTGTCTAATTTTTGTTTTCAACTAAGGCGAATAGGACAAGGGGCCTAAAAGATTTGGAAAAAAAGACCCCCAAAAATTTTTCTCGCCTCCGGCGAGAAAAAAGTGCGCAACAAAAAATTTCCCCTGCGGCGAAAAATGTTGCGCGCCCAAAATCGCGTGTTGCGCAAAACGGTTATTTTGCTCAAAAGTTGCGCCAGCGCAACAGCAGCGCAACAGCACAACACTTAATCAATGCCCCGGTATATACTATACACTATGTACAAATGTAAAGTGCTGTACTTCACTATGCACTCCCTAATATTATTTTAATACCTGATACATTACGTCCTCGTATTTTTTTATTTTGTAATATGCGTACCGGTATGTGAACCAAACAGATTAATGCACCCCTGGAGGAGCTGCAAAGGGCGAAAATACCAATGAGTGTTTGGAATTTTTAGGATTTCGTTTATTCTATTTGCAAAGAAAGGGCGAAATTACTAATGAATGTTTTGAATGTTTAGGATTTCGTTTATTCTATGTGTGGATATGTTATGTATTAATAGTATACTGCAGTATTACTAGTTTAATACACGCCCCACGTGTGTGTGTTGTCTTCAAATTACAATCGTTATTTCTACGTACCGAACAACAACAGCAGTACACTCTGTTTCTGTCCTGATTCCTAATCCTAGGGATATTCAAATTATGTGGTCGCAGACTGTGAGTCAGAGAAAATCCAAAACAAAATAAAAGCAAATGAATGGGCAAAGCAAGTGAAATGCCAACGTACCGGGTACGAGAACACAACAACACGAGCCAAACCAAAAATAAGAACACAAATCGTTATGAAATGAAACATAGTATAAATGACGCAAGGAGACAGACGCGCCCCTAGAAGAAACGCATACTCGTACGTGCCCAAGAGTAACAGATAACTGCCGCACGGGCGAAGCAGCACGACGAAGAAAAAGCTGTAGAACAAATACAGTTCTTTTTTTGTATACGTACTTCAGTACAATAATTAGTAATAATAGTGTACTTGCGCCGTTTCTTATGCAATTCGTTGTGGTTGGGGTTAATAAATGGACCGCTTTTGATCAAAGGCGAAAAAACAGCATAGTATGCAACTTAACCCTTATAGGACTGGAGTCCCGTTTTGGGGACAAATTACTTATATTTAGAGTGGTTTGTCCCCAAAACGAGTCTGCAGTCCTAAAAGGGTTAAAAGGAAGCAGTTTTATCACAATAAATATATATGAACATCAGTGATTAGGCACCTTCGATCATTCTGCGCCCTAGATTGTTCAGGGTCAGAAGTTACAAACTGACGTTCATATTTGAGCCGTCACATAGGTTTTTATATGCATAACTTTTCCCCTTTTTCCCCCCTATCCTGTTGACTACTTTCTTTCGCCCTTTTATCCTCTCTCCGTCTTTAGTCGTTACTCATATCCGGGGTCGCCAAGTAGTATCGTCTCCCCCCTGCTTGCTACGACACGTGCCTTGAAATTCTATCGCGAGAAAAAATCAGCACTTTCTCCCCTCGTCGACGCGCGTCGAAGTCTGCTGGGGTTATATCATTTGACAATTAGAATAACTAACAACAAGTAAGTACTCCTATAATACATCTACCCGGAACACCACAGTAGAGCTGCTGCATATAAAGACGAAAGCGGTTGCGTACAAGCCCACGCTCGCCCGGCTTTCAGCCTAACGGCATCGGGGAGGGACGATGCGGTGGATGTGATAGATTATCAAGGATTTCTTGTGGATGAGATCTGTCTGGCAGCTCGTATATTGCATACCAGGTGTACTCGTACTGTTGCTGTTGTTGTTGTTGTTGTTGTTGGTGCTCTGAGCCTGTGTTTTATCATGCCCAACTGCAGTATAGAGTTGATACGATGCTCTCGACTCGCCGAGCGCACTCGGCATCTGAGTGGTGTCGCTGCTCGCTTGGCGTCGAAAGAGGGGCGTGCGCAGAGGCGGCACGCGGTGGTGGGGGTAACTCGATCCATTTGTTTTTTTGTACGAGTGCTGAGTATGATCGGGGAAGTACGTAGTACCTTCAGCTAATGATCTGAAAATAACACTGCTGCATAACTTGTAAGCGCGTCGCCCCGGTGGTCTAGCAGGTAACCACGAAGCCTGTTAACTTCTAGGTCGATGGTTCGAGTATGTATGTATGGAGATTGTTATTATTTAAATGACACCAAAAATATCGACAGCGCCTGTTATAGCGTGTGTAGGCAGAATTCGACGAGAGTCGACGAGGCAAGAAACTAATGAAATATTCTCGCGATGAAAATGCAAGGTACGTATGATATAGTACCGTAGTGGAGAGGGAGGAGAAGAGCCTACTTAGTGACCCCGGATCTGATTTGCGACTAAAAAAGAATAGAGAACAGAAGGTGCTAAGATAACAAATGAATGGGATGGTAACAACTAAAAAATTGGTAATATACAAGCTTCCACTCCGGGATGCTGTTCACTTGAAATCCCGGGGCTGTCGCAAGTTGAAAAGGGATCACACAATTTTTAGAACTTCCTTTTAGGAGCAAACATGGCATAGGCTGCTGTATTCACGACCAAGCATTGTAGTAGCGAGGGTCATTTCTAACGACGAACACATATGACAACGATATCATGTGTGAGATACAGTCTGCTCCCGGTGTCAGGAAGCTTCAGTTTGGTGTCCAGGCTCAATGCCGTATTTTGTTTTCCGACGTTAATGAAACTATTTAGGGATGGATTCAAAGTTGATCCCACTGTTGGCAATGTTGCCATTCGTTGTTCGTGCCAATCGGAGGTAATTTTCCTCGACACATTGTGTTTCAGCGCAGGCGCCCACTACTACTACTGTATTTGTGTCGAATGGTGATTTTGTATGTCGAGTAGATTCACGGAGAACAACAAACTCGTGAATCTTAACGCAATTTTATTTGAACCCAAAAAACAAAAGCACGATCTTTGAAATTGTCGTGGCTTTACTCGTTGGTATTGTTTTGTTTGAAATAAATGCGCCTGATAATGGCACTGCTGCTGTCTACAACCCACGCAACCCAGAGGTTTCCCGAAACGACGGTATAAGGGCATATCGCTGATTCTGTCTCGTACACCGATTGAGGACGGCGAGAACCTCCCCAGATAAACATGTGGGCGCTGGCGGACGAACGAACACGTTGTGGCCTCGAAACCTTGAGAAGGAAGGGACACAGCGCAACAAGGAGCGAAGCCAAATATCATGATAATTTGGGCGAGACCGGGCAGACGACCAGTGAGATTGGAACCTCGCCGGTCGGACCGGACCGACGGCGCGGGAGATTGAAATATCACAGGCTGTGTCGGGCTTCGGTTCGTGGTTTGAATATGTATCACAGGCCCGGCTCCACCCGCAAATATGCTTTGCTTTTATATATTCTTGGAGTTTGAAAAAACGGTCACCAACCGTGACATACCACCTACTCTGTATCTGCTATCAGGTATTTATATGTCAAGACCTGGAAAGTCATGAATCGTGATACGCTGCAAATATGATAGAATCCTGAGTGTCACGAATCGTGATTTTTGCTTTTGTTTGTCAGAAATTATGCTGGGCAGGTACCCACAGAATAGAGCACTACAGCAGCATACAAAACAAATATTATCAAGTTATACGCAGAGTACAGAGAGTACAGTACGAAGGCCACACACAGAGCACACCCAGAGGACACACATATAACCTGATAACTTCAAAGAAAACAGTAACGAAAGCATAGCACAGAGCACATACGAAAGTTATTATAGAATCGAGTAGTAACAACCAGGGTACCTAATACATCACGAATCCCACACGAACACTACAAATAACACATACGACAACAAACTTTCTACGCAGCTCGAATATTTGAGTATAATCTATTCAATCGGTTGAACTCACAGCTGACGTATTAGTAAGAGCAGTGGCCAAAATCGGATATACCCGATGGGTTTGTGGCCAAAACAGGGTACCATTGTATTTTCGTGACCACGACGACCTCAGGGCGCCATTTCTTTGGCCAGCGCGGGCCACCACCCGACGCTGGCCACAAAACCATCGGGTATACCCGATTTTGGCTACTTACCCCCCCAAAAAGTACCCTATTATTACACCCACCTACCCGAAAATGGCCGGGCTGTTCGACCACAACGGCCGTTCAGCCCACCACGCACCAGCCGACGATTTCGACGTACCAAGCACCAGCATACGTATCACGACGTATGACGACGAATCTAGCCGAGTTCCAACCTGTGACCGACGGATCCATCTGCTTGATATATATCCATGATTTGGGTGATTGACGATTTGGTGGTTTAGGCTCGGGGACCTAAATAAGAAAGCGCAGCATTAGAAGGTGAGCTTTCGCGCGAGCCCAGAATAAGAAAGTCAGCCTGAACCCGATTTCCGTTTTCTTGTGAGAGGGCTGGTACTACATACAGTAGTACTGCTGTACACGTACTGTTGTGCTGTGATGTCGTGTGATGAGAGGTGGCTTCTGGTTGGGAGAAGGAGAGAAAGCGCTGTCAATCAGCTACTGCTACTGCTGGGCTGCAGGTGGCTAGTTGCTTGTGGTTCGGAGACGAGGGAGAGAAAGAGCGGTGCTGTGTGGGTGGGAGAGGCGGCGAATCAATTACTACTACTACTAGTACTACTAGTACTACTAGTACTACTACTACTACTACTACTACTACTACTACTACTACTACTACTACTACTACTACTACTACTACTACTACTACTACTACTACTACTACTACTANCGAGCGTGTCTGAATCGGTTAAGTGTACGCGTCGCGCGCCAAACAAAAGCAAAGCGAACGAAGTGCGAAGTGCAGACGAAGTGCGAGGGACGTGCGAGGGACGTGCGAGGGACGTGCGAGGGACGGACAAACCTCAATATTAAGGATTCTTTAAATAAAGCCACGCTGTGGCAGCTTTCAGAACTGTTTTTTGTCCGTTTGTGTCCGTTCGCGACCAGGGGGGTACACCCCCACGGGCAGATACCCAACCCATTAGGAAGAGCATCTATTGATGCTCGAAGGGCTAGCGCCCTTCTCAGCATCAAATATCTCCTCATTACAAGAACGGTGGGAATGAGGAGCGTGACAGACGCCTTCAAGTGGTCAAACTCCTAACTGCATTAAGCTACTGCGTTGGCGGTTCTTCTCTTTTTGCTGTGTTCGTGCAATTGTCATCGATTGGATCGATTTGTATTTTAAGCGATTTGTGTCAGCACAGAAAACTTTTTTGGCTCATGGGCAAGTATATAGGTTGGTGGGTGTGCGTTGTGGGTTGTATGATAGGTGAGAGAGTAACTGGATGGGTCGGTTGATCCCTGGGACGGTTGTCCCAACACCACCCACCAACATTTATCGTGAAGCGATGCGCGTCAGCGCAAAAACCTTGTACAGGAGTGGATCGATGGGGTGTTCGTGGTCATTTCTGTTTTTGTTTTTGTTTTTTTGTTTTCCATCCCCTTTATTATCTTCGCCCTTCCTTTCTCGCTCCATCCTATTAATTGTCGTACCTCAGATCCGGGGTCACAAACTACTCTTCTCTCCCCTACGGTTCTTGCCTCGTATTTTTATCGCGAGAAGATTTCAGCATTTTCTTCCCTCGTCAACCCTCGCGTCGAATGGTGCTAAGCAGGTCGGAAACGTAGGGCATCATGTTTGTGTACTCTTCAGGTCAAATACGTAGTACGTAGGTATACGTGAAAAAAAAGGAATAACAAAATGCAAAAAAAAAAAAATAAAAGTTCCTTTGGTATACAGCAGCTATCACGAGAATATATCAGCATTTTCTTCCCTTGTCAACTCTCGCGTCGAATTGTGCTACGTAAGCAGGCCGTAAAATACGTACGTACGTAGCTATACGTGAAAAAAGGAATAATACTATTAATAACAGCAAAATGCAAAAAAAAAAGTACCTGGTGCAATCGTTCCAAGACCCAGATAATGAAGTTATCGTAAATAAATGAAACAAAATTAGGAAGAAAAAAAAAGGTTTACTAACTGAGCAGGTATATACCTATATATATATAAACAGCACAAAAGTGCGAACATGCTGCTGTAGAGTAGCTACTGTAGAGACAGGTCATACCAAGCATTTCCTTGTACGTACTACTGCTGTACGAAGAGCAAAGTTATAATAATGGAGCAAAGCGCCGGGCTGGCGTGCACCGAATGCCTACCTGGAAAACGCTCAGCCAAGCCACACACACATAAACACACACCACAGGCCCACCCCCAGCCACCACCACCAGCCAAGCAGCAGGGGCACCTGAATCTTGTGGCTCGTGGTGGCTGGGGTTCGTGTGGTGGTGGGTGGTGGTGGTTGTGGGTGGTTGTGGGTGGTTGTGGTGGTACTATGTACGTACCAGGTATGTGATGATGCTCTTGCTCTTCTCGTTCGATGACAGCGACTCAAAAACAGCAATAATATATATGAGTACGTCGTATGCCATTACAGCAAACGCTCAGCCAAGTGACACACCACAGGCCCACGACACCACCACTACACGACCCCCAGCCACCACGAGCACGAGCCACAAGCTTCAGGTGCCCCTGCTGCTTGGCTGGTGGTGGTGGCTGGGGGTCGTGTGTGTGCGGGGTCGTCAGAGTGTTGGTGAGTCCGGTGCGTGGTCGGTGTGGTGGGTAGACGGACGTGCAGGTGTGTGTGTTGGTTGCAATCTTGCGTTGTGGAGCGGTTCGTCTGCAGACGGAAGCTGCTCGTATGGCAGCTATCGATGTTACAGCAGCAGATAATGAATGGGATGGACAAAAAAAAACAAAATGCTGCTGCTGCTGAACGAGTGCGTACCAGGAACCACCACCAAACCACGGGACGAAGCCACCACCAACCACCACCAGCCACTACGAGCAACAACAACTTCTGGTGCTCCTGCGGCTCGTGGGGCAGGGGTGGTGGCGGTGGTGGTGATGGTCGTCGTTGTGGTGTTTGCTGGTGATGGTGGTGTGTGTGCTGGTTGCTTTTTTAGTTGTGTGCGATGATGGTCTTCCTCTTCTCGTCCGATCATCACCGTTGTTGCTCTACTGCCGAGAAATGTGGTCTTCACTTTCAACCCTTGACAGCCTTGACATGCCGTGACTGTCACCAAACAACTAGTTTTTAGTGTGGAACACTCCACCCTACACCCTTGACAGCGCATGTTTTGCCTTGCTTGACATGTCTCCCGACATATTTGCTTGAGAGTTGCCGGTGGTGATGCTCATCGTTGCTATATACTACTGCTAGTTTGCTCTACTGCCGAGAAATCCCAGTGACACAATTTGGCACTGGCAACAGTTTAGGGCAGTCACTACCGCCTAGCTCTCCGATCTCGGCACGGCTTTCGACACGAATAGCACAGGACGGTCGGCACAAATAGCGGGCCTCTATCAGTCCCGAGCGTGTCTGAATCGGTTCAGTGTACGCGTCGCGCGCCAAAAAAAAGCAAAGCGAACGAAGTGCGAAGTGCAGACGAAGTGCGAGGGACGAGCAGACAGACAAACCTCAATATTAAGGATTCTTTAAATAAAGCCACGCTGCGGCAGCTTTCAGAACTGTTTTTTGTCCGTTTGTGTCCGTTCGCGACCAGGGGGGTACACCCCCACGGGCACGTACCCAACCCATTAGGAAGAGCATCTATTGATGCTTCGAAGGGCTAGCGCCCTTCTCAGCATCAAATATCTCCTCATTATTATAGTATGAATAGCCTTGCTCAAACCGCCTTATTGGGGGACCCCCACTGCCCAAATGTATGCATCACTTTGCCTCGCGTATTAATATTGGCGTGTTAGTCTTTTGGACGACACTAAGACGAGTACGACGTAGTGTTTTCAGCGTGGAATTGACAGTGTACTCATGTTTTGGTTGTTGGTTTTGTTCATGGCATTGGATTTGTTTCCGTCATGGGTGGGGGCGGTTGAGCCGGTTTATCAGATACGTTCCCACCGTTGTCACGAACAACAAAAAATAACTATTAATAGTTAGTTAGTTGGTGCTCGGGCGTATCCTCCGTTTTTACCAAGATCGGTATGTATGCGATTCCCAACAATATTGGTGTGTTATTTGGCGTGGGCGACTACTGTCTCGGTCCGATCGGGAGGGTGTTGTGTCAGAGCATGTCGGACTGAATCACGAACCATATTTTGATGGTATTGAATTGGGTCAAATATTACCTACACTATTTATACGATTATCTATCGACGTTGAGCCCATCAGCTATTTATACGAGTATCTATCGACGTTGAGCCCATCAGCGGGCATCGAACGTGTCGTTGATAGGGCCACTTACTATTGAGCTGCAAAACCCTCCTGCATCAATCTTCCTTATGATCACTGTTCATTGCGTCCGGGATCACTGGATTTGTTTTGCTCCGGGCCCTTGGCATCGAAAACTGTCGTTGGCATATAATTTGTATTTAGGCTGAAAGCTACGGGGCCTCAAACTTCGACGGCGGCCATTACGCCGCCGGCGAAGCTCCCTTGTATAGATATTATTATTATATATAATAAGAATATGGTATATACACGTTTTTATTTTTGTAGGGCCGCTCTATCGCACTCTTGGCTGCGTTCATTGTTTTACGAGCGAGTAATATTACGGGGGGGTGAATACAAAAACCTGGTATTACATTACTATTACATTACTCACAAAAACCTGTATACTTACCTGATTTTAAAACCGATATTTGGTCTTTATGATTTTGGTCCCTCGTAGCAGCAATGTGGATACTTTCATTTTTCAGAGGAGGGGGACGGTAGCATTCAGAAGTGTTGTACCAGCTACCACCTGGTATCAAATAGCACCTGTAGTCGTATGGATATTATACATAACGTTGCCCCGGTGGCCTAGTGGATAGCCTTGAACGCTACTAGGACTTTTAATATAATAGGTGCCCGAGTTAGATCTTCACCCTGGTGACAGTTTGAGTTTTTTCGCAAAATAAAACGATTTAAAATGCTAAAGAGAGCCTTCGTAGCGTAGCGTGGGTAATGGCCTACAGGCCTACAAGCAGTCTTCTTGTGGGAACAAATGAGAGGTAATAACCGTACTGACGTGTAGTGTGAAACGGGGACAAGGGCAATCTTATCGAGAAACTTTTTCTAAACAGTTTACATTACAATATTTTTTCCAAGAAAAAAAGAAACAAGAGTAAAAAGGGGAAACACTTCCAAAGTTTGCACAGAGACTCCGAGTATACTCGAGGCTCCGAGAATACTCGATACTCCGAGTAGAGTATCGATACTCCGAGTAGAGTATACTCGGAGTATCGAGTATTTTTCGTATTCCGAGTACTGAGAGAATTAGAGTACTGTTGGCCTAAATACTCGGAGTACTTGGAGTATGAGCAGTACTGAAGGTCCAAATACTCCGAGTACTGGGAGTATGAGCAGTACTTATACTCGAGTACGAGTACAAGTAGTACGCGAAATAAAAACCTCTAAATTACTCGGAGTACTCCAAGTATCGAGAGTACTGAACACCGAAATGCCACGAGTACACAAAGTACCTGCAGTGCTTTTTCTTTAAAACTCTCTAATTATCTAATCATACTTCCAGCTAATGGGGGCATCTGTGAATTATGAAATACAATAAACGCCAGTCACATGCTCCCAAACCGGTCGCCCCGGTAGACTAGTGGTCAGCTTCAAAGACTACCGGATTCCGACGCAAGTGGACGAGGGAAGAGAGTGCTGAAATCTTGTCGCGATAAAAATGCAAGGCAAGTACTGTATAGTGGGGGGGGGGGGAGAATAGCCTACTTAGTAACCCCGGATCTCTGAGTTATGTGATGGTATCACGTACTACGGCTATAAAGCGGTGCAATACGTACCGGTATGAGTCACGTGGCGTGCTAGTAACGGGAACGTCTCCTTAGAGAATAGCAGTATGAGTAGACACGCGGATACGTACTACGAGTATGAGATCATGTGACGTGCTAGTAACGGAAACGTCTCCGTAGATAGTACATGTATGAAGATACATGCTTCAGGGGACAGTCTAGGTATAGGCTGCCCCCTCCCATCGCACTCTGTTCTTGTGCGCAATTGAGCTCCATGAGATAAGCAACAAGAAGAACTTTATCAAGAAGAAGCGTGCCTCTGGCTTGCGTCGACATTCCTGTGTCCTGGCCCTATAGGAGTGCTGCTCCCTTACATTTGACGTCGACGGCTGGACTGAGTCAACGCTGAGCCTGGCGCACCTTCTTCGAAGCTATCTTCCTGTCCTTCCCTCTTCAACGGACTGCCCACCTTGTGAGCATCATGAGCACCTTTCTTGCGAGAACAGAGTCACCCTTGTATTTTTACCTTACAACATCAAACCAGCAGCTTAAGAACATTGCTAGCTTTGTATTAGCTTTCAGCTTCGCCAACGCGCAGCAGCACTGCATGTTCAAAGCAGTCGCTCTCTCGCTCTGCCCGCGGTCTTGGTTCCGCCTGATAAACCCAGCTTTTGAAGCTGGATAGAATCACAGCAAAGCACGAGAGCTACTCGTTTAAAAAACGCTGTCGAGTAGTTGTTCTTTTTGTTTTGTTTTGTCTTGTTTTGTTTTTTTCTCTCGTGTAGCCTATACAAAGTACGTATATATATCGTAGATCGTAGCCTCTCTTTTGTTTTACTGTCGCAGAACAGTAGTAGACTGCTATATTGCTGAGTGGGGCTGGCTCTGTTGTCCATGCACGCGCGTTCACACGATGTTGCTCTGAACGTACCTCAAGCTCTTACAGCAGCTCTAAAGGTAGACTTGACGTGCATACCCTTCGAGCTACCATGTTCCTCTTTGGCACTGCTGTACTCGTACGTAGCAGTGCATACGAGTAGTTCTGTACCGGTATCCTTTTTTTTTTGTGTGTGTGCTGTTTTGTTTGTATTCCGTCCCGTCCCTTAACAAGAAGAACTTTATCAAGAAGAAGCGTGCCTCTGGCTTGCGTCGACATTCCTGTGTCCTGGCCCTATAGGAGTGCTGCTCCCTTACATTTGACGTCGACGGCTGGACTGAGTCAACGCTGAGCCTGGCGCACCTTCTTCGAAGCTATCTTCCTGTCCTTCACTGCTGGGTTCGGGGTAACGAGCATGCTGTGACCTCGAAATCTCGAGGAGGCGGAGACACAGCGTGAAGAAAAAGCAAAAATAATCTGAAAATCTCATGGGCCAGGCAGAGCAGACGACATGTCAGCGAGATTGGAACCTCGCGCGGACCTGGCCTGGCCGACGGCGCGTGAGGTTTGAATATCACAGACCGTGTCGGGCCTCTGCCCATGGTTTGAATCACGGACCGGGTCGGGCGCGGTCGGCCCGGCACGGCCTGGCCGTGACCTACCTGCGAGAGTTGGCCCCACCCTCAAATAAATACCGTTGGTTTGAAAATATCGGATTTTTTATTATTTGAAAATATCACGAAACGTGACGAAAAAGCACCTATTTTCGTTAGGAAAGAAACATCACGAATCGTGATATTTTGTCATGCCAAAACGTCACAAATCGTGATTTTTTTTTGTTCGTTAGGAATGGCCCTTACTGTCGCAGAACAGTAGTAGACTGCTATATTGCTGAGTGGGGCTGGCTCTGTTGTCCATGCACGCGCGTTCACACGATGTTGCTCTGAACGTACCTCAAGCTCTTACAGCAGCTCTAAAGGTAGACTTGACGTGCATACCCTTCGAGCTACCATGTTCCTCTTTGGCACTTGTCCTTCCCTCTTCAACGGACTGCCCACCTTGTGAGCATCATGAGCACCTTTCTTGCGAGAACAGAGTCACCCTTGTATTTTTACCTTACAACATCAAACCAGCAGCTTAAGAACATTGCTAGCTTTGTATTAGCTTTCAGCTTCGCCAACGCGCAGCAGCACTGCATGTTCAAAGCAGTCGCTCTCTCGCTCTGCCCGCGGTCTTGGTTCCGCCTGATAAACCCAGCTTTTGAAGCTGGATAGAATCACAGCAAAGCACGAGAGCTACTCGTTTAAAAAACGCTGTCGAGTAGTTGTTCTTTTTGTTTTGTTTTGTCTTGTTTTGTTTTTTTCTCTCGTGTAGCCTATACAAAGTACGTATATATATCGTAGATCGTAGCCTCTCTTTTGTTTTACTGTCGCAGAACAGTAGTAGACTGCTATATTGCTGAGTGGGGCTGGCTCTGTTGTCCATGCACGCGCGTTCACACGATGTTGCTCTGAACGTACCTCAAGCTCTTACAGCAGCTCTAAAGGTAGACTTGACGTGCATACCCTTCGAGCTACCATGTTCCTCTTTGGCACTGCTGTACTCGTACGTAGCAGTGCATACGAGTAGTTCTGTACCGGTATCCTTTTTTTTTTGTGTGTGTGCTGTTTTGTTTGTATTCCGTCCCGTCCCTTCTTTTTTTTTTATGCTGGTCATTGAGTGCCCGCAAATTAATACTCGTATGTACGAGTATGCACGTACTCGTATACAGCAGTAGTAGTTGGGATATTTTTGTGCGAGTACCATACACCCATCATAGGTTGTACGACGGAGTGCTCACACTTACACATGAGTACCGTCATCACCTGATACAATAGAGGGTACGAACCCCCTGGAAGTATATGATAGCAGTACGTAGCGGATGGCTGTGTCCACTGACGGATACATGTTGCAGAAAAGCATTTCAATGACACCGCTCCAAAACCGTGGTTCTACGTCTCTCTTTCCTGCCGCAGGTGCTGTTGTCCTTCCACATTTTGTCTCGAAAAACTCGGCATTTTGCCCGATTTGAAAACTTGCCATTCAAATTGCGATGCTGCTTCGTGCTCTCTAAATGTCCCCCGGCATGCTGTGCGAATCTTAAGAAATGTACCAGGATGCTGGTCAAATCTTGAGCAATGTACTGACACATGTCCTTTTTTCTGTTTGTTTTTTAGTTATATTGTTTTCTAGCGTTGGATTGTATTTTTATTACCCCTCCAAGACTGTATCGGCATGCTGCGCAAATATTCGAAATAAATGTATCGACGAAATACATCTATCAAATGTGCCGACATCTGCCCATTTAGTTTTTTGTTTGTTTGTTGTGTAGTTTTGTTTTTGTTTGTTTGTTTGTTTGTTTGGTTTGTTTTTTGCGTCTTACTGACACGTGGTATATACCTTTTTCTTTGTGTACCGGCATGATGCGCAAATTTTCAACAAATAAATCTGCCTACTCTTGACTGGTTTCCCCTCGTTGAGTTCTTTCGACTGTTCGACGTGAAAGCACATAATCGGAAGGTTGTTCTTTGTTTTTGTTTCTATATTCTTTCTTCCCTATTTTTTCCCTTTTTCATGTTTTTTTAGCACGGGTATTTTTCCTCAGGATACAATGACCGGTTTAGGCACCTTTTACACCATGCTTCTGTACCGATGACTTCCGACAAATACGGGCGAAGTACTGCCTAAATTGGCTTATAACCGTATTCCGCGACTCGGTTATGTACTATTGAATTGCGGTTAATAAATGGACGAAGTACTGCCCGAAGTAGTTTTATGGAGACATGCACGAATACCGTCCATCGAAGCTTTGACAAAATTCGGGATACCTCTACACCCAGATTACAAGATTCGTCGGGTTCTAAACGGTAGTGCACATATCCCTCCCGTGCTGTACGTCTCCACTTTTGTATTTTGTTTCTATTTTGTTTTTGTTTTTTTTAGATCGGTCTCTCGGTGGTTATAGTCGCCCTCCCAGCAAACGAGCCCCTTCCGGACGAGCCTTTGGCCCCAACGACGCTCAATAGGTGATTTCCACGACTAAAGAGGGAGAGAGAAAAGAAGGGCCAATATAATGAATGAGATGGACAAAAAAACAAATAAAACAATGGGAGGAATGCCGGTCGAGTCTTTAAAATGATGCAAAGAAGATGCTCCTAACGTACTTCACACTCCGGGCATACTCCGAGTATCGAGTATATTTCGTACTCCGAGTACTTAGAGTATTATAGTACTGGCAGCCTGAATAGTCGAGTACTTGGAGTATGAGCGGTAAGGAAGTCCCGAATACTCGGAGTACAAGGAGTAACCGCAGTATCGGACCCCTAAATACTCCGAGTACAAGCAGTATCGAGAGTGTCCATACCCGAAATACTCCGAGTACGAACAGTATCCCGGAGTATCGAAACCTGAATCACACCGAGTACACTAAATTTAAAAGTACCTCAAGTATTTTATCTCCAATACTATACTCTTTACTTTACTCCAAGGTACTCGGAGCCTCTGTGAAAGTTTGGAAATTATGTCTGAGGGAAAAATGTTTGAGATGCTTCGCATTCCACTTTTTCGAGAATAATATGAAAAAATGGAACTACTCGTACAGAAAATCGCGTGAAAAAAGCATTGAAAAGTTTGGAATTTCATGGCACCGATAAAAGAGCCTAGTTAGTGACCCCGGATATGAACTACGACGTATACGATTGAGAAAGAAAAGGCGAAGATAACAAACACTTGGGACTTGCTTGGGATGAAGGAAAAAAAAACACGTACCAGGTCGTACCTGTTGTTGTACGTATACTATTAATAGGTATACGTAGAGATGACGTGTTTCCCGGCTTGCGCACACGTGTGTGTGCCTGGAGGGGCAGGATTTGTGTGAGTGGCGCAGCGACCTGTGCTATTTCCAAGCGCAGGGACGCAGGGTCATCCCGAGGCAAACAGCCACGCTGGGCTCTCGTGAGGGTGGGGGACGAGGGAACGGGGGTCTAGGTCGGGTTGTGGACCAAAAGCCCAGGCCTAATACGATTACATCCATTCCCTCGGTTACTGTTACAATATGTAATTGCCATGCCATTCGTACAGCATTTTCCTGACAAAACTTTCAATCTCACTCAACGAAACATAATACAATTATAACGGTATACACCGTGGTCTATAGCACGAGGCCTGCTAAGCTTGAGGAAGAGGGTACCCTGACCCTGACCCTAGTGTGGAGAGTTTTAGTATCAAATGACACCAACTGTCGAGAGCGCCTATTATTACGTGGGTAGACACAGTTCGACGAGAGTCGACCAGGAATGAAAGTAAGAGCTGAAATATGATTGCGTTAAAATGCAAGGCACGTATCATATGATCATATGTATCATATGTACCTCACTGGGGAGGGAGGAGAAGAGCCTTCCTTTAGTGACTTTAGTGACCCCGGATTTGAGTTTCGACTAAAGAGGGCAAGATCATATATGGGAGAGGATAATAAATAGGATGGACAAAACTAAAAAAACAACACGTATACGAGACTTTTACATACCTCTGGGGGCACAAATTTCTACCCCTGGGGGCACACATCGTGGCATACACCAGCCCAACACCCACGGCCCATTCAGAGTAGTAGTAAGTGCTGACTTTCATCCCCGGCCAGACAGCTACAACGTCTGTATGTCTATGTTCAGGCGCCACGAGACAGACGAAATCCTTCGCAAAACAACTGCAGCACGGAGAAACGAGGATACACAATGCCATTCCAACGTACTGATGTAGAGCATACGAAACAAGCACTGCTGTACACACAGCATTGCTACCAGTTGCGTTGCTACCGTCATAATACGCAGCCGAGGGGCATTTTCCGAAGCCATTAAACAAACGATTAATAATACTGTAGGGTATGTTTCTTGAAATTATGTATTTGTGTTCTCCTCTTGCTGTCCCTGTAGCATCGTCATTGTTCTCGCACGACCTGCTGCTGCGGTACTGCTACCATGTATCTGACACCGTACACAACTTCAGAAGTATACGTACGCCGTTGCAAGCACGATGCGTTTCTGTCTCAATCACCACTCACTGCAGCACAGCAGTCAGTCGTAGCATCTTTTTTTGTTCTTGTGTGGGTATGTTAGTATCGGTTGCGGCTGACGTAAAGACAACGCTTATGTGTATATTGCCGGCAGAGACTTAATCGCAAACAAGTAGGCGACTCGACGTTTGCTTACCATGTAGTCGTCGTGGTGACAGCGAGAGCCTAAAACCCTCTACATACTCGATGAATCGTCGTCGAACGAACGAGGACAGTAATGTTGATGCCGACCACTACCCCTTGACAATTGTGTGCTTCATTAAAACCTCAAAGGAAAGGAAGGGAGTGTCGTTACGAGGAGGGGGGAGGGGGTGCGGTCCTTACTTTTATACCCCAGGCGTTTAGTTATCGATAGCGACAAAACCATCACAAGGATCACTCTTTAATCTTTTGAAAGCCACGTGATATTATACACCTATTATACCTATTTGCAGCGAGGGTTTTCAACGAGCAAAAGTGAACACATATGAAGTGAGATTCCCAGAAACTAACTGATGTCACGGATACTTGTATATAGCTCGTTCAATCGAACCACGTAAAATGTCGGTAGTTTATTTTCCGTTTTCTAGTTGGGGGGAGGCGGCCTGGAAATCTAGACCACCACGACCTGGGTACTACCCGATGTGCTGTCTACCACAACGCATCATGATAGTTCGCTGCGTGTATCGTACACCGGCCTAGGGCACTCGCGACTTACCGAACTATTGGTAGGTAGCTGGCGCGGCTGAGGGGGGTTGGTACTTGAGGGTGTTGCTTTGTTGGTCGAGTGAGACTGGGGGGGCGGGTCATTCATCACGTGCGCAATTCGAGATCCAAATGTACCGACTTACAAACCAAATTACAAATATGCGTAGCGAAATTACGATCACAGATAAAGCTAGGAATTCATACGACGTATCGTGTCCCTCTTGTGTCAAAATGAATGAGTGTCGTGAAATGGTATAAAAATACATAAAACGTGTCCCTCGAAGGTTAAAACTAATTATTGCCTTGAATTATTAACAGCATAGCAGTAGTATGAATTAATAAAATATATTACAAACCTATATTGTTCCCCTAAGTAAAGGTAATTCGTACCAGGTACTCGTATATACCTACGAGTATCCTGCCTGAAGTACTATATATAAACCCGTACGTACTACGCGCGAAAGAAGTATCATTACAGCAGTAGTAACTACGGTATGTGCTACTACTGTTCTTGTACTTTGCAGTAGTACCGCACAGCTCGCGAACAAACGAGTTCAACGAAATTGTCGATCTCTATCGTACGTAGCTGATGTTTTTATTCTATTAATAGCTTATTCATACACTCGTAGTCCATATATATATGTTGCCAAAACCGTAGATCGGGCATAAACATTCGTTTTGTTTAGTTTATAATTTTCACTTTCCATCTTAACTCGTGAGAGGTTTTACCCTCAGCGATCAAGTGGACAAGCGCTGGTCACGTGGAACAGGGTCTTGGGCAAGGGTGGATGTGTCTTCGCGCCATTGATATCCGACATGTTTTTTCACGGCGGTGCTGCGCGTCGCCGAGAAACGTTCCACTGCTGATGCAGCCATCAAGGGCAGTATGGTACAGCTCCAACGAAAAAAGGTCGAGGGGGGGAAGAAGACCGGGCGGGCACGGGCTAGCAAAGCCCACGGGGGGGTCGAGGGGTTAGGGGAGTACTCGATATTCATGCAGGGACATAGTCGTATGACCATAGACTCTCGCATCCCTACAATGCCGGGACGGAGAATTTTTGTTTTTCACCGATCAGCCAGACATTGCTGGCACCAAGCGCGATGCGTTGTTGGGTGTTCGTCGACCCTAACCCTATAGTCATGCATACGACGTAGATGATATGGACATATGTAGGTACTACGCTCCTCACAGCACATGCTCGTCGTATAAATTATTATCGCCGCTCCTCGTCGCATGCTTGTCATGCATGTGCATACGACGTAGAAGATCTGGACATATTTGGATGAACGCTGGACGAGTTACGCTCCCCACAGTAGATGTTCGTCGTATAAATTATTGTCGTTGCTCCTCGTCGCATGCTTGTCTTGCATGTGCATACGATGTAAGCAAAAACGGACATATTGGGATGCGCGCTGTACCTGCTGAAATATCACCACACTCGATCAATGTATACCTGGTATACCGGTATGCTCGACCGCGCGTATAAAAGTATTGTCGCGGGTCATAGACAGACAGGCATACACGGTTTTAAAACATATATGTTCGGTCATCGCGTGCAAGGATACCGGTTGCTCGTGCCCCGTCTGCTCATCCGTCTGCCGGGTGTTGATTAGGATCGCACGCATGATGTCGTTAGCAGCGGACACGGCCTTGGGTATCGTGTGGCTGTCCCCTTCCTGGCCAACGGCTGGGGAGGATGGTGTGCCGTGCCATCGTCTGAATATATGTTATGCACGCATGTGTGCTCGAAGCTAGGCATGCTTGTTGCCTCCGTACTGTGTTGCGATTGGCCCAATGTCTATTGACACTACCTTGTTCATGATGTTTGCCTGGCGGTCACTTTCGTTGTTGGCACCGGACGCCGTCTTGATTTTCGCGTGGCTGGGCCCTATCTAGCCAACCAGCTGGAGAGAATGATACGACGATGTATCGGGGGCAGTTTCGATATATAAAGTGATACTATTGCTATGAGGTCGTGGATATATATCTGTTGATGATGTCTGCCTTGCGGTCAGTTTCGCTGTTGGCACCGGACACCGTCTTGGTTATCGCATGGCTAGCCCCCCTGTAGCCAACCAGCTGGGGAGGATGATACGACGATGTACCATGGGCAATTTCGATATAGTGATGCTATGGTCGTGGATGTATATATGTTGATCTCGAGGCAGAAGGTTTAACGCCCACTGCCATCTGCCATGACCCCGTCCCATGCCCAGCCCCTTCCACCAGGCAGAGGGCTTAACGCCCACCGCCATCTGCCATGACCCCGTCCCATGCCCAGCCCCGTTTCGGCCGTAGGCCGTAGCCCGCGCAGGGCTCTCGACGTTTTAGGCATGGGAATCCGAGACATTTTCGCGGAGAATCGCGACCAACACATGCGAGGAGTCTAGAGGGCGCCGATCGGGGGTGGAACGTGTTGAAGGACGAGATGAAGGCGGGGCGGATGTGGCGTGGAGGGGTTGTCGCGGCGCACTCGGCGTGCTGAGAGGGGTTTTACCTAAACGGGTAGACTGGCCGGGTTTTTCCCTCTTAGTCTTGGTTGGCATAGCGGTTAAAGGGGGTCTAGGAAAGTTGTTCCATAGGGAAGAGCATTCCTCCCCTTACGTTGGTGTTTGCGACGCATGTGAAATTCTGTGCGTACTGAGAGAGGTTTTTATCCTTGACGGAACGAAATGTGGCTGGGTTTTCCCTCTCAGTCTTGGTTGGCATAGCGCGTGCAAGGGGTCCAACAAAAAGTGTGGCTCTGGTTGCGTTCGTGTTGCGACGCATGTGAAATCTGATGCGTGCTGCGAAGGGTTTTTCCTTGACGGGAACACTTGGCCGGGTTTTCCCTTCTCAGCCTTGGTTGGCATAGGGCGTGGCGGGAGTCTTAGAAAACAGTGATCCCCGTGTTACGTCAGTGTTGCGACGCATGTGAAATCCTGTGGGTACTGGGCAAGGCTTTTCCTTAACGGAGAAATTTGTCCGGGTTTTCCTTCCGCAGTCTTGGTTGATGTAGACAACCTTAGGTCCACCGCCTAGAGGATCGCGTGGCTGTCCTGTCCCTGGCCACCCAGCTCGGGAGGATGTTGCGGCGGTCATCTAGGCATGACGGTGGATCCAAGCGGGGTTCCGGTTAGGCTGTACACTGGCAATGCGGGCATTGTATCGCAATCACCAGGAGGGTTGGCGAGGGTGATGCCGGTGATCGTGAATGCGTGTGAAGCGTTCGGATTCACAGTCTCGAAGGCCAAGACGGAGACCATGTGCCTGCAAACGAAGTATGGGGGCAAAGCGTTGTTCAATGCCAATGCAGCCGTCCGTACGAGCACAGGGTCAAGTTTGTGTACTGGGGCGGGGCTATCACGCCAGCCAGGACCTTCGTTCCGAGATAACGCTTCCACTTCGGAGAGCATGGCCGTGCCTCGGGCGGTAAATGATGGAGATATATTACCGCTTGACTATGCGCCTGCGACTGAAGGTGCCGCTGCTGAAACCTGAGGTTCTCCAGACAATGATGTACGGGTGCGTCACGTGGAACCCGAAACCAGATTGTTAAGCTAGGCTACGGAAGTTCCATCACGGTGTGCTTCTTCGACGCCTTGGCTGGCGGAACCAGAAGCGCGAAGCCCACACTTTATCCTATCGCCAGCGCGCTTGTCAAGACACATAGTCCAGACGCATTAAGGCGACGGTGAGCAGACGGGGTGCCTAGACAGAGGATATTGTTCGCTGGTTTCGTCGTAAGCATGGAAGGGGAGCGTCTGCCGAGGAGTGTGATGTTTTCGAGATGCTCGGTGGTAACGGCTACTCATTTCAACAGGAGAAGGGCTGGATGGTGAGCAATTCCAGTGCTCAAGGCTTTCGGCACCAGGCCAAAAAGGCGTCGTGAGGCAGCACAGAAGACCGGCCGGTGTTTGTTTAGTGTTCAAGAACGGGTCGGTTTATTTCTTGCGTGAATGGCATGCCCCGGAGAGGAGTGACGCAGCAAAGCGGCACTCCACGACTGAAGATGCAACTGCGACACGGACCATTGACATCAATTCGCCGAGGGAGAGGTCAGGGAGGGGTCACGACGGGGGGAGGGAGGGACCGGGGGGAAGGGGGGGGGGGGGGGCTGCCTAAACGAGTGGCGAAATGATATGGCCATCATCGTCATGATGCGTGCCTTTTCACCCAAATACCTACCTTAGGGATGCCCGTACTCGTCTTGTGCATGCCTCCCTTCCCTGTATTCTTTCCGATTTACCCTTTATCCATTGTCCCTTTCCCCCTTCTTGCTGATTGTATTTTCCCCGTTTGATTTTCTCTTTCTCTCTCCTGTTCCTACTTCGTAACTCTTTGCTCTCATTTCCGTTTTTTTGCCTCTCTTGAACGCGCGTGCATGCATATAGCTAACTCTAACTTTCCCTGTTGATCGACTATGGCTTTTGCTGTGGTCCTCTTTTTTTTTGTGTTTTTTTTTGGCTTGCATTGCGGGTCGTCGCTTTCATATTTTTGCCACTTTTTCCCTTTATCCCTTGTTCTCCTTTTCTTCCTTTTTCATTTCTCCATTTCCCCATTTCTTCTTTTCTCTTTCTCTTTCCTTTTTCCCTTTTCCTTTGGATATATTTCATGGTCTCTTGGTTTAGGTGTACGATGTGCCACAACATATATAGCTAAAAAAGTAAAAAACAACAGCTGTGAGCTCGAGGATTTCGTCGAAGCTCATCTTTGCTAGCTGAGTGTAATACTTCGATCGCGCGTACTTACGGATTTTATATATCCTCATGTAGGATGTACATCCCGTATGAGGGGGACACAATCTGAGGCTGGCTGTAGAATATATGATGTACCAGTATATCGTACTGCGGTGTGATTTGTGTGTCGGGTGTTATATTTTACCTGGGGGACTCTTCCACTTTGTTTCGAGGCTGTTCTGTGACCACGCATTATTGTTTTCGAGGTCAATTTAGGTGAGAACAGCAGCAACAATAACAGCAATAACCGCAGGTGTCATCCCTTCTCCTCCACGATACGCGTCTTCTTTTTTATCGGGGTCTTGCTCGGGGAGATTCCCGAGGAATTCTGCACGGGATATGTTTTTTGTTTTCTCGTTCCCGTGCAAGTATCGTTGCCGTGGTCCCGTCCAAACAGTTCAGGAAAAAATAGTATTCTCCCGTTTCCGTCCAAACAGTTCGCCCGGAAAAGTCTGATTAGCCGTGGTTTTTTGTTCCCGTGCCGTCAAATCCCGTGGAAACCTCGATATCTCAAAACCCGTGCAAGCCCAAACTGTTGAAAAACAAGCTATCCCGTCAGGGGCGTCCAGAAAAAAAGATAAAACGACACACCACACCCCCAGAGGTCGGAATAGAAAACCGTTGCAACCGTTGTGATCACATGATGAAATATGAAAATGGAAAAACAAAATTATCCTTATTTTCATGTTTTTCACTTTTTTTTAGTAACCCCCCCTGACAAACAAAAAATTATGTGAGATGTCGAAAAAAAACAAATCGAACACCCTCGATCCCGTGGGAATTATTGTCACGTCTTCGGCGTGCACGTGACCAGTGACTACCGAACGAGATCGGCACGTACACCGACTGACTCTGAGCGCACGAGCACTCGTACATAACAGGCACGTATTATATAATTCGCATGATAAGACATTTTATGTTTAATGTTCAAGATATATCCCGTACGTATGAATTAATATGAGTAATTGTTCAAGTTTTAGAGTGTACCAGGTATATCGTAAGTATTAATTCGTATGAATAAAGTTAAAGTTATATGAAAAACTCCGAATAGGGTTCAGCATTCCCACCGCTGCTGTGCTCGTCGATTTTCATCCAACAATGTTGCCAAATAACACACGCTCTCGCGTTCTCCGCCAATCGATTTTTACTGAAGAAAAGTCCCTACGATAACGTACACACACAGATATTGTTTTGGCAACAATAGGATTATACGATCACCACACCAGCAGTATACGTAGAATGAACGGACATCAGCAAGAGGCAGAGTAAACCTACGACAACATGTCGTGGGACCTGCTATGCTCTTCATGCGGTCACAATTATTCGCATGCTAGCCGCGTGTCGGATGTTGCTCATTTCATAGGAAAGCATCCCTGCGGGGGCTGCTAATATTAGGTGTGGCCGATACAGTATTTGTCAGGGAGATTTAGCATAGTGCAACATCCAAGTTCGTTAGGGGTCAAACACGAAAGAACCCGCGCACGTCGGTGAAAGAGAGGACTACCAGATATGCGCATGTACTACGTACGAGTACAAGGACGCTGCTACTACTATTAATACTACTCCTACTACTACTGCTGTACGAGTACGCGTATATAGTTAAGAGGGAAACTCAACGCCTTAACTGTTCCTGTCTAAAGTCGGGGTACCCGCCGAAATCTATATGGAAAGATGCATGCCGAAAGCAGGTTCCCGCTGACAACTTAGTTGGTCATTTCATGTTGACCTGTATTATATTGTAGCAGGTGATCCGGTATATATTCACCTGGACGTGTGTAATCATCGAGTAGCACAGCACGCACAGGGTTCGGGTTATAGTACATGAAAAAATCACACCTTCGGGAGATTAGAACCACAGACCTAGCTTCCAAAATCGAGCGATCTGCCGCTTCCTGTCGAGTACCTCACTATTATTAGAAACAAAAACGAAACGATCCAATGTCCGTTCTTTCGACGGATAAGCCAAAAGCGAAAACCGAAGAAACAAAATCATCCTGCTGTGTTGCTGTACGTACGGTACGTAACTCTGCGGTTCGCAAAGAAAACGTAAACACAGCAGTAGCTGCTCAACAGCAAACCTACCTTTGTTTTTACGAACAGCGCACACCTCGTTGCCCGGCGACGCAGATACAGGGGGGTTGGTTGTAAAAGCAGTAACATTATTTTGAAAAACAAAACGGTTTAAAACGCGTTTCTTCGACGAGCAATCACCAAAAACCGAAGAAGAAACACAGCAGTATGGATGTTCGTACACTTGCACCCGTCGCTCGGTCGTGTCGACGTGTCCACGCCGAGGGTCGGTCATTATATGAAAACAAGGAGAACAAAACGAACAAATGACCCTTCTTTCCCCGGGTAAAAAAAACACGAAGAAGCAAATCCAATGGGTTTAGCGTACTCGTAGTATACTATGCTGTGGAAATAATTTGAAACAAGGGGATGAACGCGGCCCAGGTGGGGTTCGATCCCCAGACATTTCTGCTTGGAATAGAAAGCTCGTAGCAGCTGATCCAAAGTAAAAGATCGAACATTTGCTGCCTTCGTCCAGGCCCTGAGCAATCTCCATTAAAAAGTCGGTCAAGTTCCTAGTTATACGCGTACATAGTAGTAATGACTTGAAGAGTTAAAAAACAATAATCAAACACCCAGCAACGCATGCGATCTCAGCCCTCATGAAACCGTCAAACAACAGCAACGCATGCGATCTCAGTGCAACAAACAACGTACAGATATTTCTCAACGAATCATCTGATTGGCCACTTGACACAAAAACAATCGATGAAAAAACATTGAAAATTCATGCAAAAACTAGGATTTGAGATACCTCCTGCCAACCTCGTTTCGATGAGCCCCCGCCCCGAATTTGTTGGTTGGATTTGTTTGTTGGTTGGATATGTGTATTTGTTTGTTTGTTTGTTTGTTTGTTTGTTTGTTTGTTTGTTTGTTTGTGTGTTTGTTTGTTTTGTTTGTTTGTTCGTTTTGTTTTGTTTCGCTTGTTTGTTTTGTTTTGTTTTGTGTGTTTGTTTGTTTTGTTTGTTTGTTCGTTTTGTTTTGTTTTGCTTGTTTGTTTTGTTTTGTTTTGTGTTTTCGTGTTGATCAAACACTTTGGTCTCCTCTTCACGACAAATGCATGTTCCTTAGTAGTCCGTGTCACCCACGGGGGAGGTGGGTGAAACTGTGACGGGCCCCCCTCGTCCATTTCCCCCTTCACCACCTCCCCCGTCTCCTATTCTAGCTGATGTACGCGGCTGACCTGCCCCCCACTCTGACAGGCAACCTCAACAGTCAAACCCATTCAGAAGCCGCGTTCCCAGCCTGTCTCTCCCCTTTTTTTCTTCCACACGCCACACCTCACCCCCCTATCCCTGCAGCCTGATCGGCTACGCTTCCCTTCACACTAGCCTATTAAACCCACAGAGGATTCTCTCTATTCAACATTACGTGTCCCACAAACGCCTGCAACGCCCATTTCTCCTGTCCTTGGACTTTCCACGGTAGGAGCCCCCAACCCTGCCAGCCCCATTGCTCCTACTAACCATTCCCTAGTGCAGCGCTAACTGCTCTTGCATCCGCTCCGCCACTGCCCCCCTCCCTGGTGATCCTCATTTTGCCCCCACCTTCTCCAGCTCACTCCTTAAGCAGGGCGTCGCCTTCATCCTCGTCCACACCTCCCACTCGCCCACCCCCGGCTCCTGAATGCTATGTATGGGGCAGTCTTCCACCCGAGGGAAACTGATTCGGAAATGCCCACACAGCTCCCCCACAGTCCAAGAACTCCCTCTCCAGCCCCCTCCGCCCCCACGCCCCCCTCTCATCACCCTGACCGCCCCTGTTCTGCCCTGGTCCCCTGTTCTCTGCTGAAGTGTGCTACCACCGTGCCGACCGTTCTTCTCCTCCGGCCCCGGCTGTACACCCTTCTCGGAAGGGCTATGTAAACACTCCGGCGGCAGCAACCTGGTGCACCCCCCCCGGGAACAATCCGGATGCCGCCACCTCAGGTGGTACGAGAAGGGCAAACCGGTCCACCCCATCCCCCCGCCCCCCACTCTCTATGTTTTCGATGCCCTCCTCCCCCACGCTGGTTAGCTCCCCCGTTTACGATCTCCTCACCCGCGTCTGGTTGCGCGCCTTCACGTGCCCGTCTTGGGCGCTTTTCTCGTCGCCCTGATCGTAAGTGTTGCAGTGGCAGTAACAGTCTCACCCACGTCTCCGGTAAGTGTTCCCACCATCCGCTTCCCCGCCACGGTCGCCTTGTTATTAATAGTCTTCCACTCCAAGCAGCATTCTACCATAACTCCATCGGGTCATATATATGCTTCTACTCCACCCCACCCCAACCAATGCCCCTTCTCTCGTTAGACCTTCAAGTTACCGACACCCTCCCATCTTGCACCTTGGTCCACCTGGTCGACTTCGCAACTCGTCCGAATGCGTAGCGGCCTGCCAATCTCCAACACACCTCCGTTCTTCTCCCTCCAAACTCCTGGGCGTGCCACTCCTCTCCTTCGCCCGTTAACTGTCCCCTGCATCGCCGACAAACTGTCGCCCCTCCTTACCACCAACTCCCCACCCTTCCCTGGCCTGCCCTTCCTGTTCATTTTCACCGTGTTGACTGTCGTCACCATCCCCAACATCTCCAGATCTTGATCTACAACCGGTTCCCATACCCCCCGTTTCCACGTTACTCGAGATCTGTCGATCTTTCTTTCCAATGCACCCACTCCCCCCCCCAACCACGTCTCACGAAGCGTCCGAAACCAGGTCCCCTTGCAGACCTGCTCCACGACTGTGACAACGGAGCTTCCAACCTCTCTCCTTCGCTCGCCACGGAGTTGTCCACCTCTCTCCTCCCGTGCCAGTCCTGCTTCGGGCCGCTCTCCCCACTCCACGCCCTCCCTGGATTCCTTCATCAGCCCCTGTCTTCTGCTTCCTTCCTACCCCTTCCCCCTTCAACCCCTCTCCCTTGTCTCTTGCCCATTCAGATGCAGCTTGCTCAGCTGCAGACGCCGCCACCCGGTACCGCTGCCCCCCCCCCCCTTTTTTCTTTTATTTTACAGTGCACGGCCCCACGGCGCATTCCTTCCGAGTTATGTACTCGGCTCTGACTCGCTCTTTTCCGCGCACGGCCTCGTCGCGCCCCCCGGTATAAGGTCCTGCCGCGCACTTTCCCCGTCGTTTCGTGCTCGGCTCCCTCACGCTCTTCCTCTCTTGTTGCGTACGCGGTCCCGCCGGTTCGCTACTGAATGTCGAATCGTGGATAATCCTCCTCTTCCCTTTCTCGTCCACCACCCCCTCGGGGTTTTCCGGCAGCCCCCGAATCACCCCCGCCCATTTCGCCGGGACCCCCAATTACTCTCCCCGTCCTAACGTCGCCCACTGTTTTCTCCTACACCTCGATCGCGTGCCTGTCGGCGCTACCATGGTTCCCGTACGCCTTCTCGGGCTCCAAGTTGCCCCCTGGGCCTACGTCCACCGGCACTCCTACCCTCGCGATCTACTCTAACAGTGAAACTGGTCGACATTTTACTGTCCCTTGAAAACTTCGTCACCCGCTCCGCATCAATATGGAGTGCCAGTCACCCCCTCCCCAGCCTCCACACCACCTTCCCTAAGTCGCCCTCTTCCCGTTGCAAAAAGTCTCCCCCCAACCTCCGCCACCACCCGTAACAGCCGATCTCGCTCCTCCGCGTCTTCCCCTATCTTCCCCAAACGCCCCAACGCCCTTTTCCACCGCTGGATATGTCCCCCCACAACCACCCTCGCCTGTTGTCCCTCCCCCCGCGCTGCTTGGTTGCCCCGCCCCTCCCCCCTCATTCCATGCATCACTCCGCCCTCCTCCTTTGCCCCGTGCACGGCCCGCCGTGACGTCGCCCTCGCGTCCCTCGACTTGCTCCGCCGCTCACCTCCCCTCCTATTGCGCGCGCGGCCCAGCCACCCCCCCCCCCCCTTGCTCCGTGCCCGGGCCCGCCGCGCGTTTCCCCTCTTGTCTCGTGCCCGGTCCGGCCGTGCACTGCCTTCCTTGATCTGTGAGCGGCCCCGCCGTCCGTCTCCCGTCTCGTTCTGTGCACGGCCCCGCCGTGCTCTTCCCCTCTTAGTCCGTGTGCGGCCCCGCCGCTCGTTTCCATTCCAGTTCCATGCACGGCCCAGCCGTGCTCTTCCCCTCTTGATCCGTGTTAGGCCCCGCCGCTCGTCTCCTTTCTCGTTCTGTGCTCGGCCCCGCCGTGCTCTTCCCCTCTTGGTCCATGTGCGGCCCCACCGCTCGTTTCCATTCTCGTTCCATGCACGGCCCCGGCGTGTTCTTCCCCTGTTGATCCGTGTGCGACCCCGCCGCTCGTCTCCATGCTCGTTACGCGCACGGCCCCGCCGTGTTCTTCCCCTCTTGGTCCGTGTGCGACCCCGCCGCTCGTCTCGATTCTCGATCTGTGCACGGCCCCCGTCATGTTCTTCCCCCCTTGATCCCTGTGCGGGCCCGACGCTCGTCTCCATTCTCGTTCCGCGCACGGCCCCACCGCGCACCGCTCATTTTGTCCCGTGTGCGGCCCCGCCGCGTACCTCCTCTCCCGTTCTGTACACAGCCCCGCCGCGCACCTCCCCCTCCCCCTCCCCGCGTTCCGTGCACGGCCCCGTCGTACACATCCCGGCCCGCTCTTTTTACACACCCGTTTCTGACCGCTTCTACTTCCTTGGAGTGCACGCCACCTCTGACCACGCACTCCGTACACGGCCCCGCCGCGCCCGTCCCAGCCCGTTTCGTGTGCAGCCCCATTGCTGCACATATCTTCTTCCATGGAGTACGCGCCACCTCTTACCACGCACTCCGTGCACGCACCCGCCGCGCACATCCCGGCTCGTTCTGTTTGCAGCCCCGTTGCTGCGCCATTCTACCTGGTACCGCCGCGCCCATGACCCCCCGTCCGGTGCACGGCCCCGCCGCGCACCTCGGAGCTCCATTCTCGATCCGCGCACGGCCCGCCGCGCGTCTCTCCCCTCCTTCTGTACGAGGCCCCGGTGCGCATCGCTCTCCTTGTCCCGTGTGCGGCCTCGCCGCATATCCCCCCGCCCATTCCGTACACGGCCCCGCCGCACACCTCCCCCTGCCCCCGTTCCGTGCACGGCCCCGCCGCACACATCCCGGCCCGCTCCATTTACACACCCGTTTCTAACTACTTCTACTTCCCTGGAGTGCGCGCCACCTTTTACCACCCACTCCGTACACGGCCCCGTCGCGCCCGTCCCAGCCCGTTTCGTGTGCAGCCCACATCTTCTTCCATGGAGTACGCGCCACCTCTTACCACGCACTCCGTGCGCGCACCTGCCGCGCACATTCCAGATCGTTCTGTGTTCAGCCCCGTTACTGCGCTATTCTACCCGGTACCGCCGCGCCCATGACCCCCCGTCCGGTGCACGGCCCCACCGCGCACCTCGGAGCTCCATTCTCGATCCGCGCACGGCCCGCCGCGCGTCTCTCCCCTCGTTCTGTACGCGGCCTCGGCGCGCACCGCTCCTCTTGTCCCGTGTGCGGCCCCGCCGCATATCCCCCCTCCCATTCCGTACACGGCGCCCCGCCGCGCACCTCCCCCTGCTCCCGTTCCGTGCACGGCCCCGCCGCACACATCCCCGCCCGCTCCATTTACACACCTGTGGCTGACTAATTCTACTTCCCTGGAGTGCGCGCCATCTCTTACCACGCACTCCGTACACGGCCCCGCCGCTCTCCGTCGTTTGTCTCATAGGAAACCCCTCGCTAAGTAGGGGTTTCCCTCTCGTTTCCCGCGTGACTCTTCGGGCGATGTCTGCCCTTGTGGTGCTCTCTAGGCTACCTTCACGTTCCTTACTCTGGACCCGCCTGACTGTTATCCGTACATATTGTGCATCGTAGTTTCTAAGTACTCGTATAAACTCATACCCTTACTCGTGAGTCCTCGCAGCTAACACTCGCTCCGCGTTTCTCTGATACGGACGTATATGCAACAATTATTATTTGCTGTCCCTACGTAGAAGTAATCATTTCTGGCACGCTCTCTCACCATCTTGTTGTGCTGTTCTTCACATTGCGATCGAGGGAACACCACGTGCTGCATCCTTACTTCCCTATATACTCCTGCCGTCGAACGTCTCACCACCACCGCTGCTGCTGTTGCAACGGTACCGACGCTGCTGCGTGTGTATGTCTGCCCAGTGTATATACATACGTGTGGTTGTGCTGCTGCTGTGAGCTGCCCCCCAGGTACCAGGAATCTCCTTATACTGGAACCACACATCCCCATTCCCGTTATTCGGCATTTTGCTCTCCGATCCGCCAAACTTCAGACTATCAACACATTCTTCTACTTCGGATTAGGCTGAAAGAAAATTAGCATGTACTGTAAAAGGGTAAGCGTTGAAATCCCTTCTACTTCCTAGTTGCTACTAAATATGATGTGGTATGGTTACATCTAATCAATTCACACTAATTCGAAATCACTGATGAGTAATTTAATGAATTTTATTCATCCACGTGCTTCGTAGTTTTATATTATGTCTTGTTGTCGCACACCTCTTCGTATACTCGTAGAATCATCAGCATCATATATGATTACGACCACAATAATACGAAGACATACGCATGTATGTTTACATTTCAGTTAGAACAATAAAATATTTGGTATATTTCATCGTGAACAAATACCTGGTAGGTAGTAAAGATAAATTCCGTATTAATAATTCGCACCATACACATGTCCCATACAGCTTGAACATATATCACACCCTGTACAACTACAGCTAACAACTACAAACAATAGTTGTGCGCGGCGGCAACTACTCAGTAGTGGTCCCTAAGCAACTAGTTGCATAGGTTTTCCACCCGGTAGTTGTCTGCAGATAACTACTGTAGTTGAACATGCTTTTCAAACAGTAGTTGTCTACAGACAACTAGTTGCACAAGTTTTTCAAGCAGTAGTTGTCTACAGGTGCACAAGTTTTCCAAACAGTAGTTGTCTACAGACAACTAGTTGCACAATGTTTTCAAACAGTGGTTGTCTGCAGACAACAACGAGCCGTTTTTTTCTGAAACAGTAGTTATCTGTAGACAACTAGTTGCACAACTTTTTCAAACCGTAGTTGTGTACAGACAACTAGTTGCACAACGTTTTCAAACAATAGTTGTCTATAGACAACTACTGTAATTGTACAATTTTTTCAAATATTAGTTGTTTACAGACAACTAACTGCACAACTTGTTCGAGGAGTAGTTGTCTACAGACAACTAGTTGCACTTCTGTTACGAACAGTAGTTGTCTGCAGACAACTAGTCGCGCAATTGTTTCAAACAGTAGTTGTCTGCAGACAATTACGAGTAGTTCTTTTTGACACAGTAGTTGTCTATAGACAACTAGTTGCACAACTTTTTCAAAAAGTAGTTGTGTACAGACAACTAGTTGCGAAACGTTTTGAAACAGTAGTTGTGTCCAGACAACTAGTTGCACCAGTGCTTCAAACAGTAGCTGTCTACAGACAACTAGTTGCACAACTTTTTCAAACAGTACTTGTCTGCAGACAACTACGAGCCGTTCGTTTTGAAACAGTAGTTGTCAATACACAACTAGTTGCACAACTTTTTCAAACAGGAGTTATCTACATAGATAACTAGTTGCACAACTGTTTCAAACAGTAGTTGTGTACAGACAGATAGTTGCACAATTTTTTCAAACAGTAGTTGTCTACAGACAACTACTGTAGTTGCACAACGTTTTCAAACAGTAGTTGTTTACAGACAACTAATTGCACAACTGTTTCAAACAGTAGTTGTTAACAGACAACTAGTTACACAACTTTTACCAACAGTAGTTGTCTGCAAACAACTAGCTGCGCAATTGTTTCAAACAGTAGTTGTCTGCAGACAACTACGAATACTGTAGTCCAATTTTGAAAATGTAATTGTCTATAGACAGCTAGTTGCACAACTTGGTCAAACAGTAGTTTTGTACAGACAACTAGTTGCACCACGTTTTGAAACAGAAGTTGCGTACAGACGACTAGTTGCACAAGTTTTACAAACAGTAGCTGTCTACAGAAAACTAGATGTTCAACTGTTTCAAACAGCAGTTGTCTACAGCCAACTAGTTGCACAAGTTTTACAAACAGTTTTTTCTGCAGACAACTAGTTACACACGTTTTACAAACAGTAGTTGTCTGCAGACAACTACGAGCCGTTCTTTTTGAAACAGTAGTTATCTATAGACAACGGGTTGCACAACTTTTTCAAACAGTTGTTGTCTGCATAGACAACTAGTTGCACAACTATTTCAAACAGTAGTTGTGTACAGACAACTAGTTGCACAACTATTTCAAACAGTAGTTGTGTACAGACAACTACTGTAATTGAACAACGTTTTCAAATAGTAGTTGTTTGCAGACAACTAATTGCACAACTTGTTCGAGCAGTAGTTGTCTACGGACAACTAGTTGCACAACTTTTACCAACAGTAGTTGTCTGTTGTTGTGCAATGGTTTCAAACAGTAGTTGTCTGCAGACAACTACGCGTAGTTCTTTTTAAAACAGTAGTTGTCTATAGACAACTAGTTGCACAACTTTTTCAAAAAGTAGTTGTGTATAGACACGAGTTTCAAAACCTTTTGAAACAGTAGTTGTGTACAGGCAACTAGTTGCACATTTTTTTCAAACAGTAGTTGTCTGCAGACAACTAGGTGCACATTTTTTTCAAACAGTAGATGCCTGGAGACAACCACAAGCCGTTCGTTTTGAAACAGTAGTTGTCTATACACAACTAGTTGCACAACTTTGTCAAACAGTAGTTATCTGCATAGACAACGTTGCACAATTTGTTCAAACAGTAGGTATGTACAGACAGCTAGTTCCACCACGTTTTCAAACCGTAGTTATCTACAGACAACTACTGTAGTTGCACAACGTTTTCAAACAGTAGTTGTTTACAGACAACTAATTGGACAACTTTTTCAAACAGTAGTTGTCTACAGACAACTAGTTACACAACTTTTACCAACAGTAGTTGTCTGCAAACAACTAGCTGCGCAATTGTTTCAAACAGCAGTTGTCTGCAGACAACTGCGAATACTGTAGTCCATTTTGAAATAGTAATTGTCTATAGACAGCTAGTTGCACAACTTGGTCAAACAGTAGTTTTGTACAGACAACTAGTTGCACAACGTTTTGAAACAGAAGTTGCGTACAGACGACTAGTTGCACAAGTTTTACAAACAGTAGCTGTCTACAGAAAACTAGATGTTCAACTGTTTCAAACAGCAGTTGTCTACAGCCAACTAGTTGCAAAAGTTTTACAAACAGTATTTTTCTGCAGACAACTAGTTGCACAAGTTTTACAGACAGTAGTTGTCTGCAGACAACTACGAGCCGTTCTTTTTGAAACAGTAGTTATCTATAGACAACTGGTTGCACAACTTTTTCAAACAGTAGTTGTCTGCATAGACAACTAGTTGCACAACTATTTCAAACAGTAGTTGTGTACAGACAACTAGTTGCACAACGTTTTCAAACAGTAGTTGTCTACAGACAACTACTGTAATTGAACAACGTTTTCAAATAGTAGTTGTTTACAGACAACTAATTGCACAACTTGTTCGAGCAGTAGTTGTCTACGGACAACTAGTTGCACAACTTTTACCAACAGTAGTTGTCTGTTGTTGTGCAATGGTTTCAAACAGTAGTTGTCTGCAGACAACTACGCGTAGTTCTTTTTAAAACAGTAGTTGTCTATAGACAACTAGTTGCACAACTTTTTCAAAAAGTAGTTGTGTATAGACACGAGTTTCAAAACCTTTTGAAACAGTAGTTGTGTACAGGCAACTAGTTGCACATTTTTTTCAAACAGTAGTTGTCTGCAGACAACTAGGTGCACATTTTTTTCAAACAGTAGATGCCTGGAGACAACCACAAGCCGTTCGTTTTGAAACAGTAGTTTTCTATACACAACTAGTTGCACAACTTTGTCAAACAGTAGTTATCTGCATAGACAACGTTGCACAAATTTTTCAAACAGTAGGTATGTACAGACAGCTAGTTCCACCACGTTTTCAAACAGTAGTTATCTACAGACAACTACTGTAGTTGCACAACGTTTTAAAACAGTAGTTGTTTACAGACAACTAATTGCACAAGTTTTTCAAACAGTAGTTGTCTACAGACAACTAGTTACACAAAGTTTACCAAAAGTAGTTGTCTGCAGACAACTAGTTGCGCAATTGTTTCAAACAGTAGTTGTCTGCAGACAACTACGAGTACTGTAGTTCATTTTGAAAAATTAGTTGTCTATAGACAACTAGTTGCACAACTTGTCCAAACAGTAGTTGTGTACAGACAACTAGTTGCACAAGTTTTTCAAACAGTAGTTGTCTACAGACAACTAGTTACACAACTTTTACCAACAGTAGTTGTCTGCAAACAACTAGCTGCGCAATTGTTTCAAACAGTAGTTGTCTGCAGACAACTACGAATACTGTAGTCCATTTTGAAATAGTAATTGTCTATAGACAGCTAGTTGCACAACTTGGTCAAACAGTAGTTGTGTATAGACAACTAGTTGCACAACGTTTTGAAACAGAAGTTGCGTACAGACGACTAGTTGCACAAGTTTTACAAACAGTAGCTGTCTACAGAAAACTAGATGTTCAACTGTTTCAAACAGCAGTTGTCTACAGCCAACTAGTTGCACAAGTTTTACAAACAGTATTTTTCTGCAGACAACTAGTTGCACAAGTTTTACAAACAGTAGTTGTCTGCAGACAACTACGAGCCGTTCTTTTCGAAACAGTAGTTATCTATAGACAACTGGTTGCACATCTTTTTCAAACAGTAGTTGTCTGCATAGACAACTAGTTGCACAACTATTTCAAACAGTAGTTGTGTACAGACAACTACTGTAATTGAACAACGTTTTCAAATAGTAGTTGTTTGCAGACAACTAATTGCACAACTTGTTCGAGCAGTAGTTGTCTACGGACAACTAGTTGCACAACTTTTACCAACAGTAGTTGTCTGTTGTTGTGCAATGGTTTCAAACAGTAGGTGTCTGCAGACAACTACGCGTAGTTCTTTTTAAAACAGTAGTTGTCTATCGACAACTAGTTGCAAAACTTGTTCAAAAAGTAGTTGTGTATAGACACGAGTTTCAAAACCTTTTGAAACAGTAGTTGTGTACAGGCAACTAGTTGCACATTTTTTTCAAACAGTAGTTGTCTGCAGACAACTAGGTGCACATTTTTTTCAAACAGTAGATGCCTGGAGACAACCACAAGCCGTTCGTTTTGAAACAGTAGTTGTCTATACACAACTAGGTGCACAACTTTGTCAAACAGTAGTTATCTGCATAGACAACGTTGCACAATTTGTTCAAACAGTAGGTATGTACAGACAGCTAGTTCCACCACGTTTTCAAACAGTAGTTATCTACAGACAACTACTGTAGTTGCACAACGTTTTCAAACAGTAGTTGTTTACAGACAACTAATTGCACAAGTTTTTCAAACAGTAGTTGTCTACAGACAACTAGTTACACAACTTTTACCAACAGTAGTTGTCTGCAAACAACTAGCTGCGCAATTGTTTCAAACAGTAGTTGTCTGCAGACAACTGCGAATACTGTAGTCCATTTTGAAATAGTAATTGTCTATAGACAGCTAGTTGCACAACTTGGTCAAACAGTAGTTGTGTATAGACAACTAGTTGCACAACGTTTTGAAACAGAAGTTGCGTACAGACGACTAGTTGCACAAGTTTTACAAACAGTAGCTGTCTACAGAAAACTAGATGTTCAACTGTTTCAAACAGCAGTTGTCTACAGCCAACTAGTTGCACAAGTTTTACAAACAGTATTTTTCTGCAGACAACTAGTTGCACAAGTTTTACAAACAGTAGTTGTCTGCAGACAACTACGAGCCGTTCTTTTCGAAACAGTAGTTATCTATAGACAACTGGTTGCACATCTTTTTCAAACAGTAGTTGTCTGCATAGACAACTAGTTGCACAACTATTTCAAACAGTAGTTGTGTACAGACAACTAGTTGCACAACGTTTTCAAACAGTAGTTGTCTACAGACAACTACTGTAATTGAACAACGTTTTCAAATAGTAGTTGTTTACAGACAACTAATTGCACAACTTGTTCGAGCAGTAGTTGTCTACGGACAACTAGTTGCACAACTTTTACCAACAGTAGTTGTCTGTTGTTGTGCAATGGTTTCAAACAGTAGTTGTCTGCAGACAACTACGCGTAGTTCTTTTTAAAACAGTAGTTGTCTATAGACAACTAGTTGCACAACTTGTTCAAAAAGTAGTTGTGTATAGACACGAGTTTCAAAACCTTTTGAAACAGTAGTTGTGTACAGGCAACTAGTTGCACATTTTTTTCAAACAGTAGTTGTCTGCAGACAACTAGGTGCACATGTTTTTCAAACAGTAGATGCCTGGAGACAACCACAAGCCGTTCGTTTTGAAACAGTAGTTTTCTATACACAACTAGTTGCACAACTTTGTCAAACAGTAGTTATCTGCATAGACAACGTTGCACAAATTTTTCAAACAGTAGGTATGTACAGACAGCTAGTTCCACCACGTTTTCAAACAGTAGTTATCTACAGACAACTACTGTAGTTGCACAACGTTTTAAAAAAGTAGTTGTTTACAGACAACTAATTGCACAAGTTTTTCAAACAGTAGTTGTCTACAGACAACTAGTTACACAAAGTTTACCAAAAGTAGTTGTCTGCAGACAACTAGTTGCGCAATTGTTTCAAACAGTAGTTGTCCGCAGACAACTACGAGTACTGTAGTTCATTTTGAAAAAGTAGTTGTCTATAGACAACTAGTTGCACAACTTGTCCAAACAGTAGTTGTGTACAGACAACTAGTTGCACAAGTTTTTCAAACAGTAGTTGTCTACAGACAACTAGTTGCACAAGTTTTACAAACAACAGTTGTCTGCAGACAACGTTTTGCACAATTGTTTCAAACAGTAGTTGTCTGCAGACAACTCCGAGTAGTTCATTTTGAAACAGTAGTTGCCTCGTATACACAATTAGTTGCACAACTTTTTCAAACAGTAATTGTCTGCAGACAACTAGTTGCACAACTTTGTCAAGCAGGAGTTGTCTACAGACACCTGCTGTAGTTGCACAAATGTTTCAAACAGTAGTAGTTGTATACAGACAACTAGTTGCACAACAGTTTCAAACAGTAGTTGTCTACAAAGAACTGTACAACCCTGTCAAACAGCAATTGTCTGGCAGACAACTACGAGTAGTTGTAGTTGTACAGGGTGTGCTGTGTTTGGACGGTAACCTGGACCTCATTCCTGAGGAGATCCCGAAGCTGGGCCATGACGTGGTGCACACCAAGATCCCCGGGCGGTTGTCGAGCCCAAAACGCGGGCCTGGCAAAGCTCGGCGGCGTGTTTGGTCCGTTGGATCTCATCGACGAAGTGGAGCCGGAGGTTGCAACAGCAGACTAGTAGAGTAACGGGGGGGGGGGGGGGTGGCAGACGACTATTATTGTAGTTGCACAATTTTTTCAAACAGTAGTTGTCTACAGACAACTAGTAGCACAACTTGTTCAAACAGTAGTTGTCTACAGGCAACTACAGTATGTAGTTGCACAACTTTTTTAAACAGTAGTTGTGTACAGACAACTATTTGCACAACTTTTTCAAACAGTTGTTGTCTACAGACAACTCTTAATAGGTGAACAACCTGTTCAAACAGTAGTTGTCTACAGACAACTAGTTGCACAGTGTGTTTCAACAGTTACTGTAGTTGTCTACAGACAACTAGTTGCACAATGGTTTCAAACAGTAAGTGTCTACAGACAACGCGTTGCACAACTTTTCCACACAGTAGTTGTCTAAAACTAGCTGCACAACTTTTTCAAACAGTATTTGCCTGGCAGACAACTACGATTAGTTGTAGTTGGACAGAGTGTAAAATTTATACGGTATAAATGAGGCGCAACGAAACCCTCTATCACCCACGGGGGGGGGATTATCAGATCTATTACGAATAACACTATATGAAGACTTATGTGTATTTATACAACAGTAGTATCACACATGTTTATTTCCGATCAAAAGTAGTAGTAGTAGTAGTAGTAGTACAGGGGTCCGCATAAAAGTGAGACCTGTTTTTTTTTCAATTCCGCCGATACCTTTACTGAAAAACGAAGGCAACAAATCACACGCCGTTTGTGTCCAACGGCGCCATGAGTAAAAATTAAAATTGGCGTTTGTGTTTTTTTGTTTTACTGGTATGTATGTTTTGTTTAGTATTCACCTTCGAAGGCAGATTTCGTATAGGATTCCAAATGGCCCATTTTCAATACACTTATTTCCCGATAGCTATATAAATCACATTCTAGAAACGGTATTCAAAATGTGATCACGGACAACTGTGGTGATAGGCTATACGATCATCATGCAACTTGTTTAGGGTGAAAATTTTCCATTTTTGATGGCGCTGAAAAAAACTCCGTTTCTGTAGTAAGGAAAAAACCCAGAAACGGAATGTTTTTCAGCGCCATCAAAAATGAATATTTTTCACCAACACAAGTTGCATGATGATCGTATAGCCTATCACCACAATTGTCCGTGACCACATTTTGAATATCGTGTCTAGAATGTGATTTTCGTAGCCTTCGGGAAGTAAGGGAATTGAAAATTGGCCATTTGGAATCATACACGAAATCTGCCTTCGAAAGTGAATACTGAACAAAAAAGACATGAAAAAACAAAAATGCAAACGCGAATCTTCAGTTTTATTCACGGCACCGTTGGGCACAAACGGCGTGTGATTTGTTGTCTTCGTTCTTTCAGGAAAGGTATCGGCAGAATTGAAACAAATACAGGTCTAACTTTTATGCGGACCCCTGTAATAGTAAAAATAATAGTACAGACAGCAGTAGTAGTAATAGCAGTGGCAAAGTTACGTGCAACCCCAGTTTGTTTATTTTACAGATTGACACATGCTCGCATAAGTCTTCAGCCTCATATTGTGTTCTCCTCATACGGGATGTCGGGATTTACATCCTGCATTAAAACATATAAAACCTGTACGTACGCGTAATCGAAGTATCACACTCAGCTTGCAAAGACAATTTTCGACGAAATCCTCGATCTCACAGCTGTTTGTTTGTTTTGTTCACAAATATGAAAAATAACGAAACCATATCTAAAAATGAGATTTCAACATACCTCAACATCCAACACCAACATAGACACCAATCGCGCACATCACACACGAGACCCACACGAAAGGTACGAAGATCACCACCACCACCGCCTTGCTCGACACCGGTACCATGGATGCGTACGTAATACAAAACAGACGTGGCCGACCAACCAGCACCAGCACCCTCACCACCACCACCGCTATTACCACAACCAACCACAACGACCTGATCCACAGCACAGCAAGCCCCACACACCATGCGCCAACGGCCAGCACTAAAAAAAACAGCACGCAGGCAGCAGGACAGTCCCGACCTGGCAAGAAAACCGCTGATGACGCCACGTATGAGTATCCTGCCAAAAGACGGCGCCAGCACCATGTCAACACATGGTATGTTACACGCTGTGATGCCCCAAAACAGATAGTAACGTGTTTACAGTGTGCAACACCTTGACCGGGTGTCCCACCTTGTATTAGGAAATTCCTGTAACGAAACGAAACGCTCAAGGCGAGGTGGGCTAGGATCAGGGTGAGGCAATCAGTCCATCCATTGTATATCTGTTCAAGCAGTCGCAGTGTCTGCCATCGATATACCAAGAGCATAGACCACAACATCCCCACAACAGTTCGCTATGCATGGAACAGATAATAGCCAGACGAATCTAGAGCCAGGCGATGGTTTGACCAAGTCGATGAGGTTCCTTCGCACGCATCCTAGAAGGGCAGAGCTTGCTTCCTTGTGTAGGAGAGGAGGCCTCACAGGAATGTACTGTAGAGGCAGATGGTAAACATAGATTGGTTGTTCTCGAATCGTGACGATGACCGAGAACACGAGGGTGCAGAGCGCGTCGAAGCGACTTCACGGGAAGGGAGAGGAAGTGAACGACGCGGCCCTTGTCAATACGAAACGTCTTTCAGCCGTAAATATTGAAATGGTTGTAAATCCGTAACATCCACCCTAGCTTAATGCGAACGGCAGAGTGGTACGCTACAGCAACCCTATGACTATCACCAAGGCTAAATAGCCCGCAGCAAAATGGCCTCGAAGATAAACAGACAAACCGAAAACGCAGGGGCCATCGCAGGAAAATCCCCGAGAACAACCCAATATAAAAGGTAACAGCCTCGCCCGTTAGGGGGTTCGCAACGCCTTCCTCAGAATGCAAGCGCGATAGAAACCTCACGGAAATCACGGGAGGGAGGAAATATTCGTGCTCCCACTCCATTACCGTATGATGTTTATGTTCCCGACTAAACCGGTACAGTGCAATAAGTAATGTCCACCTTGTCGGCCAAACGTTTTGCACAATAGTAGCGAGCACTATCGGCGAAAACAAACGTTGGTCAATCCTGTACCGTACATACAACCACGCACTCCCACGTTTTTTTCGAAATATGTACGACAAGTCAGTGCTGTGGCTTTGGTATCGCTTGGGCGAGTTTCCCCGACACTTTCGATTTTTTCATGGTGCGTATAGAGCACAGAATACGGATACGACCGGCACGTACGATGATGACTGGTGTTCAAGGGGTAACACGTTTGTCTGACATATGGCAAACAAAGCGATAAAAAACACGCTGAAACCAAATCCCAATATGTCTCGGCGCCAAGATACTCGCAAGGGAATCGCCACCATATTAGTGCGGTCCTAATGCCATACATACCCAACTCGAACTCCGAACGTTTAGAGGCAACATATAATGAGGGCTGCCGAGTTACCAGGGCTGCCGGTGGAGTGCCGACAACGAAGTGGGCCGGGGCACACCAACCATTCACTGATCACAGCACGATGGTCCGTTCAGTGGCACTCGAACTAACCAGTATGATCGGTCGGCCTGTGGCATCTTGCTGCCGTAAAAATATCTCAATTGAATAGTAAAATCAGAACATACCAAGTGTTTTAACACGAAAAGTATGACGGGATGGTAATGACGGTTAAACCGTGACGGGATTGTACTTCCGCCGTGGTTTCTTCCACCGTTGTCCTATGTCGTCCCGTCCCGCGAACAGAGGTGTTTTGTGTCGTACGCTACCGTCCCTTGCCGTCTATAGAAAACTCCTGCCATACATTTACATTCCTTCCCGTCGAGAGCTTGTGTGTCCATCGTCGCCTCTCACACTTTTCCGCATACGAAACGCTTCAATGCCATCCCTTCCGGTCAAGATGTTATGATCTGACGGGAATAACCGTATGTTCCCGTCAGAATAATATTATACACAATGATGAACCGTCCATTCCAGTAAAGAAACACGCCCCGACGAAACTTACCGTCTCTTTTCGCCATCAAAATATATATATATTTACCGTCTTTTCATATCAACAAATCATCCACGATCACGAACGATCGTCCATTTTTCATTATAACCATATTTGCTTAGCGCCCCTTCCCGTGATGAAACACCCCCCGCTGAATATTTTAATTCCTTGCCGCCAAGAAGAGTTGCGTGCCGTCTGTTTCTGTCACGAAATATGTATCCACCACAATTTTTATTTCCTTCCCACGGATAATCTGTTTTTTGGCTGTTCATTCCTCGGACGATAATATGTTCTGATGAAATAGTATTGTTTATGGGCCATCACAATATATGGGGGCGGGGGGGGCGGGGGGGCAGAGAGAGCGAGGGGAGCGGGGGGACGGGGTGGGAGGATGGAGAAACGAAGGGAGGGAGAGATGCTGAGTGGAGAGAAACAGGCAGAAGCGAGTGGAAGGGGGAGCAGGGGGGCGGAGAGGCCAAGGCGCGGCGGAGGCGGGGGGGTGAGAAGGGGAGGGGGGCAGAGAGGCGCAAGAGCGAACCTAGCGGAGAGGGAGGTATATAGAGGGGGAGAGAGCGGAACCGGAGATGCGAAGTGAGCGTTGGAGGGGGAAGAGAAGGAGGAGGGGCGAGTCTAAGAAGTGGAGGAGAGGAGCAGACATTAACGACAGGGGCTCTAGGACCCCAAACGGATGAGACTCCGGTGGGAGGATCTCCTAGGGCGCCAGGGAGGAGACAGGGAACGGGAGCTCCCCCGTGCCTTCCTTGGTGACACCACAGGTGGAGTGGCTGTGCGGGTCTGCGGTGTAACGCTTCAGCTCGGGCACAGGCGGTACGTTTTCCTTGTGGGCAAGGACGCCACGTGCTCCACGCTCGTTGTCGTGGTTGACGCCCATTGTCTTGTTTTTGTTTTTGTTGGTTTTTTTGTTTTTTGGTTTTTTTTTTTATTTTTGAGAGGCGCGGCTCCGGCACCACTCCGCTGCCCAGCGGCCAACTGCAGAGTCCTGCATCCAAGGCGGGACGCACTGGAGGCAGCGGTCCAAGCCGACCCGGGGCTTCGCGACCGGGCAGCGCGGATGGGAGGGGGGACTATAGGTGACGAGGACCTACGCAGCCGGGGGCTTTGGTACGGATGGGACCAGAATAGCCTGGGCATAGGGCCACCACTCGATGCCGTTTCCTTGGACGACCTGAGGCAACGTTTCGCAACCGTAAAAACGTACAGCCGCAGCTGGCAGGAGCACACGCGCGCCTGAGTGTTCGATGTGCTCGGAATCCTCAACCACGCTATGGGAGAGCACCGGCCGAACAGGGACTCGGCGACGCCCAACTCGTCCTGCGCGCGATCAAGTTGTGGCACCTCATGCCAGCCCTGCTTCCACTCACCCGAGCGGCCGGATCAAGAGGCGACAGAGATTGCGTTGGTGGAGAGCGGGGACATAGTGCTCCTGTTGCCATGGCTGATAGCGTTCACAGGAGAGGAGACCTGAGGCAAAGGGAGCCGCCCCGGAAGCTTCAGAGGAGGCGAAGATGGAACGAGCGTCATCAGCGTGCCGCTACGCGGGAGGAGTCAAAGTAGCAGCACGCAACCCTCTGGCAGAGCCACGATCAGCAGGGAAGAGGAGACGTGGAACACACTGACGGCCAAGTTCCCCCCCGAAGACCACGCCGCCGTGTCCGCGGCGGCGGCGGCGGCAGTGCTGGCGAGCGCCACCGAGGTGGAAGATGGAAATGCTCCCCCGTGGCGCCCGGACGATGAGTACGCCTCCGAGGTGCTCTTCGACGTCATCAGTTCCCGCAGCGCCCTCTCAGGCCCCGGAAACGACGGTCAACGATTTGCTCATTTGCGATCCATCATCCATACCGACATCGGGAGAGAGGAGTTCGGAAAGGGCATGACAGCCTTCTGGCGGAGAATCGTCGACGAGCCGGACGCGTTCCCGCCGGAATTCTGGGTGCTCTTCTTGCAGTCGAGCCTCACCGCGTTGGGGGAAAAATGCCGGCTGGTCTGCGTTGGTATGACATGGAGGAGGCTCATCACCGCAGGGGCTATGCGACAGTGGCAGCAGCGGTTGGAGGAGGTACACCGAGAGGTGAGGCAGTTTGGAGTCGCCGTACCCGGCGGAGTAGAACATGTGGGACTGAGGGCTAGGACGCTACACGAGACAGGCAGCTGGCTCGTTCTCACGGACTGCTCCAACGCCTTCAACACCGTCAAAAGGACGGCGGTGCTAAAAAGATGTGGCAAACTGCGTGCCAGCGCTCACGCCGTTAGTAGCCAAGTGCTACGGCACAAGACCAGCCGACGTGTTTTTCCGGTGGACTCGGGGAGAAGGAAGATCGCTTGCTCAGTGGTGTCCAGCAAGGGGACCCCATGGGACCGGCAATGTTCTGCCTGGCTTGCGACCGGGGCTAAGCGATTCCGACAGGAATTCGAGGAGAAGGCGTGAAGCCTTGCTACATGGACGATGTTTCTCTCGGCCTTACGGGGATCACGGCCAACACGGTTAGAGCATTCGCCTTCCTCCGGCGAGAGCTGGATGACATCGGCATTGTGGTCAACCCCGCCAAAACAGTGGCGCTACCACCCAAAGGGCACGCCCCGACGGCAGGAGGAGATATCGCTCCTGGAAAGCTTGGACGTCCGCATCGCAGACGACGGAGGGGTGACGGTGGTGGGTGTCCCGATCGGCACGGAACAATACGTGAGGGAGCGAGCTATGGAGGGAGTGAGGGATGGAGGCGCGGACCGCCTTGCGCGCTGCCTCGCCAACATGCCCGATAAACAAGCAGCGGCCCTCATCGCCGTCGAATCTCTCGGGCAACGGACGAGCTACCTCGAAAGGGCTCTGGACCCGGGGCTGTCCCTCGAAGCGTGTAAAAGGGCAGACAACGGGGCGCAGTGGGCGTACGAGAAAATCCTCGAGCTACCGGGAGCGGCGGAGGCACAATCGTTTTTCCAGGAGGGGTGTCCGGATATCGGCTGACGCTCAAACCTTATCAGCAGGCCCAGCACGCCTTTCTACGGGAGCGGGAGATTAGGACTGCCGTCGACAGAAGCGAGGGAATGTCGCCTCAATCGGGAGCAGGGTGGGGATCCTGCCGGAGGTTCTAGCAGACCTCACAGCCCGCTCGGATAAAGTGAGGAGGGGGCTCCCAGGATCGAGCATCATTGCTCACTTGGTCAAGCCTGCGGGAGATCCGCGACACATGGGGGGTGACCAAGGAAGAGATGGGGGGCATCGTCCCTGAATCTTGGCTGGTATGGGCTCTCGGGGCAGAGGGGGACCTGGCCCCAGAGGCCGACATGCTGGCGGCGCATGACGCCGTGACCAGCAACTCAAGAAAAGCCCAACATAAGCTGGGCAAGCTGGTGAATCAGGGCCGGCACGCTGCCCACACTGCTTCGCTGGAGGAGCTACCGGAGACGGCTCGCCCCCCCGGACCAGGCGACCCGCTGGGGAGGACCGAGACTAAGCCTTCGCCAAGGCTCGCTTAGGAGTCTACAGGGGGCAGGAGCCACGGCATGCCTTCGGGCAAGACCAACGGATTCACTACGTGTCATACACGCCGCAGAGTTCGTGGGCATGGGAAGACGTTTCATTGGGATCGAGGAGCAAGTAGCAGTGAGGTGCCCCTGCTGCGATGCAGTCAACGTGGACACCCGCCACGCACGCATCTGTCCCAGGGCAGGTGCGCAAGTGAACCAACATCAGCCGCTCGTCCACGCGATGTCCCGCACGTTGAAGCGTCTGGGCATTCAACACCAAGTTGAGAGCGGTGAACCGTTCACTGTAGACCGAAATCTGCGGATGGACATTGTAGTCAGGAGAGGAGGTCTCCGGGACGCTCCAAACAGGGAGTACAGGGAGAAGTCCATCCTGCTGGACGTCACCCATGCTGACCCTCAAGCGCAGGTAAACCTGCGAGGAGGCAGTGCTGACCACGATGGATCAGCTGCCTCTACCTCCGAGGCGCGCAAGCGCCAACACTACGCTCGTCCGGGACATGTGTCCTTCGACGAACGGAGTCCACAAACTTACCACTTTAGCGGTGGAAGCTTTGGGCGTCTCGGGGTAGAGGGCAGCCCTTTCATCGACCAGCTGGCTGCTAGGTTGTGGGGGGGAGGGATGGTGGTCATGGCTAGGAAAGGGGTGGTGAAAGAACGCCTATTGCAAATCGTCTCGGTGACCACACAGGTCGCCATCTCCACGAGGGTTTCACGCTTCAAACTTCAGCTCAGGGGCCGCCAGGAAGCGAGGAGGAGCAGGGGGGGGGGGTGACAGACCCACACCGATGGCGTGGGGATGGAGCTTAGATGCGGCTTAGGACTTAAGTATTGAACGTAAAGAGGGCATATTGGGAAGAAGGAGGGAGCAAGGACAACAAATGGAGTATTGTGGATACATCTTGGCGGGAAGCAGACATAGAATGGTGTTCGACTGTACGCATAGGTTTCCTTGGTTTCCGTGGTCTTCTGCATATGGGATTTTTATGAGTGATCAACGCTGAAGATCATGCTGCACATTGTCGGATGGCAAAGATAATAATAATATGTATATCACCATCGGGTCAAGATATGTATCACACGTGTATCCCGTCCGCACACAGCTCCCACACCCGGCTACCACCGCACGATGCACAACACCACGGCCAACCATACACATGCATGCAAATGTGGAGAGTCTAGTGTCTGATAACCACCACCCACTGTGATTACTATAACTCATCGGAACCCTCACAGACGGCACAGCTGCAAACGCCATCACCAACACATCAAGCTACGAGGTCACCAATACCACAGCTTCCAGCTGGCACCGTAATTTGGTAGGGGTGCTAGAAATGTGAGGGCCCAAACGATATCGGCGACACGTGGCGATTTGAAGTAGTTCGAGCAGGTTATGTGTAGAGTGTTCCGTGCTCACCAACCTTCTCGCCGTGGAACTACTTCCCGAGGGCCACATCGTTTGCGGCAGTCAATATACTTTTTCACAAGGATCAACAAGGAGCACTTCATCAAGGGGTCCGGGTCGAACGGCTTGCTCACCCCTCTATGCAGCGTCAAAACAAAATATCCCTGCCATCCTTTCCTGGCGACTAAACAGTTCCCTTCGAAGAAATATCATCCACTCTCACCCAGAATATGGTTCCTTACATGTTCCTTTCCCGTCATGGACCAAATTTACCTACCATTATATCCACCCACGAAAAGCGTTCCCGCTGGGCAGTACCATTTATCTACGGCACGATAATAGTACCACCCGGAAAGTACCATCCCTTCCCGTCTAAAACTCCGTCCTTTACAATCCTTTCCCGCGAAGAAATGAATTTATCGCTGCATTAAGTAATCTTTTCCGGCTAAGAAAACATTCTCGGCTGGATATTTGCATGCCCTTGCGACCGGAAACCAATGCTGAGGGACATTACCTGGGCGTTACCACGTTATCAAACCATTCCCGGGTGAACAATATCATCTCGCTCCGTCTACAACGTAGGGCGTCCCACCCCCTCCCGTCAAGAACTCTGGCCTCAAAATACAACTCTCTATCCAATTCCGGCCTGGAAAATTGTGCCGTTAAGTCCGTCCCGTACCGTCATGTGCTGTTGTTACGACGTTAAACCGTGCAACACACAGCTGTGGTTACTCTTTTCACCACCGAAGACGAAACATGATAGCCGGTTCCCGTGCAAAACCTCTCCAGAAAGCTCTTTGTCGGCGATATAATGTACATCACAGCCGACCTACGTACGCCGGTGGCTTGGCTCGTTACAACCACACCGCGAACTGCAATATAGGCTGTTCACGCCCACGCAATGATCGCCATGGTTGTCGTGCCCCGTAATAAACATGCACCAACATACCGAGGTGGTTTCAGAGGGGAAAAGTGCCAGATCCGACCATCGTCGCAAATGAGGGCCCTGCTTGTGTTGAGCTTAAGCGTAGACCTCTTACAGCGCAGTGGCAATTCTCCAAGGTAGCACCCCCCGAAATATCGTTGTTCGGATTGTAATCATTTGAAGATCAATAGGCCCCCTGATGAAAACGGGAGCTCAATACAAATGCAGACGACCTTTAGTCATTTGTTTATCAACCATCAAAGCGGTCGATGCTACACCAAGAAGCTCATAAACGAACACGATTCGCCCAATAGGCGGGGAGCCCACAGGGACCTGAAGTGCAAAATATAAACATGCAAAATACGGCTCATTCGTTTTCCTGAAAAGCGATAATTCCCTGGTGACCCCCCCCGGGCAAACAACACGGTGGAGTTTGGCATCAGTCCAAACAGTCCCGTGCACGTGCAGGTGGTGAGTGATTGTCGTCCAAACCATACCATGGCGCCGTGTCGCGTACGAAACCTTCCAAAACGTCTAGCCGTACCATTACGGAAAACCGGTGCCAACCCCAAAACTCGCGAACGAAAACAGCCTTGATCTACTTGGGCCAACAATTACACCCCTACCGTGCTAAGCTTGTTCCAAAGCACGACTCTTCAGATCCCGAACAGTTCGAAATACGCGAGACTCTAAATGAGTTGGGGGTACTGTAAATAGAATCGTGTCCAAACATTTGATTGAATACTTGGCGATATGCTCATGCCCACACGTATGGAGGCTTGGCGAGATGGTCTATTCAACCTCCACGAAGAGGGCAGGGGTGTGAACGGCTCCGGACCCAAGAAAATTATCACCGAAGAACAGCTTTTCGAGGGCCACATCACTTGCGGCCCACAATTTACGTTCACGAAGATCAACAAGGAAGGCGGCATCAAGGGGCCCGGGGTGAGATAAGTGCTCAACCCCTTGTGCAGCGTCCAGAAAACACACCCCTACCATCCTCCCCCGACAAACAAAATATCAAGTATCCCCAGGTAAATCATCATCCCTTCTCGTCCAGAAAAACCTCCATCCCTTCCCGTCATGAAAACCATTCACGCTGAACATCACTATCTACCATCCCGTTCAGATACAACGATCCTTGCCATACCTTCCCGTGATGTAAACGTTTCCCGCTGGATATTATTATCCCGTTCCGACCAACGAAGTCGTAGCGGCGGCTATAACAACAACCCCGTAAACAAACACGATTTGCTTGTGTCCGTGGCGTGCCTCAAGGCCCGCTAAACAGGCCCTTGAAGTGCGAACCAAAATGTACACAATGTGGCGGTGACTGCTTCCTGAACCGAAAATCACCCAGTCGCCGGCTCCCGCACCAACCCCCCGTGTACGTGTCGCGATGTATGAAACCCATTCGAACAACAGGGTTGAGTTACCGCGGTGGCCGGCCTCCGTAATAACCGTTTCGTGGAAGCAGAGGTGGTGAGTGAGTACTACCCAAACCGTGTCGTGGTGCCGTGTCGCGTACAAACTACTCCGGAAGTCCGAGCCGTAACACAAAGCGAACACGGTGCCCACCCCGAACACTTGACATACCACTCTTCGGCTTCCGAAGAGGTCGAAATCGCCCCCACTCGAAGGGAGGAGGAGGTACTGTGTAGGTCATCATTATGATCAACCATTGCATTGTATATTTTACGATAATCTCCTTTTTATCCAACCACGCAGATGTTCCAGCTACACGACTCTGACTGGGCTACATGCAGATAAAGCACGATGTTTCCCCCCCGAAATATACGGTACACCCGTTATATATAGCCGATATCTCCTACTTCTCAACAAGGCGGTACCACTGCCGGTATGAGGTGTTGTCAACGGCAACGAGAAACTAAGTCGCAAACTAAAGCAGCAACGCTAGCTACAATTTTCACGATTAACTCCAATACAATCCAACGGTCTAGTGCCACTGTGGTACTAACTCTACCTTGGCATCGGTGACGCTGCCAACTAGCCCTGTATGGTACCACGGAGATTATGAAGCAAAATTGCATATGACAACGGGCTACATGTCCTCCATTACCTCCAACACAATGCCATTGCCAACCTCCTCTGCGCGCCTGTTCTGGGAGGGGTGTATCTCCTCCTTTATTTCGGGCGCATATAGACTTCTGACCACGAGGAAGGTCTGCACAGCTACGGTAAATATCATAAACACATGTGCCGCGACGAGTAAAATCGTCATCGCCAATGAACTTCGGCTTCCCTCCTTTGTCAGGTCTACCCTGAGAAGAAGAGCGACGTACATGCTTGCCAAAACAATGCCGTTCCCCCAACGGTATAACCACATGTCGGCGTTGGAATTAAACGGCGAAATAGCTTCAGAAAGAAACATAAAGACTAACGCGGAAAAAAGCACGGTTGCGATCTGTTCAGCAGTGTCCGGTAGAATAAACACCGCCACGGCGGTGAGAACGATGCGGCGCCCGTACTCTACGACCTCGAAGAAGTAACATGAAGGCTTGTATGCTGCCCACAAAGCCCGGTAGGACTTGAGGCTTGGCATTGTGTCTCTACCAGGGTTCTCAAGGTCCCGACGATGGCGCACCAACCAGAACGCGAAGATTGCAGGGATACCGACTGGGTACAGGCACACCATGATACCAGCGTACAGTAAGAATGCTTTGTGCCTTTCGGTATTACAGGCAATGCTGTAGTCAGCACGAAGGTAGGAATTACCGTCATCCAGAGGATCGCAGACAAACGTCTGGAAGACTGTGAAGGAGACGGAAGAATACACGAAAAATGCGGTAAACAAAGCGACCGAGAGGTGCTTGTGCTTCACAATTGATTGTGCCCTGCCTGAATTCCTGTTCCTTTGCTTCGCGATCAAGTACGTGCCAGCACACGTAGCAAATATAACCAGAGGCGCCACAGTAACAAGCACGAGCTTGTCGTAGAAATTTGTGCTGAGGAAGCAGGAACTCGATAGAACGTAACCGATGTCAAAGTTGACAAGCGCCATGCCTGAGAGAAAAGCCTCATACTCGTTCGGGTACACCACTCCGGCAATCTCAGTGAACTGGCAAAGAAACACACACATTAACACGGACAATATGTGGGTACGTAGGTCAGGGGATATTAATGGTTTCGTTATCAGCTGGCAAGGTACAGTAGATACCGATGCTGCCCTATGCGACGATAAATAGAGCAATACCTTGTCTACAGATGGATTCAATGAAACCGCAACTTCATCGGTGTTTTATCAACATTCTGAGTCCTCATCTAGCTCGCTGGTTTCACCCACATATTTTTCCTAGCCCGCGGAGTGGTACTGGAAATAGACTTCAGAGTTTCGTGTTGGTGGGTTTAGTTTCGCAGTGGACTAACTGCCAGTAGGTCTCGTGTCGTTAGTTGCGTTAAGGTAGGAACAGCAGACGAGATGAAAATGGCTGACGTCTTGTACGTTAGAGGTAGCATGGTTTGGCCGAAACACCTCTGGCCGACTGATATATTAGTGTAAATATATTACTTGCCATACTCCTCGTGTGAGAAAATATGCGAGTTTTGTTGCCCATTTCGTTTAGTGGGTACCTATGTCATACGATTCTTCATCCGGATAAGCCGAAGTATTACTCAAAGGCAGGCCAGGGTTAAGGTATGGAACTACTGTACTGAAACTAAGACAATGGAGTGAACACCCTCTGATAGTCTTGGTCATATCACTATAAGCCCATGACGTCTTGTTTGTCCGGATTAGGTTTCGTGCTTCGTGGGCATTTTGCGTTCATCGGCATGGCGCTCTTTCAGTCTTCGTCAAGTGTTCGCCCTGCAGTATCATCGTTTGGGGTGGCCCAATGTGTACCAAATTTTGGACTGAGCTCGGCATGATCGCAAACACCTACAACCAATGCTCCGTGGTACTGAAACACACCTACACGTAGTAGGGTCCTGTTGTTTCTTCACACCGCTTTTGTATACTCCAATGTATTGTACCCCCTCGCAGATGAGATTTTGAAAGAGTTTGAGGCATCGCAAAACTGTTCGGTTGGATTATTTCCTCGACAGCACAGACCTGGATGACAATCTGAAGTACCACCACGACGATCCTGATGGCAGGTAATGGGATTACTTTCCCAAGAAAAACGCGGAAACGCTCCAGTTTTCCTTGCCACGAACGTTGTCGTTGGTTCCGCTCCTGGCGGGCTTCAGTTCCCACCCTCTGGAGAAGGTATATAAATCCCAATACGACCACGAGCAACACCAGAAAGAACGCCAGTGTCGAAAAGGCCACCGCGAAGTCTGTGCTGCGTCCAGAGCACTCATTGCAGCTTCTTCCCAATCCTGGAGCGTAGCTCTCGGCGCAGACGGCACAGTCTGCATGGTGGGAAGTATATAGGAAGTTGCAAGTCAGTCGCAATTGGTCGAGGAACGTAGGGTGCATATTGAAGACATTCAGCAGCGAGGTTGGGTGTGCTTGAGATTCGTTGTCGCCAAACCTCGGCCCATGGCCGGACCTCGCTGCCCTATCTAGTTAGCCGACTCGACACAGCCCTAAACGTCTAAGACTTACATTCCCACGTGGTTTGCAGACGGCGTCGTCCCGTTACCACCCCTAACTCTATACAGCATGCCTGGGGGGGCGGCTGCACACATCCAACGTATTCTTACTGACTTACATGGACCTTTGTAGCCAACGGCACAATAGTCGCTAGGGTCGATGCCTCCATTGCACGCATCGTCTCGGTAGCATTCGAGCACGATTGGGCTGTCGGCAGAAATGCGAAAGTACCCCTCCTTGATGTCCAATGTTTGGAGAGTGAGGGCTGTCGAACTCGGCAAGACGCCTTCAGGTATCGGCTCACAGGTAGGGACCATTTTTGTATCGATCGTCACGTTGCCCAGGTCACTTTCGCATCCATCCGGCAGACATTGGGCACATGCCAGATCAAACCGGCACCTATCAGGAGAAGTCTGTCCAGAGAAAACAGAGAAGAACCCGGAGCATACGTCCACGGTTTTGCAATTGCTGCAGGCACTGGTCCCGACGGATATTGCGGAGGCGGGTTGGGTCCGCCATTTACCCCTTGGAGACCATATTTATGACGCAATTTCATCTAGCCGTGTGGTGAGTGCTCACTCTTGCCCCAGACCTCGAGCGCTTTTCAAAGGCAGTTGCATCGTGTCGGCAACGATATATCTTCTACATTATACACGTTTCGCGTTGAGTTGACATGGCTCCGTCGCGATACAGTGGAGCATGCCAACATAGAAACACGTTGCTATAATCGCACTCAACTGCCAAGATCAATGCAACCAAGGATACATTCAGTCAATATTTTTCGCCGGCAAAACGCTGTGCAGCAATGGGTCCACACGTACGGTGCTGGTGCTCACCTCTTGGTTATAGCTGTACGTTTCGGGGGGGCAGCCCAGTATGTTACCGTCAAAGGTCACGTTCCGCAGCACCACAACGGCGGACTCTAGACTTTGTATTGCCAAGCCGCCATCCATAGCCGTGTTATTCTTGAACACTGTATTATTTATTTCCAACACGCCGGTGTTGAACAGAGCCCCTCCCGCCTCGTCTGGAGAGCCGGCAGACATTCGGAAAAACCCATAATTGTTATCATGCCATTAGGGGATGCGACACCGTGACATGCGCGCGGTCACGTTAGGCCCATATGTCACACCTGAATGCACGTATGCTGCTCAACGTCGTCCACCGTTTTTGTCGTTTGATATATTGTATGTTGCGAAAAAAATATGGGAAATACGCTGCTAGCATGCCGTAGCGTTACATAATGACTCAGATGCCGTCAAAAACGTCGTTTCACAGAAGCCCTACGCAAACACAGTTTATCCTTGGTTGGAACGCCGCATCATCGAAATCGCAAAACTCCAAAAATAAACACTTGGCGAGGTAATTGTTCACGCGTGTAATTTTGATTACCAGCCACTGCCTTTGTATCGTGTACTCGGCTGGCAATAAAACTTGACATTCTGCTGGATAAAGTCTCACGAGCAACGTTGAGCAGGAACGACGATCCTTGAACGATTCTCCGACCGTCTCCATCCAAACGGATGGCGCCCCCGAGTGTGCCACTGTTGCTCTCAAACCGACAGCGCGTAAACTCCGTTGCTGCCCATGATGTAGACGTCAAACGGACAGCTCCGCCGGAATCGGCTGTGTTTAATGAAAACAATGTATGACTTATGTTAACTTCTACAGGGTTCACGATTGATAATGCTCCGCCGTGGTCTAAGGCCCGATTCTCGGTGAAGATTATTGTCTCCATTAGACCTGCGTGATTCGAGACAGTGCAAGAGCGCCGAATGTGGTTCAAGCGGGGGGATTAAGGATATACAACTTTCAAACTCAGACATAAGACTATCGTGCTTTGCGGAATAGTACCATGGGTGCGCTTTTTATCATTGGATTCGATGAGCCTTTAACGTCTACCGTAGAATATCAACAGCGCACGGGCCTTGCACGTATTTCATTGCTTCAACCAGCATCCACGGACATTGCCCGACGTGGCCAGTAACCAGATCAGGCTTAGGGCTGCAATATATAATTGTCTGACACTTGGTATCCTTAAAACTGCGCCATCAATGCTGAGACAACTCACAATTCAGTAATCGGAAGGCTTCGTGATAGGTTAGGAGGCGTTCCAGTCATTCCCCGCTGTATTCCAAGAGGATCACAGAGAATTTCCCGACTAAAGTGCATACCATCAGACGCAGAAGTTTACGTCCACTGGCAGTCGGAAACGCACAATCAATAAAATACACAAACAAAATGAAACCCACATCTTCTTCAGCCCACCTCCGGCGTGATACTAGACGCGGAGAACGCTGTGCATCATTTGGAACACTAGACGTCGTATGTTCTAATTATGTTCCTACCTTGAGTTATGTTGATGGTCGATGGAAGTTCCGTGGCTTGCACCACGGTGGCGATGGTGATACTGGAGTCGGTAGTCTTGATTGCTCCTTAAAACACAGCGTAGACATCACGGTCAGCGCGATGTCATGATGCGGAAACGTTTGCAGGCTTTATCAGATATAGGCCGCATGTGTACTTCACTTGATCCTTCATCCAAGACATGCCACGGATCTAAACCTGGTATGTTCAAGGGCCATACATGATGAGACCGTTTTGCCTACAGGTAAAGAACAGTTTCAGACCCTTTACTCCCTCGGCCGTACATACGTTACACTTTGCCTCTCGCATCGAAGAAAACCCTGTTCCGAAGACGATCACGTTAACGTTTTGCCGAAATCCAGTGGGTGCTAGCACACCTATCTGCTGGTGTAGTCACTGCTCTAGCAGAACTGTTTGAATTAAATTAATATCGAAGTCTGTAATGCGTCCATGGTTTGATAACTACGACGCGAATGTTTATAATCTCGACGACGGTCGCTTTATGACCCCCGTCGAAATCGATGTCAGGCGGATCTACGTACGACCGCGATGATGTTCTGCAACGACCACATCCACCAAAAACATATAAAACACCCCGTATCGAAGTCCGCGGATCACCAGCACAGCCGACCCTGCAGACTATAAGCGCCACACAGTTAAAATAACGTACGCCGGGTCATCCTCGCGCAGGCAGACCAGTACCACGGCTTCAGGGCAACGTCGCGGCTATTACACGTAGCTGCTGCTGCGCGGCACAGGGAGCCGTTCAAACTACTTTCGGGTATCCATCCTGTCCTTTGTATGCCTGGGGCTCTACTTTCGCATGTGTCGAGACCCCAACCCTTGAGCTATCTCACCAGCGCACACAGAGAAAGCACAGCGGCCCCACTAACACAACAACGCGAGATAGAGAGCGGTCACTGAGGTTGTGCGCACCAAGTATCTCGGATGGGGACGGCGCGTCGGGCTATACATTCGGTGCGCTGCTGGTCTCTCGTGTGTTTGCTGTTGTGTGATACCTTATACACAAACCTCTAGCCCCGAACAAACGGTAGACTCGATTTGGTATTGAAGAGTTGCTACTGCTTGATGTACGAATACTCGTACAGCGGAGGAGCGTGCTGGAGGTGTAGCGGACCGGAAACGGTACTGCTGCTTCACTAAGCGCAGGACGACTAGAGACGACCGTTGACCGACTGGCGGGGGGGCGCGCAGTTCAACAGCAGTGGCCAGTGGCGTGGGGTGTGACTGGCGTACAACTATTCGTGTGGTGGCCGCGTGTCCTGCTTTCCGCCTCCACGTTTGTTTCATATATTTTTTTATGTTTGTTTTCTTTCAACATTAACAACAAGGCCTACAAGTCGACGACAGCTGCAAATATCCAGCTGCGCAAGTTCCTAGCGACAGCTATACTATATTATACCAACGTCTCCAGAGGCGATGGATAATACGCACTACGTTTTCCTTCCAAAACAACTCGCTCCGATATGCTTTTTCTTCCCTCCTGTCCGCCTTCGTATGAATGGAAACCGTCCCCAGGGCATTGTACAATACGCACGCCCGGGCCCGAGCCCTACGGAGCTTTAGGAGACAAGCATTGGTCAGACCACCTGGAAGACCAGCCCAACCTATGCCAGTGGTGTTCGGTGACATTGGAATACGTTTGGCAGTCGGCCAGTATAGCCACCGCATTTGTAATATTTATTCTTGAACTCGTTCGCGATGCGGATCCCACGCCTACCGCGTGCGGCGTCGTGAGGCACGAGAGAATGTTGCATCTAACCGTGACGTGTTCTTCAGAGCAAGGAATGCCTTATCGACAAGATGCACCTTGTGTTTTGCATCTGAGATAGAAAGCATTGATACTAGGTAGTGGTTCTCTGGAACAGAGCGGAAGACGTACTGTGCGGAAACGTCTGTCACATGTTTAGCATCTCTGCCGCCTGACTGATCGACAGATTTCCATTCTCTCTGCCAACACGATGATCGTATTACATGCCCTAGCACATGCACTATACGTGTTCACAGCACGTCTCGTGCCGTATCTCACCTCCCTCACGGGTTGCGATATTGGAAGCAAACATCGCCTCGCCGATGATGTGGATCGCTGCCTGATCCGCGAGAATAGCACCTGCAGTTGACCAACGATAATCATGACAGTTTTGAAATCACATGAGTTGAGACTATTGAGGGGAATTGGTTCATCACCACCGACGAAAAACGACAATGCAACATATTCGGCCTGGCGCTCCGACCCTGTGGGTCGTTGGTGGCAGGAAACGGCAAGATACACCTGTGCTATGTGTCTTGATCCCAGCCTGCAATCCAAACAGATCGAGTATTCCCGTACCCGTCCTTGTCTATTACCCTTTTGATGACGTACAAAAGAGCCAAAATCAGGATCATAAAGGGAAATAAGAGAAACCCCTTACTGCTGCAAAGTGGTTTCGAGTTTGAAACGAATTTATAGTTTTATTTGGTCACGATCATGGCGGTGAACTGCGGGGATTACTATAGTAGCCTTGGGGTTACCACCAGCTGGACTACCTATTTCGTTTTGGATCTGCCATAATCGGCTGTAAACCGATATTAGACCTCGAAACGCTACATATTCTTCGGCACCCTTCACCCGCAGTATGCCAGACAGTGAGATACTGATAATACGTGTTGTCAGAGATGGCCACAGAGCTAAAACCAAAACATGGGTGCATTCAACTGGCGAATAGTCCAAAGGGAGTCTAATGAGTATCCCACATACCTCGTGGCGAGTGATAATCAGTAGCACGAGTTCGTCGCGGTGGTTTCAATCGGTGTCAACCTTGCTAGGCTAGGTCGGGTAATGTATCAACCTATACGTAGAACAAGTGCTTGGCGGCGAAGCGAGTGCAACATGTAAGCATAACCCTAACCCTAAGAAAGAATAATGAGGTCACACATACCAGGGAGGTGTGGAATCATATCACTCGAGAGTTAGATATTCTGCATATGTTATGATGTAGTCATATACTGAATTGCGAAGCCAGGTTCTTACATTCGTGCTGCTGTTGTACAGATTATGTCTAACGTTTTTTTCCTATTTTGTTTCCCCATCCCATTCGTTATCTTCGACGTTCTTTTCTCTCTCCCTCTTTAATCGTAACTCAGCCCTGGGGTCACAAAGTAGGCGCTTCTCCCCCCTCCCCACTACGGTACGTGCCTTGCATTTTTATCGCGGGAAGAGTTTAGCACTTTCTTCCCTCGTCAACTCTCGTCGAATTGTGCTTACCCGCACTATACTATGTGCTCTCGACAGTTGGTGTAATTTGATAAAGAAAACATTCGTACGGAGACTCGAACCCTCGACTTCCAACTCAACAGGATTCGTGGTCTCAGTACATTTCGTACATCGTGGTTTATAATTACTCGTATAAACTCATATCCTTCCTCGTGAGTCCTCGCGGCTAACACTTGCTCCGCGTTTCTCTGATACGCACGTATGTATATTATGCAACAATTCTCATTTTTTTTGTCTCTACGTACAAAATGCATCCTTTCTGGCACGCCCTCTCACCATCTTGTTGTGCTGCGATCGAGGGAACACCACGTGCCGCATCCTTACTTCCCTATATACTCCTGCCGTCGAACTTCTCACCACCACCGCTGCTGCTGTTGCAACAGTACTGACCTTGCTGTGTGTGTATGCCTGCCCAGTGTATATACATACGTGTGATGGTGATGCTGCTGTGAGCCCTCCCCAGGTACGAGGTATTTCCTTATTCTGGAACCACACACCCTATTCGGTATTTTTCTCTCCGATCCGCCAAACTCCAGACTGTCAACACATTATTTTACTTACCTGCTGAACCACTGGGGCGACCGGTTTTATCTACTATTCATTAGTATGGACGTGTTAATATCAATAGTAACAAGGCTATGCTCCATGATGGAGGTTTCTATCAAAATGACGACCCCTATTAATAGTAATACCATTTGTATGTGCAAAGGATAAAATAAAGCCGCTTTGTCCTTTTAGGCCATGACGACCAAGTCGCCTTTTGAAAAATATCAATAATCTCAAAGCGTTAATAGGGGGTAAGATTGACTTTTGAGTCTGAAAAGAAAAAGAAAAAAGTCGACACTACGTTTTAGCGGTATGGTACCGGAAGTTGTGCCGCCGTCGTGAAGCACTTTGCTTAAGGGGCCCCTTCGGTCATGATGAAACACGAGTCTTCCATCGTTGAAAAATATATATTTTTCGTTTTTTTTACAGCAGCAAAACTATTTCTGGTATAATAACACCATATCAGTACTCCTTACGAAAAACGGTATAGCTCCAGTTCTAATGGTAAGTATTTTGCCCAAAGAGTAGCAAAGAGCCTAGACCATGGTCAACATTTGTGTCTCGGGAGGCATATCGATCAGACGCCTTGGTCGTCACGAAAAGTGCCTCTAAATATGCACTTTTCGTATTTCTCCCATAGAGTAGTTGCAAAGAGCCTAGACCATGGTCAACATTTGTGTCTCGGGAGGCATATCGATCAGACGCCTTGGTCGTCACGAAAAGTGCCTCTAAATATGCACTTTTCGTATTTCTCCCATAGAGTAGTTGCAAAGAGCCTAGACCATGGTCAACAACGAAACGTGCATCTTTAGAGGCACTTTTCGTGACGACCAAGGCGTCTGGTCGATATGCTCCCGAGACACAAATGTTGACCATGGTCTAGGCGCTCTGCAACTACTCTATGGGCTAAATACTGAGAATTGGAACTGGAGCTATGCCGTTTTCCGTAAGGAGTACTGATATGGTGGTGTTATACCAGAAATAGTATTGCTGCTGTATAAAAAACGAAAAATATTTTTTGTTCAACGACGGAAGACTCGTGTTTCATCATGACCGAAGGGGCCCCTTAAAACAAGTGTCTTCTCATACGAATTATGTAGATTTTCGATAATATACCTGGTATGTCGGAAAGCTCTTGACAAGACCGTTTGGATGAGCCTATTCAAAGTGGTTGATCTGATCTGGGAAGCGTGCAGTCGATATTTTACCATTGTTCGAGAGGGCACTTCATCGCACGAAACTCGCCATACCTCAACAACCACGGTGAATCGACCAAAACAAATATCGAAAGCCAAATACCACATCTATTTTATGGCATCGGAATCGCCCCCGTATCCTGCGCTGAAGGCGAAACAAACCAAAGCAGATATTTTCAAAATGATCCACCACATCGCTACATACCGGCTGAAGACACTTCGTCTTACTGCTGTAGATCTGTTGTCGACATTTATGCTACGATGTGAAGATCGAGAAAGCATGAAGGGCACATTGGCTGACAAGGGTGGTGGCCTTGTGAGCGTGCTGCAAGTGAGAGCTGCCAAGAAGTATCGTGTGGAGGTGACGGCGGACCTAGCTGATTGATCTGGAAAGCGTTGGTACAGCGATATCATCACGTACCCCAAGGGCGCAAAGAAGGCTCGGGACTAGGCAGCAGAGGCAAGCTTTGCTGCTGCCTGGCGCCCAACTGAGGATAGAGGATGTGTGGAGCGCCTCAGTCACGCCGGACACAAGATCGAAGCCTAATCCTCCCTTCCTGCTCGAGAAAAGCGCCCTCGGGACTGTCGAGAACACTTGGAAGCAGTGGCGGCACCTCCTGAAAAACGCGGCGGAACTCGGGAAGGGGGAGGCAGGCCGCGTAGCTCCTATGGCGCGAGGAGGATGCGGGGGCTCTTGCTAGCCTACAAAACGGCGGTCGACGTGGGGCTTCTTTGTCAAGCGCAAATCGCTTTTCTTTGCGGAAGCTCCCTGCTGCGATGGTCTAAGCGTCGCTAGAGGTGGAAAATAACGGTGCTGACTTTGATCAAGGTTTCCTCAAACGCCAGACTAATCGGGGCGTGGGTAAGAAGACTTCTTTTCGCAAGCTCGGATTGTCCAGGTCGAAGCTGGCGAAGGCGGTCTTAGAGGCCAGGGCATGTAGGGATTACTGGGAGCATGCAATCACCTACTTGGGTGCCGTCGAAAAATAGTGACTTGGATCTGCAACAGTGGCCACTGCTGGGCACGAGGTGAGAGCCGGTGTCTATTTTGAACTACAGTATATATGGTACCTTGTTATTCTGCTGTTGCATGATATCATGAAGCCGGTCGCCCCGGTAGACTAGTGGTCAGCTTCAAAGACTACTGGCATTGGTACCCAAGTTCGAATCCCATCGTGGTGGGGTTTTTACTTTATTTGAAAAAATAAAAAGGAACCAATTGCTGAGAGCGCCTTCGTGGCGTGGGTAGGCGGAACCCCCCGACGCAAGTCGACGAGGGAAGAAAGTGCTTAAATCTTCTCGCGATAAAAATGAAAGGCAAGTACGGTAGTGGGGAGGGGGGAGAAGAGCCCACTTAGTGACCCCGGATCTGAATTACGATTAAAGAGGGAGAGAGAAAAAGAAGGGCGAAGATAATAAATGGGATGGACAAATATATATATAAACCTATCTATTCTTTCACGATTAGAGGTCCGCAGAAACTCGATGCTCTTTGTCCGTACAGACCAACTGATACACAGCTCTTTGCAAACAGACCTTTCGTTTCGCAACCAGCCCTTCAAACAGGCCAACTGAGCTCTTCGCAAACAGCAACTGACGTAACAGCCAAACTGACGTATTGTACTGACGTATTATGCAAACAGCCCAACTGACATCTACCCGCAGGGCTTTGCGGCCCGGGTTCAAAATCCACACTAATTTCAAGATAAAAATATCCACACTAAAATCAAGTAATTTTCCTGGCCATACTAAAATCAAGTAATTTTTTCCTAAAGAGTCCCCCAGATGTGAAAATATGGATCTCCAGAACTTCGGTCAAAATCGAAATCGGCCCATAACTTCGCGAGTTAGCCACTTCTACACTAATTTCAAGATGAAAAAGGCCAGACGTAAAAAAATCGACCGAAAAAAAAAAAAAAAAAAGGGCCACTGCTGTACGTACAAGGGCTGTGCATCCATGCCGGCGTTTTGTTTACACTGCTGTACGTACAAGGGCTGCGCATCCATGCCGGCGTTTTGTTTGTGTCCGCTGTACGTACGTACGAGTCGTACTGCTGGACTGCTGCTGCTGCTGTTGTTGTTATTGCTGCTGTAGATGGGTTATTATATAAGGACTACTACTATTATTATTATTGCTGTACGTACTGGTGCTGCTGTATACTGATTTCACTCTGCTGTTGTTGGAGATTGCGGATGGGTGGATCGGTTGGTACGTGTGTGTGTCGATCGGTTGAAGCGCACGTACGTACGTGGTTGGGTGGGTGGGTCGGTGGTTGGGTGGGTGGGTGTGAGTGATGTGGTGAGTGGATCTTGGTAAGTACGTGAGAGTGGGTGAGTGGGTGTGGGTGGGTGGGTGTCGGTGGGTCGGTTGATACGTGGTTGACTGCGTGTGTGGATCGTGACCCAGTTCTTATTTTGTACTTTTGTTTCTGTCCGCTTTATACCGGCCCCGCCCTGGCGTGGTTCGGGGTACCACTATTAATAGTATATGTATAAAACAGCAGTGTGTGTTGTCTTCACAGGAAACCCGTTCTTTCTACTGTACCCTGTAATGCGTTTTACAACCTAACTGCAGCAGTACATGTAATGGTATGGCCAGTCATATCACATGCACCCATTGTCCTGATCCCTAATCTTAGAGCGATACAAATTATTATGTGGTCACAGACTGTGAGACAGATAAAAACCAAACAGATTAAACGTACATGAATGAGTAAAACAAGTGAAATGTCAACTTACAGGGTACGAGAACACATCGACACGAGCCGGACCAAAGAGAAAAGACAATAAAACGAATTATGAAATGCACAGAGTCAGAAGCACCCCTATTAATAGAAGAAAAGCATGCATGCCCAAGAGAACAGATAACTGCTGCACGGGCGAAGCAACACGAAGGAGAGGAAGACACCGGCATAGAAGTACGTACTATTAATATTAATAATGATGTAGGAGGTACTGTACGTAAATGTTCGACCAGCAGGTGGCGGCATGGTAAAACATAAAACGAGAGTTCGTATATATCTACGTGCACAATGTTTATTGATATTAGTTTCCTTCTTCGTCTACACAATAAACGCTTTGTCCGCACTCCTTGGCTTTAGATGAAGATGCAGCAGTGCAATTTGTTGCTTCTGTCTTTTTTGCTGCTGCAGCTGCTGCAGCTGCTGCTGTGCATTATGTTGACGCTCTGCTGCGTTTTTCTTGCGTCGCCTTTACTATATTAAAACCACTCCGTAGGAAAGCCTTGTACATATATACAGATTATAAGGCAAAAGGTACTACTGTAGACAGATCCATCAGTTGTACCAGATACGTTAAACCCTTTGTATATACGAGCTGGGCCAGGCAAAACACGGACAAAGCTTCTTAAAGTCGTATCGCGTGAACCCCTGGAGTTTTGACTTGAAAACTGGAAGCACTGACCCTGACATCATAGCAGATATGCACGTTCAAACTTTTCTAGAATCCGACTCGATCTCGCCGCGATATCCAAGAAACCTCAAAAGTATTTTTTTTGGCGACATTTTGACATAAAATCCGTATGACGGCTAGAAAAAAACGTCTCTCCCGATCAAGATAAAATTGATGTGGACAAGGCTGAACACCCAAGGAGACGATCGATATCAAGATCAGTTGCACTTGTCAACTCGTCACCAGTGATGTGAACCGAAAATGAAAATGGACTCGGTCGGTTTTTCGGTTTCTCACCGAAAAGTCGGTCGGTTTCGGTCGGTTTTCTATTTTAAACCGAAAAAAAACGAAACCGAAACCGAACATTTTCGGTCGGTTTTTCGGTCGGTTTCCCGACTAAACTACTAGCCAATTGGTCCACATTTCGAAGATTTCGGCGCGCATGTGTTGGCATAATGTGACGAGATGAGATCGTGGTGTGGTGTCAAGTGGCCCTCCTGCAGTACCTGCGTCTGCTGCGCCACACACGGTACAGGCCGACATGCATATTTATAATCTGCAACCGACAATAGCTACATACAGGTACATGTAACAGCTGTTGCTACGTACAATAAAAAACAGTAGGATAGTATTATACGAGGGCATTGCTGATGTGTAGTCTAGATACCATGTATGATGTAATGATAGATGATAGATACATATTGCAGCGTACAGCTACGTCGTAACACCATCAAGAACGCTACGTAGGTTGCTGAAGGGGGGGGCTGTAAGTATACCCGCCTCTGCCTCCGGCTCAAGGTCAGAGTCAGCACTGCCGCCTGAATGAACCGGAGAGATGGTTATCCTTCGCAGTCTCGCGACGCACTGCTGTACCGCTGCACCCTGTGCCCTGTGCGGCTGTTGTTGTCGCTGCTGGTGCGGGCTGTGTGCTATGTGCTGTGTGTCCATCCATGTCGATTCATAACGGGGTTTCCATGTAGATATGTAGGCGTTATTGGTTTTCGGGCCAGGAAAAAAAACCGACCGAAAAAAACCGAGTCGGTTTTTCGGTTTCGGTTTTTTTCGGCAACCGAAAAACCGAAAAATAAAAGTTGGTTTTCGGTTTGGAAAAACCGAAATAAACCGACCGAAAAAACCGACTTTCGGTTATCGGTTCACATCACTGCTCGACACCCATCAAGAGATATTGGCAAACACGTTTCCTATACAATAAACAAGTAGTGGCGAGAGCGAGTGGTTTTACTGCGATGCCCCGCTCATGTTTGTGAAGTTCGATCTGAATTTTTAACGTCGTATTTGAATGGCACGTGCACTGAAACGGAAACCCTGCCTTTTTTGTTTTGTTTTGTTTCACGAAAGTTATGGCCACTTTTGTATTTTTCAAATATTTATATCGCTCATATCTCTCGAACGAAACATGAAAAATAAAAAGGCAGGCTTTCCGTTCGTTGGTTGATGCATGATCAACATGGTGTAAAAAAATCACGTCCAAACTCGTAATATTGAGCGGGGCATAGCCAACCCACCGCACTGTCCGTTTTTAGGCTGGCCCAGCTCGTACGCAACCGGAGAAAAACCGTGCTTGTTCGTATTGATGGGTACTTTTTGTTTTTATTTGTTTGGTTCGGCGCGTGCCGTTGTGTTCTCGTACCCGGTACGTTGGCATTTCACTTGCTTTACCCATTAATTTTCATTTATTTTGTTTTGGGTTGTCCCTGTTTCGCAGTCTGTGACCAAATAACTCCATAGTATACAGTACAGGACCCTAATATGAGACAGGAAAATGATAAAGCCAGGCTGATATTTGGAGGAAAATAAGAAATTCGGGAGTCGTTATCTTGAAATTAGTGTAGAAAACACCCTCTTTCGAATAAGAAATCGAGCCTGGGTCAGATTTACTGTTTATCATCAGGGGTCCTGTACTGCTGTGGAAGATCGCAAGAAGCCATCGAAATTTTAACGACCTCATTGGAAGATCGTAACAAGCCATCGAGAAATATATGAGCTCACCGGTATAGAAGATCGCAAGGAGCCATCGAACAACGAAATGAGCTCAACAGAGTATAGAAGATCGCAAGAACCCATATAATAACAAAATGCGCTCAACAACTCTTCTGCATATTACCCCATCTGAATTTTCGGGTCCATCCCTTGCTTCCAACATACAAAGCAAAAGACGGGCTACAGTATATAGACGTAAGTAGGTGATATACAGCAAGATTCACCATGCAACCCGATACGCATCTACACTGCAGTATTACTCAGTAGTACTATAATAGAGTATATACATACCACCCTGTAGGGAAACTACCAATTTTCGGTCTTGCTTTTATCGGTCCTTCACTGCAAGAAAACGCGGAGGGGGTTAGGATACTTGGTATGAAGGTATATATATGTACATATATATGTACATCAGCGCAGCATCACTCTTCTTATGGGTTATACTTTGCCGTTAATGAACGTTTGAGTCTGGACAACGGTCGACACTACGTACCTATTAGCAGTATACACACATATTACATGGTACAAGGTACGAAATAGACCCCATCAAGCGTATCAGGTACGTTGCACCCTTTGTACATACAAACCGAGAAAAACCGTGCTTATATAGATGTGTACTATATCCTACAAACATATCCAAGCACCCTTCACATAACACCGTTTGAAGAAGACACACACACACATACCATAGAACATTAACATTCATCAAAGCACTTTGGTATGATACGTCTATGCACTATGCACCCTATTCATATTTGTGCGCATAAACCAGGCAACACATACCCATATTAAGTACATCATTCTGCACACTTTGAAACAGTGCGAATATTATCAAACCCCTGGAGCTCAACCTCCATCACGTGTGTACTGATCACTTTAAACGGACATATCCCCCTCTACAGTATGACAGAGAAGATAGTATAGCTGTCGCTAGGAACTCGCGCAGCAGGATATTAGTAACTGCCGTCATCTTGTGTGCATTGGTGAAAAAAAAACATTGAAAATCCAATGTGCTGATTTGAATACACTCCAATTGCTCCAATTGCGAAAAAAACACGCTGTTTCTACGTAGTACGTGAGAGAAGGTTTACAGCGTAGGAGACAGACAAAAGTCTGAGAATTTGATGAAAAGTGCCGACGAAAAAGTGCAGACATAACCAACGGTATAATAAGGAAAAAAACAGTCGATACTATCTTGCGAGGGGTCCTTATCACGAGAGACTTGGTCAACATTAGAAACTCGCATCGTAATAATCTACTACCAGACACGTCTAATAAGCGAAGAACACATACATACACTCGTACCAATTATGTCAGATATAATATATTAACCGACCCATTGGTGATAACCATCATACCGAGACTCCAACAATACCCCGGGCTGAAGCCCCCACATCGATCTGTTGAAGTTGGGCGACTCACCCGAGACACCACTTTAACTAAACACACCAGCCATCATTGTGTGTGTGCTGATCACATCACGTCAACCAATTATTCTTGTTGAGTGCAGGTCGTACTATGTACGTAGCACACGACGCACGACTTCCCAATTTCGTACCACTCAGTATACCGAACATACCAGACCCCTGGTGTACGCGCGTCTGCAGCCACTTCTAAACCCTGCCAGCACACGCAACAAAAAGGGTAATCACCAACTTGTGGTCTTTCGACCGTGCTCGAACTGGCGTCCTTTCAAATGCGGGGGGGGACGCTCCCCATAACAGTGTCGTATTCGCCATGAGTCTCGTTGACCTCATCGACGGAGATAAATATATCTCTGCTGCGCGTATCAGCTATCTCTGGTATCGAAGTCATTTGCTGGTATACACCGTTTTTACGTACGTACCCACTATGGGTAAACACAAGCGTATTACGAGATATTCCCCATCATAGTGTGGCCTTCTATTATAGCCGTTTCTGCGTACCGATTAGGGCTAAATACACGATTATCACACGGTATTTATGAGTAAGTACATAACCCAACCTATCCAAAAAAAATAAAAGAAGACACGGAGGATACAATGGACACCGCTGTTGCTGTTGTGGCTAGATTCCTGTATATAGCAAACACGGGGGGGATTTAACTCTAGAAGAACTGACGAACGTCGGTTTCTTGGTTCGATATTCTACGGTAGGTACCACTTTTTTCCGTTTTCATCTCTTGATGATGGCCTCTGTTTCATAACACACACAGCAGGGGGGGTGGAGTTGACACGCCGATCTGTTTACGTGTGTATGATACATCGGTAGCAGCAGTACAACCGGCGGTAAACCGGTTCTACACATGTTATTTAGTAGTAAGTTATAATGTTTGACGTGGTCGTTGATGTTGTTCAAAGCCTGAAGAGTGCGTAACTACGAGGAGGGTAGATGCTTGGTAGTATGCCTGGTACTGATAGTATGCCTGGTACTGTTAGTATGATAGCAAGCTTAAGATGTGTGCATATCGTCTGTGCTTGGGGTTGTATGATCGTATCCCTGGTACTCTTTGTATGATAGCAAGCTTAGAATTTTTGCATATCGGCTGTTGTTGGGATTGTACGATAGTATTACTGGTATTCTTGGTAGTATAGCAAGCTTGGGCTGCTTGTATATCGGCTGTTTTCGGAGCTGCACGATAGTATTCTTGGTGTTATTGGTATGATTTCATGCCTGACATATTTGTACATTGGCTGTTGTTAGGTTTGAATGGCAGTATACTTGGTGTGCCCGATATTCTGGGTAAGACAGCATGCTGGGGATGTTGGTGTGTCGGTTGTTTCAAGTTGAAGAGTGAGGTGAATGCTTCGCTATTTACGACAAGCGGGATAGCGAGGTAAGCGCGACCTCAGTGAAGGTGAGCACTGATGAGCGGTGGCACCTTGCAAGTGGAGGTAAGCACTCGCATTCTTCTATCGCTGAGAAGGGAGGTGAATGTGAGCTCCTCCCTGAGGTTTGTGTCCTTTAGCGTTCCCTGGGGTCTGGTTAGTTTGTGTGCTGTTGGGTTTCCCGGTATTTGGTTTGGCGGCGAGGTAAGCGCCCCCGTTGATTCATTGCAGTGGAGGTAAGCACTGATGAGTACACCCTGACAGTGAAGGTAAACCATTGTCACTATGAAAGCAGATACAGGTGAGCCACTCCCTGAGGTTTGTGTACTTTAGCGTTTCTTGGGGTCTGGTTAGTTTGTTTGCTGATGGGTTTCCTGTTATCTGGTTTGGTCGCGAGGGGAGCGCCCCCGTGGGCTAATCTCAGTGACGGTAAGCACTGGTGAGTGTATCACCTTGACAGTGAAGATGAGCACTTGTCATTGTGAGGGAAAGTGCTGATGAGCCCTCCCCTGAGGTGTGTGTTTTGTTGGGTGTCCAGGGGTTTAGGTTGGTTTGCTTTAACTTCGTTGCGAATGAGTAGGGGATGCTACTCGTACAGCATATAGCGCAGGTAGCGACGTACTAAGACCATTGGGTGCACATTGCCACTGTTGCTCAGACGACGTGGTGATGGCGAGCTCTTCCCTGAGGCGTCCGTTTTGTTGGGTTTCCAGGGGTTTAGTTTGGTTTGCGATTTCTCCATTGCGTGCTGGGTAAGTGATACAACAGCACTATACCGCCGGTAGTGGCGTACTAAGACCATTGGGTGCACATTGCCACTTTTGCTCAGACGACGTGAGGTTATGTGCCGTCGTTATGACAATAGCTCTGCCACGTTTGCAAAAAGCGCGAGTTCTTGTGCCGTCGTCATGACAAAAGGCTCTTCCACGTTTTCTCAAACGACGTGAGATGATATGCCGTCGCCGTGGAAAAGGATTTGCCATGTTTGCTCGGAAGACGTGAAGTTGCGCGACGTCGTCGCAGCTGAGGCAAGCGGTGGGTGGCAAGAAGGTCATACCCTGCGCCGTGGCAGTGTGGTTTCGTCAATATAACATACTCCATGGCGTGGTTGGTCGGATTGGAAGATACTATCCGTCAGTCGTCGCACCCGTCTATAGTTTGGTCGTGGACCAGCCGGCCTAAAGATGTAAGACAATACATGCAACGCTATCATGAAACATTGTATTTCAACGTTGTTCACCGTACACCAAATATGCGCTCATACGAGGATGCGCTAGATTTGAGTGTATTCAAGGGTTTCTTGGTTTCACCCAAACTCTTGACGAGTAGTACCACTGTGTGTTCAAGATTGTATAATAAGTTGTTCTGGGGACCTGCTCTTTATTGTATACATTACCGTCTAGTATACCAAACAGTGGAGCACACAGGATCGCTCCTCGTAAAATGCAAATACATGCTATATACAAGGCTTTCCTTTGGAGTGGTGGGACGATGAGAGCTGCGTTTTGCACGAATACAACTTGCTTGTAGTTGGGTCTGGGCCACCGGGCAAGTAACTACGCTACAGCACTACCTAATGGTATGTGATGTGTACAGCAGCAGCACAGCAGTACCCTCATATGCTCACGGAATATAGCAGATCCGTCCCCACAGCCACACTCCTTCCGCCTGAGCAACAGTCGCAGAAGTCAATTGAGTACTGCTTGCTGTTATGCAGTACAGCCGTACATCATGAGCTCTGCCCGATAGTCTATATGATCGTGTGCTCACAAAATGCCGGTTGTGCAGCAATATATACATCCCCATGAGCTATTCTATCTGATAGTCTGTATGCTGGTGTATTTCCCTGGTGCTGTACACATACATGCCGGCCGTCGAGCAACTACGTTATGGTGGTTGCGCATCAAAGCATCCGCTGCTTCCGCCCGTTGCTGCTGCTGCATGTAGCTCCCGCACCCCCACACCCGCAGCCACAGTACTAAGGTATGCACTATCACAGCAGTGGGTTGTGCTGCTGATGCAAGTCATCAGCTGTATTTCATGACCTGTATAACGAGGTCTCCAGCAAAACAGTTGGCGGCGAATCTGCTGCTGTTCAAATTCCGAGCATGCTCTGCCTTACGTCCCAAGCTCAGTGTCTCGTTGCTAACAAACTAAAGTACGGATTATACACTACAATCGTGCTGCTGCCAGCAAAAACTTAAAAGCTGGGAGCTATTTAGAAGATCTGTCCATCGAAAGTTGGGCCGTTTGTCACGAAGAAGAACTACTGTCTTACGGTCCACTCATACCTAACGACCACCCAGGTTTACGTGAATGTATAGATATGAATATATCTATTTATTAAGTACATTTCACGCAGCAGCATGACTGGGTAAGTATATACATAAAGGGGGGGCGTGACTGAGGCTCATATACATATATCCTTAGCCCAGAGTAGAACGTATTGGCCACAACGTTGCTGCTTCCTGTAAGCTTGGCATTTGGTCAGCATAGTGCATCGCTCTGAGCGTCTCAAGGTACGGAGACGGGTCACCATATAAAACTCAACGTTATCGTTTGCGTACATCGCTATTGGCATCCTAGGTACCTAAACGGGTCACCATGGGAACCTCAACGTTATGTTTGAGGAATCTCGGAGGCCCCACTCACGGAAACCCGAATATCCCAGACCAATAGTATACAGATAAACCGAAACACAGGTAGTGTCACTATACTTACTCGTAGTATTTACAACTCAAGGAGAGAAACAAAACCATACACAACATAGATGAATCAAACGGAGCAGCCTGATTCCTTCGCAGGAAACAAAACGACCTTCGTTATGGAACGTGGTCACCACCGCAACGTGTCAACTTGTTATTCGTGACGAAACATCGCACACATGGTGACAACGACTGACTTGACTTGGAAATCAGCTAACTCGACCACACGTTGACCCTTCGCGTCGGCACCAACTTCAAGTCTGTCAACCTCAATCGTGCACCCTACTTCAACCGGATGCAGTTCCCTCGGCACGTTTGTTCTCTTGCGCGGCAACACACACTCCTGGTCTAGTGCACAACAAGCTCAACCGTCACTAACCCTTATTTGATAACTGACTTGTAGCGGCAACCAAACATAGATGCGCGATCCTCCACAAAAACTGCATTTTATTTTAGGCGCTACAACGCCATGAACTCCAACAACAACAACGTGGCTTTTCGATGTGGTTGTTAAGGCTCATTTAAGTTTATTCTTCAAAAGTAAAAATCCACCAAAAACTGACTCCTGTCAGTAGGACGAGATATGTGAGACATACCTGGTGTCTTGATCTGCGAGAGAACTTCTGATGAGCTTTTCAGACCGACCAAATCAACCTTCTCGTATATTGGCACGTTGTCTATGTATAATGTCAAGGTTATACAGCAAAATGCACGCCGCTCAAAGGCTGGGTGGGAGTTCTTGCTTCGATTGCGGGTGCGGTGTTAGGCTTACTTACTTTGCTGGTATCGCTTGTTTCTAGGCTTCCGAGAGACACTACAACAACAACCGCAGTAGCGTATCAAACAGAAAATCACAATGTATTGTGGATCATAGCATTTTGTTTTGGCTATGATACTGATCCACGCTCATTGTACTTGAATAACATGGTATGGTATACCAAGTATGCATTATTACACTTTACATGGACGCTGGACGACCCCAGCAAAAAGGTACACTACGACAGAGAGTTGTAAAATGGAGGATTGCTTCGAAACTCGTATTTACAACCTCTGTGTGAAACCCCGCAATAGTGCTCTATTAAGTTAATACCTGGTATGTCTACAGGGTAGATACCGTATACTAAGTTACTACTTCAAGTTGCAGTTTTGCTATTGTGGCTTACCACTGCATTCCAGTTCTGCTCGAACTTCATTTATTGTCATAAATTTATCTTCATCGAAGACCACACGAAATGTACCCGTTATAAGGCGAAGGATAAATTAATATATATTTATCGTCATTATATAATAAATCGGCATGCTGGCAACGCTGAAGCGGGGTCATAATACCTAAAACGAAGACGTTAAGCCTGGAGATTGGCATATCTTTACATCGGGCGCTCACTTCCCTGTAAAAAAAGCAACAGTTACTATTGGTTAAGCGCACGCTGCCATTTGTTTTGCCAACACACCGTCCCGGCAAGGGGAGGGGAAGGGGCAGGGTGGCTATCCCCTGACAACCAACATGCTTTTGATAATACTTTTGAGTTTCAGGCTAGGCTCGTCAGAGGATGCGCACGCATTACTGCGCTGAGGGCTCAAGCTTGCAACAGCCGCAGTATCAGACATCTCATGCTCATTACCTAAATAACTTTAAATAGTGTGCAACTTCAGAAGGTATGCATGGATGAGGCAGATCACACATCACCCGGATGAACCGAAATACTGTACAGAGTGGTACGCGACAACACTTCATAATTTGACAGTGAAGAAATCCAACGTTGACTTTAGATGAAAATAAGAACATAGGTTCTTCGTACAAACAAACGTGTAGAACGCACCCTACCTTACATAATAATTCCAACCTGGGCAGAAACAAGAGATGACTAACTATTAATACCAATAATGTCGTATACTGTATTCCCGAAACCAGCTTGAAACAATCAATCGAGAGTAGAATAATCAGATTCGAACTACCTACTGAATATGCATGCATGTCAAGTGGCACCAGCCAGCCAAGTGTTATACACGTCAATGTTACAACATGCTTGGTTAACCAACCGTATCACTTGTCGCGACTACTGAAACGACGGAGATGTAAGGCATTCGGGACCTCAAGCAAGAGTCACAAGCCGATAACAAATATCTGTTATTGGCTGTGGTGGGCAGAGCCAGGAAACTCCTGCCCGCGTACCACCCTTTACCATCCAAGAATGCCTCGTGAGCGAGCAAACCCTTAAACCTGGTGCTATTTTTTTACATGCCGTTGTTGATCCGAAACTATCTAGAAAAGGGAAATTTCTGCGCAATCTTGGCGCAATCGGTACAGATAAATGTACAAGTGGTTAAAGGTGCAGATAAGCGACGGCCCCGCTGACCAAGCATTATCGCCGGAACCTGCGGAATTGAGGTATTACTAGTACGACAGCTTGGTTAACCTCGGCATTGACGGTAGACTTCCCGAAGGCTGAACGTGGCTAACAGGAAACATGTTGTAAGCACCTAGGAGCTGATGTTGGACGTGGGGTTACTTCTAGTTTCCAAACCACCGTGCGTGCCGCACTTTTGTATGTTTTCTTAAGATTGCAGACGTACCTAGAGCACACAAATGTGTTGTTTTCTATACAAACGCAGATCGATTGATACTGGCTTCCTGCATTTAGGTTCACGGTCTGCACGGCCTTGCCATAGTTTGGTTAGAAGTGTAGGTCTGGGGTGCAATAATATGCGAAGGGGCGCGAATATGCCGCCGATTTCCTAGGCGATGGTAAGGTTCATTGTTTTGCAATCGGATATTAATAAAATATAGAACGCAGGATAGTTAGAGCCCCCGCTGTTGGGATCTATAATCAAATGACTATGAACGGCTCCGAGATTCCTGCGGAGCTAGGGTATAATACCTCCCCCCTTGCCTACGGGGAGGTTGGCTTGTAACTTTTGTTTGGGCTCCAAATAATTTCCCTACATACTCCGTGAAATACGCATTTTGTTTTTCTTACTGTTGCTATCTTGATGAGCATTGTTCTGCTTTTCGGAATACTTCTGACGTTCGTTGTCTCGGATTGTTGCCTCGGTTTGAGGACAGTGAGCGTTGGGGGGTGTCACGGCGAGCAGGGGACATTCTTCCATACTTTAGTAAACGACCTGGACAGGCAGGGCTTCGGAGGGATAACACAAGAGGGGACCGACCATTCGTGCGAGGGCTTAGGTGGAGCTTGGGTATGTCGATCCCTCTTGGAAGGCAGGCAAACATTGAAACTGTGAACTTGAGCACTGTTGAACCTGTCGACTGAGCACTGAGACTGAAACACGGCACGAAACCCTTGCACCTGCAACACCTGGAGCGCTACCTGCACGCTAGTGGACTGTCCTGCTGTCCAACTCCGCCCGCCCGCCCGTGCGCTTGAACCAAGAAGCAACCAGGTCAGACATAATATGCTTGTATATTGATTGTTTTCGATGTCTCGCCCGTAAGAATAACTGGTAGAAAATGTAGCAACACCATGGAGCCCAAAGGGTCGCTCCCCTAACACTACCTGTACGTAATACAATCATTCCCCTTGTGCGGAGCAAAGGTTCTCCACTCCGCACAGATGATATAACTCGGCCGCCAGCTGTCATCGACCGTCAAAATAAAAAATGAAATAAATGTTACCCTGGTGGTCTAGTTCATGTAGTGAGCGGCATGTTTGACAGTGTCGTTGCCAACCGACGCCATCCGAACTATGATGTATTATATTGGGGGGGGTGTACTCATGTCGTGCACGGCCGTAGTCTATGGGGTAATTTGTTGCTTGCGTTGGTCATTTAGCCACTGACCACGCATCCGTTTCGAGACGAAGCACCGTTCCTACCCCTAGTACAGCCACCTCCAACAGTTGGGCGCTCATTACGTTATTCCAATACTACATTAACACATGCTTGTCCCATCCCCTTCCTGGTTCGCCGCCTGTGGCCACGATCTATCTCGTAAGATCACGATCGCCTTCTCGCTACTATCTAGGTAACACATTTCTCCGTGTCGCATTCGTCAATTTTCAGCATATCCAAAACATCCCGTTCCTCGTAGTATATTTCACATTAACCCACTTTGTGAGTTGTACTCTGACGTTGCCACAAGGGCACATCTGTGCAGCTACCTCATCGTCTTCCTCCCCGCTACTGGTATACTTCCTTCTTTCAGGCAGGTCCAGGTCCCCTACACGAAATCGCAGTTTCAAGTGCTTTGCGAAGTTCATTGAGCCATACAAGGACTTTTCATTTCTATCCCTTCTCTTAGCCTCCCGTATCTCTTTAAAGGCGTTTCTCTCCTTCCACCTTATGTCGTAGCGCTAGGCTTTCCCTTCTTTCTATCATTTCCTTCACCTCTGTAATGTACCCCCCAAACTTATCATTGGCCAGCATATCTTTTTTGGCTCCTCCTATATATTTCCATACTTTCTCGACTACGCTATCCCACCGTGTTCCTGCTCACCCTTTGGGTCGTTTCTCCCATCTAGCTCTATCAGCTACGGCTGGCAATCTCTTTTTTGACACGTTATTTACTTTATATTGCATTTCCAACATTCGTACATTTCGATTAGTCTTGACTGTTTGTGTACATTCCCAGTTCTGCGCTCAATACTGTATTACTCGTCGTGCTTGAGCATTCTACTACGTTTATAATAGTACTGTTTCCGGCTGCTTTACGAACTTGGCGTTCCCTTCCCATACTTCTCCTCCGTATTCTAGCTTTGGTACAATTACATTCGTCAGGATACATCTCTCAACTCTGATGTCAAGGTGCGAGTCTGCTAGGATCGCTTCCATCTCACCTACGTGTGCTTCACCATTTCCTATTACTTGCGTTATGTGTTCACCCCAATATATGTCCTTTTGAAATTGCTGCTCCAAGAAACGTATACTGGTCTACGATCGGTATCTGATGTATTTCTCACTTTTATTTGAAAGTTACCGGGCTCTCCTTATCTTCATTTCATACAACGTTTTACGTTCGCCGCGACTCTCAATTTCGTACAGTAATCTAATGTCTTCTATATGCGTTTCAGTACGTTTCTGGTATGCTCACGAAATCATCCGCAACCATCAATCCCGACAGTTTATCTTCCCTCACCGTGACTCCCTGCGTTTCTGCTTCGACTGCTGTTATAATGTCATTATCATATACCTTGAATAGACCAGGTGATAGCGTACAACCCGTGAAATTCCTTGTAGAATGTCAACATACATCGATATTTCCTCCACATTTCGTCATATTTTTCACCATTCTCCACATATTTCCCTTGATCCTTATTCCCCACAGCTATTTCCTCCATACTGTGTCGTAGGACTTTTGTACATCGAGAAATACGCAATACATTGTAAGCCCCGCGTCTTTCCTACCTTGCGGATTCTTACGTAATGTGTACCCGTGGTATACATAGCTACGGTTTTGCCTAAACCCTGTTTGCCCTTCGCTGTCGTTTGCTTCCTTATCCATCATTGTTCCCATTGTGTTGTTCCAAATTTTACAGTATGTTATAACTACAGTGCTTAGTAGCGTTACCCTTCTAAGTTACCCGGGTCGGTCTTGTCTCATTTCCTAAATAGGTTTACTACTACTCTATATCTCCAGCTCTTAGGTGCGTACTCGTTTTTCCATATCTAGTTAAACAACTTAACCATCATGGTAATAATTCCTTTCCCCCCGTACCTAATCAATTCGTTCACTATTTGGTCTACCCCCGATGCCTTGCTATTCTTAACTTGTTACATTCATAATTTTATCTACACGCTTATAAACCTCTTACAGCGGGGGGGTACAAAAATATTGATTTGCGTGAGCCATAGTTTAATATTTTCGGACGAATCGACTACTGCATCGCTCTTCTCTGTTAGCTTTGTATCCCCAGAACACAAACCCTATACTCTTAGTTTTGGATTAGGGTTAACCGAGCCCACACCCTAGCTGGTTCAAGCTGAGGCCAAACATGCAAAAAATCGAACTATCCAAACTCCCGGTGATTTCATGCGACAAAAAACAACAAACATATTTCCTCAAGTTTAGCAATGGCATATCACAAGACACGTGGGCGCAATTTTAAATATCTAGTGTCTGATTTGAAAGAACGACGTTGAGTCGGCGGAAACAAAAAGTAGGTCGCAAGCTCGGAACAGGTGGTAGTTTCTCCACAAGATGTTCGTGCCCGTTCTCACCTCCATCGTATGCTGAATTGTGGCTGAAGTACGTATAGCCACCAATGTTGATAATTGTGTTCGTGGCGTAAAAGGCACCGCCTGCAGAATATAACACACAGACAAACAGAAGGGTGTTTACGAGACGCCCAGTGTTCTCTCGACAATGAATGTATGTCGGTATCACCCCCAGCGAGCAGAAACAAGATGTTCGGTACCTCCTTGAAAGCCGAAGAGGCCAAGTACTAACTTTTCCAAAACGATTTATATCAAAACTTACGCAGAGCGCATATTATAGCGTTACGAACGCACTAAACCAGGGCCCAATCCGTATAATATCCTTATGCAGCTGGTGCCGAAAGGTTATACTTGAACAGAGCCAATGGACGACATGGGAAGAATGTTAAGTATTGTTGGATACTCGTATGTATACAGAAACTCTCCTTACATTTCCGCTCAATTGTTTAGTTTATAAATGGGACTAACGTAAGTTCCAACCACGATTAAGCATAACAATAGTTTCGTTCCGCGGACGCATGCTGCGGCCGGGGTGCACCGTTGTTTACGAGGTTCTTGTCTTGAGGGTATATTAACCTCAGACGCGTGATACGAGAGGGGCAGCAATTTTTGCCTAAACCATTTGCTGAATGACCCCGCTCCTTCACAGTTTTGCAGTGTGACTCCGCTCCTTCACACTTCTAACACCGATCAACTGCCGATAATCTCGTTCCACGTGGGTCGTTCGGTAATGTTTTGACAGACACCCTTCCTCTTTACACTTTTACGGTCAGGGGTTCTATTTAGCTTGCAAAAATGAATCGGCAATCGGCAGCAAATAACCACACAAATAATATTCCGTTCTTCCCGTTTCAATGCTCGTGAAGTGAGGTTAGGAAACACCCCCAGCCACACACTGCTGTCCAGCAAACAGCTACTGTAGTGCTGCTCTTCTGAGATACTCTGCGCCCCATCACGACTACACGAGATGTACCGGCAAGAGTATAGAGTTGCGCTATCATTCATCCTGCAAGCCGCAGTGTATACGGTCGACTGTCGTCAGGTATCATTCTGAAGTACTCCACACCCCATCACGACAACCAAAGAGGTACAGGCAGGAGTATAGAGTTGCGCTACACCAATAGGAAACTTAGCGCTGTGGGTTGTCGTGGTCCTGCCTCAACGAGCGAGTAATTTTCGGAATACATGGTGTTACCCACATTCACACAGCAAACTGCAATCGATACCCTTGGGGTTGGCTGGCCACACGTATACGCGCTCGAGAGGTCTCGAGTGCTTGGCGATGAAGATTATCTCTCACCCATTATTGCACCTGAGGGGTCACTAAGTCGTTATGCCGTAATGTATACTCGTATCCGCGCTCAAAACCCCTTGAGCGCTTGTCGGTGAAGATTATCTCTCCCCCAATAATGCCTATGAGGAGTCACTTATTCATTACGCCAACGTGTATACTAGTATCCGCGCTCCAGATATCTGGAGCACTTGAGTTTGGAGAACATCTTTCACGCAACAATGCGCGTGGTGAGCCGCTCATTAATTGTGCCCTATTATGTACTCGTAAACGCACACTTCAACCATAATTTACTATGCGCCTCAACGCAAAAGCCCCAGTAGTTCCAGCAAGAATCTGCAGCTGCTCTGTGCCAGCAATAATATACAGTTGCAAATATGTATATATATATAGATATATCGCCCTGCCGTCACGCGTGAGCCAAACAGCAAGAATGCACAATTTTTTTCTTCAAATGCTCCCGCTGGCGTCCACCCAACAATTTCCAATGCCCTTCCATGTAGTCAAATACTTACAAGTATCCGCGATTAACCATTATCAGTTGCTCTGCACTAGCGATAACATTTATTTGTAACTTTTCCGTCGCCCTGCCACAACGTGTGCACCAATCCTCAATACAATGTAATTGTCCAATTGTGTCATTTTAGCGCTAACCCAACACAATGCAAATATCTGCACTTGCGGTCGACTATCTGCAATAATCTGCGCTCAAGATTTATTTAGCGTTTGGCTGTGAAAAATGTATCTCACCCGACTAAGCGCTTGGGGAGTCATTCGTTGAATAAGCCACACTGGCAGCATCGATAGAGAAAGTGCGAGACACAATAAGCGGGACACTACGTGTCACGCCGCGCCGAGTCGTGGCCGTCGCGTGCAGAGCGCTGCCGACAGTCGTGGCCGTGTCACAATCCCGAGCAAGTCCTGACAGCCATGCAGCCAGCCTAACTGCTCACTATCAATTTTGAATTACGAAATCGGCAGCTGATTGGCTGACCAAATCCATGTCAGAAGCTACTGGATCTTTGTAGAATATTGGTGCTAAATGTAACCATCAAGGTTTCACCACACCCCAGGTAACATAGGGTACCCTCCCCAGATCGTGAACCCCTCCTTTTCATTACTACTCCGACCAACCGGGGACCACAAAACACTACCCCCGGGTCGACACCGCCCCGCACGGTGTGGAAACCCCACCCCCATAGGCTCATTACTGATTGGGCTGGAGCTCACGAAGCCAGCGCGTGGCGAGGGTTGCCCCTAGGGGCAATACTGCGTTCCCGCCGCACCCGGGGATGATAGTGTCCCATCTCCGGATTAGAAATCCTTCCATACGTATACAACTCCAACAATCCGGGGACGAAAACGGAGTTACCCCGGGTCGATACCGCCTCCAAAGGTGTGGGAACCCCACCCCCATCGGGTGATTGCTGATTGGCTGGGGCTTATGGTGCCAGCGCGTGGCTGGAATTGCCCCTCGGGACAACGGCGAGGTCCCACCGCACCCGGGGAGGATGGTGCCCCATCCCCGGATCCTGAAATCCTTCCATGTATCTCCAACTCCAACAATCCGGGGACAAAAACAGATGTCCCCCGGGTCGATACCGCCTCGCAAGCTTTGAAAACCTCACCCCCAATGGCTGATTGCTGATTGCCTGGGCTTATGGAGCCAGTGCGTGGCTGGAGGAGTCCCTCGGGACAACGCCGAGGTCCCGCCACACCCAGGGATGATCGTGTCCCATCCCCGGATCCGACATCCTTCCATACATCTAAAACTCCAGCAATCCGGGGACGAAAATTGAGTTCCCCTGGGTCTATACCGCCTCGCAAGGTGTGGAAACCTCACCCCCACCATACGCTGATTGCTGACTGGGCTCGAGCCCATGAACCCAGCGCGCGGCGAGGGTTGCCCCCTGGGGCTATACCGAGGTCCCGTAGTACCCGGGGATGATGGTGTCCCATCCCCGGATCATAAATCCTTCCATACATCTAAAACTCCAACAATGTGGGGACGAAAACGGAGTTCCCCCGGGTTGATAACGCCTCGCAAGGTGTGGATGGCGCCTCAAACACAATCGTGGCGGTCGTCAGCCCAGACCGATTGGCCAAACCCCACCCCCACCGGCTGATTGCTGATTGAGCTGGAGCTCATGGAGCCAGCGCGTGGCTGGACTTGCCCCTCGGGACAACAGCGAGGTTCCGCCACACCCGGGGACGATAGTGTTCTATACACGGATAATAAATCCTTCCATATATCTACAACTCCAACAACCCCAGGGCGAAAACGCATCTCCCCCGGGCCGATACCGGCCCGCACCATGGTTCTTACATTTACTGTCAGAGTTGGACATCACACAGTACGACTACTGCTGTACCAGGTATTAAAGAGTTTCGGAAAAAAAAATGAAAACAAAAAAGTCGATGCTCATGCTGGTGCCCATGAATGGCGGGGTATTTGTCCAGGATTATTACGACTTGCTCATGTTTGGGGATTGCCAAGTCATCATCGACACGACTTTTTTGCAGCAGGCGAACCACAAAGTCGAGTGAGAAACATGTGACTACCGCACGAAATGCCATGAACTTCCGGTCGACCACGGTGCTCCACCACCTTCCGCCGTGACCTTCTCCCTCCGCTCCTCCTCCCGTATCAATTTTCCCACGGTCGTTGCCTTCCTCCTTGCCGTCGTCCAACTCATCGAGGTTGTGAGCGTACGCATCGTGCATTTTTCCCCCTTTGTTTCCATTTCCAACAGCGCGAACACATCCTTCACACCCCCACCCCGTCTTGCCCGCCTGGCCTGAACTCAGACCTACCTGCTGCTGTGCTGCTTTCGACACCACAGCAGCAGTATCACGAAGCCACGCCTGGAGGGGGCAGGCGGCGAGCCCTGCCGCTCTACGATTTAGCGCCGAGTGGGTAACCGCCTCTCCCACATCCTCCTCGCGGTCTCCCAGCTTTGAGGTTGCGTGCCGGTGTCTGTTTGCTCTCGCACGAGTACGTACCCATCATTTCTCCTTCCAGCAGAACACTACTTGCCCCGCCACGGCATCACCAGCCGACCACTCGTTCAAGGAAGATGGCGCGCCCTGTCGCCGTACGCTGTGGTGGCGTGTCATGCATCCCAGGCTGCTGTAGTGGCGGTGCAGGCACCCTGGTACCGCCTGTGTTCTGTACCATGACCACAACCCTGCGCAGCTTGACTGCTCATGCCTGGACTCCATTTTTCGACCCTTTTCTTTGAGCAAGAACTAAAAACAATCTGCCCATGGAAAAAAAGGTAGCCGTCAACGTCTTTTATGCGGCGAGACTTCGGCCGTCTTTGATCAACCACGTCGATGAGCAAGTTTTGTTCCACTTTTTTTTTCCGAAACTCTCTATTACATACTACTCTTGGAAATGCAGGGCTAGCGCCACGGGCGGAGCCGTGGCCGTACCGCTAGTTCTGTTGAAACACCAGCCCCATCGTGCTATGTAACTTAAGTTCTCGCCGTTCTGCATGCAATCAAGGTGCGATAATGCCACCCACGATTCAATCAACATCAATACGAAGGATTTTCCTGTCCTTGTGGTCAACTACTAATATCCAAGTATAGTTCGATTCTGACGATTTGACTCCTTTTTTTTAGACTGATCCACGGGTGATACAAATACGATACTTCGGTGTGCAGTACATCTGTACATGTATACTCGTAATATCATGGTATATCTACGTCCAGGCTATCAAGCGTAGAAATGAGTACAGTTCGTACGAGTATGTACCAACGAACGCGAACGCGATCACACTCTCTCGGATGTAATGGTTACGGGTATCGCAGTATCCCTGCCTTCTCTCGACGAGAGTCCGATTATCCGTCGTTTTCGCGCTCTGTCGTGCGCATGTGCTCCATCATCATATACTTCGAAGTGATATATTTCGGCGATTTATCGTGCGCATGTGCTTGATCATATATATAGATGATGCGTTTCGTCAGTCTGCTTGTTTGCCTGATCCTCCTCCTTGTGGGGCGCCAGCGGCGGAAGCACAGCCCGTGGCTTGTGCCTCCAGGCCGTCGTCCTCTATATCCCTGGCGTGTGGTGGCGATGCCTGTGGTGGCGGAATCAGAGCCAGTGCCGGTGCCTACACCCCCTTCTCCTGCTTGTTCTCCTTCTCCTCATTCCGTTTCTAGTGGGGCGGACGCTACGGTGGTTACGGCCACGGCGGCGGCAGTGAGGACGCCGGCGCCGGTGCCTCACCGTCCGCCTTCTCGCCCTCCCCCCTTTCGATGTTTGTGTCTTCCTCCTATTTGTCCTCATTCCTCCCCTGCCTATTATTTTCCTCCTTCCGCTCCTAGTATGATGCGAGCGCCTCGTGCGCCAGTATAGAGCGAATTTCCTTCAGCAATACATTCCGCTCTTTCTCGTACCGCCGCGCACTCATATCCAGCTCACACTGCTGGTTCCGGCGGCGAGGTCGGCGACGGCTGCTTACGTGCTGTTATCGCCGGCGTTGGTTTGTGGCGGTGCCAGTCGTCGTGGTTCGAGCTCTTCACTCGATTCCGTACACTTCTTTACTGCGTGTGGTGACTCCAGTGGTGGAGTCGCCGGTAGAGTTAGTAACGGCGGCGGCGATGAAGGAGCCGTTGGCGGCCACAGTGGCGGTCGTGTTGGCGGCGACGTTGATGCGGCTCGCACTGCTGCTGCTAGTGCTGCCGTGGCGGCTACTGCTTCCCGTATCGCTCCTGCCGACACTGCTGTTGATCCTGCTAACTACGATGTTGCTGCTGCCGCTGATCCTGCTGCTGTTGCTGTGGCGGCTCACACTGTTGTCGCTGCTGTTGCTGACACTGCTGCGGCGCTTGCTGCTGTGCGCACTGTTGCTGCGGTTGTTGTTGCTCGTACTGCTGCTGAGGCTGCTACGGTTGATGATACCCGTCCTGCTATTCGCACTGCTGCTACCCGTACTGATGAGTCCGGTGCTGCTGTTGCTGCTGCTGCTGCGGCTGCTGCTGCCCGTACTGAAATCGCGGCTGCTACTTCTTATACTGCGCGGCAGTACAGGGCGATATCTGGTTTATTTGATTCCATGATGGACTGCGCCCACCAAAGTTTACGATGTAACAGGTTCACTTGGGGTACGTTTATCTGGAGCATAGCAGCCCGTCTCGGATTGGTCCTATATTGTTCGAAGTCCGGGATATACTGATCTACTAGAGTCGTTCTCTTTGTGAGCAGTACCTCTAGAGACTGCTTCAATTACGCCGCCTTCTTCAATGTTTCTTCCTCTTCCAAACGGGCCTCATCGAAAAGCCCCAACTGTTTGGCTCTATGTTGACTTTCCACTTCTCACCAAAAGGCCGAACTGTCTCGCGCCCGTTTCAGCTCGTACTCCATATTTCACAACGAACTATCTAGTCCCGCCCCACCCCGGGGTGTGCTCTCACCGGCAAAGTGGTCAGCGTAAAAGGCTCGCAGCTACATGATGAAAACCGTTATTATAGTGTTCAATTGAATCTTCAAGGTCGAGCGTCGTGTCACACTGTGGGGCAAACGAGTGGGAACTCCAGGAAAGTATACTGTAATTACCTAACAAAACAGAGCAGTAATTTCGTATTATGTATTTTGCCCGTAGTACCCCATCAACACCAGCAGGTGGAGAAGGTACGTACAGAGTCTCACTAACGGCCTTGCCACATCAAGTTCCTTCCAGTCCCATGCAGTCCTCATCAAGGCGTCCCGGCATTTGGAGACAAACTACCACCTTCAGCACGAAGACTGTTAAACACAGATTCCCCTCTCCAAGGGGTATTTTCAGCGGCACGATATATCGCGTGTTGTTATCTCCAAAATCCCCAAGCGGGCAGTTGCACTATGGGATGGGAGGGATAAGAAGAGGCTCGGAAGCACCTTGACATAAGTCTTGCTATCGATAATGTACCCGTGACACGTAGGGCACGATGTATATTATGTGGTCGCGAAAGACGGATTACGCGCGCACAATGCGGCGGAATAGCAGTAAACCCTAAATATCGCTGGAACTCCACACAATACATTAACTCGGTAATCGCACTCTTATATTGTTACAAGCACAAATTCACAACTACTTTTTATAATACCGCTCAGTCAGAGCTGTCTGCGTAGCTGAGTGGTTTATGCTTTCAAAGGGAACAAAAAAGGTCAGGGTTTCAAAGAACACCGAAGTCGTATTTCCGTCATCTGAGATGCACATACACAAGCCGGCAGGCCCTGAGCGAACCCATTAAATATTAGGTGGAATTTCTAGATATAATATTGTAATGATTGAAGAGTGTTGCGGTCCCAGGGGTCGTTTCCAGCCCCATCTCCGATTTTTGCGGTTGACCCCATCTCCGATTTTTGCGGTTGACCCTATACGTCAGGTGCTTTATCTGATTATCAAATACTGTTTTCTTTCGAACAAGCTACGTTTGGAGTACGGTCGGCTCATACCTTAGCCGATAGCGTGTTTATCAGCTCAGGGTTTCATCCCTAGAGCGTTGTGGTTCTCTTTTGAATCGCTGTCCGCGCTCCTCAACATAATCCTACACCTCGAGCTTGAGGTTCTGCTCCGATCGGACTTTGTCAAATGTTGAGGTACACAAAACAGAACAAAAATCAACTCCTCACTGAACATCAGGACTTCCCTTGCAGACCGCGACAACTGCTCACAAGTAACCATAGCACGCGAATTACCGGCCTGCTCTGATAACGAGGGTGTTAGGCGAGTTAGTAGGTGCATACTAGGCTGCTAGCAATGGTTCACAAGGTGCTTTCGTGGACTCGAACGCGCCAGCCAGCAGCCCAACAAAAAATCAAACTCATTAGATATTCAGTTGCGCGTACTTGTAGGTGTTGTTTTGGTGTCTCACCTCCTTGGAAGTTGGCCGAGTTGTAAGTGAACGAGGTGTTGCCATTGATGTGTACCTCCGTTTGGGTTAGACGGAAAGCACCTGGTGGAATGGAAAGGAACGGCATACGTGGTATGATGAAGACACTAGGCACAGCAGTATTGCATTCGTATATTCCCGATATTGTCGACAGTATTGATGGCAGCATGGCGGTAATCGCGGTGATATGACAGTACTCACGATATGACGGCATCTGTCAGGGCTCAGTATATACCAGCGACTCTATGCCGCAAACGCAGCACTCCCGAAAACCACAAAAACTCAATGCTACACAAGAGACAGAAATGAGCATGCATATTGTCTCGCACCCGTTTGGGATTAGACTACAGCACCAGATATTCCGGTGGGTGTCTTAATGGAGCCGAATGTATCACACGGAATCAATACACATAATGGAAGCTTTTGTTTTATTCATACCAATACACCCCTATTTTAGCATGGATCCATGGGTATTTCACCTCCGATGGTGGTGGCTGGATTTATTGTGAACCAATACACCATTATTCTAGCATGAATATATGGGTGTCTCACCTCCAGTGGTCGCGGCTGAATTGTTGTGAAACCATGTGTTGCCGGTGATGTTCACGTGACAGTTCAACGCGGCCGTCAGAAAACCTGCAGGTGGGAACATTATTTATTTACGTTTCAGGTCATCCAAAAACCTAAATAATCGCCTATCTGGTACGCTCTCTTATACCGGCATTATTGTTGTGACTGTCGTTGTCATTTCTGGTACTCGTAAATATGTTTATCCCTTTCTGAACCAGTGGGAGTTTTACACTCAGTCAGAAAGGTTATTTGGAGATAGAGAATGGGAGACAGCCAGGTTCTACGTTTAATTATATCGGGATTTTTGTCCTCGCGAGCTCTTATAGCTCTTTCCATCGATAGCTAGGTCTCGCGAATGCGACCGCTTTATCCCGACTAGTCTCCTGGGTGGGTCGTCTCTCCGCCTTTCTGTATCGCAATTCGAGTACAGGGATACAGCGGAGGCAAAGAAGTCTTCCAGACAGAGCCAAAAACAGGTACCTCCCGAAATGAAGTAAAGGCACACGCGACGAGCGATGATGTTGTGTTTATGATCATTATACACCACAAGCATTGAGCGTGTGGCTGTTTGTGGTATGCGGTAGCTTAATACCGGTTTACGGATATTTGGGGGTTTCGTAAAATTTGAGTTTCGTATCCTATGTCGGGGTTTTATTTGCTATGCCTAGTCGCTCGAAGTGTGGAGCTTCCTCACCGAGAGACAGTCGCTGGCAATACGATACGAGCCGAGTACGCGATAAAACGATACTACTCGTATATATATGCGCGAGTGCGGCCTGTGACAAAACTGGTACGGCCACTCCTTTTCGTGTGTGGGGTCTTCGACAACCAGGGACTGGCTTCTGGTGTGCTGTGCATTAAGTATTGGAATACTTTATCGTCTCTCTTCGTTAACCGCCTCGTGGTATGCCACGTGGGCAACATTGATACGCCCGACAGTAGTGTATACAAAGAAGGGGTCGAGGGTCCTGGCCTGGAGCTACTGAAGGGCTACTGCCATGTCCGAGGAGAACGACCTGCTTCGGCAGCAGCTGGGGCAAGTGTATATGAATTTGCCTCAGCGAGACGCTATATTTTTCCCTAAGCGAGACGTGACAATGAGAATGGACAGAACGTCGAGAGTGTCCGCCGAGGCCGCGGTTCAGGAGGGCGCCGGTGTGAGGAGCGATCAGCAACAAGCTTATCGCAACTAGACCGCCGCCCAGTTGCTTATCTCGTCCTCGCAATACAGCATGCGGGTGGCCAAGTTTGATGGACGTAGCCAGCTGCATTTGTGGTCGATTAATTCTCCATCTTACTTGTCAGCGCAGGATTCGACCGAGGCCCAGAACGACCTCAACCGAGCCGCCGGAGGTATTGGCGGGAGGGAGGAGCGCACCCATGATGTAAATAGTCATGGACAGCAGCATGTTGAAAAATTTGAAAAGGCATGGGAATTCGTGATGGAATCCATGAATATGCAGCCTGTGGAGGAACGCACGCATGCTGCTGGGTCGTTAAAGTGAGCGTGGAAGGCTGTATTAGCCGCAAGGTGGGGCCGAGAGAGATCATCTGGAGACATATTTCGAGCACACAGCCATCCAAGGGGTTTTTCGCTCGTGCCGAGGGAAGGCGAAATGTACTCTCTGCATCAGGCATTTGGAAGCCGGACCGCGATGTTGTTTGCCTGCTCACCCGTCGTCTTCCCTTCGAATACTACGACGTGGGATACCCAACTACCTTGCTTCGGTCCGACATCACGCTCTAGGCGATGGAGGAAATCGTCCGCAGCTCCTACTTTACCAGCTCAATCAAGGCGCTGGAGGAGCGGAGGCTAGCTGCGGTCGTGTCCGCGGCTGCACCCCGTTGGTTGATCCGCACGCGCTCGCCGTTGCGAGCGGTTTTCAGGGCAATCGCGGGGGGGGGGGGTAGGTATGGGGGCACCGGGCAGCAGCAGCAAGAACAACCGTATGTCGGGCAGCAGAAGCAGCAGCAGCGGCGGCGGTATGCGATTACCGGGCGCCACCAACAGCAGCGGCACTATGTGGGTCAGCAACAGCAGCAGCAGCAGCAGCCGTATGGGAGCGCCGGCCAGTTATAGCAGCAGCAGTATGACGCTAGTGAACAACAGCAACAACGTGGGGGTGTGGGTCAGCGCTACCAGCAGCAGTAGACACCTCAGCAGCTGCTGCAGCAGTATTCCCATGCCGCTAACGGCTCCTTTTGTTGCTAGCTTTGGCCGCCTTTGCACTCGGTCGACGTCCCATTTCTGTGAGCCCCCGGCCACACCGCCCTCGTTCAAATTATGTGCGCCCCCGCCCACACCGCCCCCGTCCACATTATTAGCGCCTCCGCCCACACGACCCACGTCCCAGTTATGTGCGCCTCCTCTCTCACCGCCCCTGTCCCATTGCTGTACGCCTTTGCACTCACCACCCCCGCCCCAATCGCCGTGCAATACGAAACCACCTTGCTACTATTACGGAGGACCATAGTAAATAGGACCTATGCTACACACTAAAAACTATACATTCACCATTTTTTAATAAAAATATTTGGTTCTATTTACTATGGTCCCCCGTAATAGGGTTCATACGGAGAGTGTGGTGGCATGGCCGTGTTCACATTACAATGATTTCGGGTGGGCGGGGCAGTGCGGCGGAAATGTCTGGCCATGTCACCAAAGGCTCCACAACCACTGCAGGCTCCAGCAAAAGTGTTCGGCGCTGAGCAAGACGCGACCAGTCCTGACTGCCATCGCGTGCGAGTTGGGATTGGATGTTATGCTCTTTCGATGCCGAGCAGACGTTCGTCCAGTCAGAGCTAAGTGAGGACGTCTGCATGCGCTTCCACAAGCGGTGCGGGTTGAGTTCCGGTAAAGGGATCAAGTTGTGTCGCAGCCTGTATGGCTTGAAGTAGGCGTCGCGACATTGACACCAACAGTTCGTACGCAACATGAGGGGTGTTGTGTTTGAGCAGTGTGAGGCTGTTGGTTGAAGGCAAGAGTACGGATCTTCTACTGGTACAAGCGCAGCCCTGGCCAACCTAGAGAGGCGGGGACTGCTCCGAGCGATTCCTGAATCACAAGGACTAAACGTGGACGGTAGCGTCGAAGCAGCGCTGAGGGTGACAGAGATAAGAGAAGAAATGAAGGCGATGAATAGAGCAGTGGAGGAGCAGAGGCTGCTCGCCCAGACGGACGCGCTTCTCGCACAGGCGAGAGGGGGGGGGCGTGGCGGGGGAAGAGAAGAAGCAGCTGCAAGGAACGCAGCATCGACGACTACTGAGCCAACACCTGGGGGCAAAGAGCCCATACAGGCACGTCGCACATTTCTCTTTTTCGTCCCAGTGTTACTCAGTCAAGACCCCCAAAAGTTGATAATGTAGAAGCCCACTTTGATGTTGCGAAGTAAGTTTCAGCTTGTCGTCGCTTGGTTGCCTGCACGTCCTCAAGTCGACAGCTAACCCAGTATTAGTAGGAGAGATGAACGTGTCTCAGGAGGAGTTGGAGCAGAGGCACACGTCCTAAGAGTTTAGGGATGCGCGGTTTGTGTATGGTGTGATGATGGAGTCGATGACGGGATATGCTGTGGCCGAGTTTCGCATGCACCAGGCCATGTCACCGAGTGGTGCATGGCCATAGTTGGAGACGTACTACATGCCAAGGACCATTTCAGCAACTCGCAGACTCCAGGGGGACTTCGAAACCAGTTGTATGACAGACGGTTCGCTAGGTAGACCAGACGGCTGGTCAGTTCGCCATGTTAGGGTGTGGGAAGAATGTAGAGGGGTTAAACGGCCACAGAGTGAACAACCTTTCATTCTTGTTCAACATCCTAAGTAAGTTCATCACAACCCCGCCAGTCAATCCCTCGTTCCAAGATCGACGAGATCATCCACGATGTGTAGCGTATGTACCCGATGTGGGCTTTAACAGTGACACACCAGAGAAAGCCTTGCAGTCAATGTTGCTTGCGGTGTCCTAGATGGTTGTAAAGTTAGAAGGTACGTTGGTTTGGTACTGCTGTCGCATATTTACCTCATATTACAAAATCTTATCTACGAAAATAGCTTCATGATGTTAGTTGGACATAGTTGTAGGATAACCCCGCCATTCGTATATATGATTTATTATGATGGGGCACACAGTCGTCTACCAGGTATAGGAATTTATCGTAGTACGTTCCCAGGTACGCATTATGGCGAAAACGCGGAAATACTGCTGATGTTGAACTCTTGTGACTTGACTGTTGGCATTGCATCCGAGGTTTTACTCTCAAGCTATCAAGCTGGAATAGGGATAACCGCCAGCTGTGTTTAATATTATAACCCCAAGCTAACCCTTCGCCCGCCCCAAAGCCTAATGCAGTGACTCGTACGAGCTCTTGTTGTAGAGCCGTTCGTTTTCGTAAGGATATATAATTCCATGTATATGATATGTTGCTGCCGCACTGGTGTACAGTGCTTCTGCTGGTGCTGCTAGCTACACTGCAAAAGCTAAACGGATGGATAATTATGGTTTCCTATGCTGAATAGGCACAGGTTACAGTTTGGATTCACAATAAATGGGTATGGTGTGACACGTTGGGAATTTTGACAGGTCGATGGACTAGTTTAAACTCATCCCCACCTGCACATTTCCACACAATAGACAGGCCTGGATAGCACATAATACACTAGAATGGGTTAAACGGCGTAAATGTGTTTTGAGTAATCAATCAGCGGTGGTCGTAATTAGGCCCTCTCGCGTATTTGTCAAGTCCCCTGAGTGGGTGGACGAAAATCCAGTTGAACACAAATACATGGCACGGCAGCAAACAGCATGGCAGTGGTTGGCAGTGGTTAGCAACAGCGGCTGCAGCATCCCCGCAGCACAGCATGGCTACACTTTCTCGTGTTCAGATAGTCAGGCATTTTCATGTGATCTATGATACACACGTGAGAGGACCGCACAGTCGTATTCGTTGATACAGTGGTACAGCAGTGCTCGACAAGGCTAACGAAGTTCCAACCCAAACAAAACAAATGTATATACCGGGGATACCCATGTTTCATACCCGGGGAGGTAAATACAAAATCCCTTGACAGCTGACGTAATCACGCGTACATTGTACGAAACATTGTTTTGCCGTAACTACGCGTAACAGTTCGGACGACACCATTGGTGTTTAGCAGATATTTGCAAATACATGCGTCATCCTCCTCGATACTGACCTTTCGTCTCTAAACGCACAGTGGTACTCAACGGAAATATGCTGTAAAATGTGCTGATCACGGTGTTCTATATTGCTCTCACAGGATATGGGGTATTTCACTCTAAATCCTACAGATTCGGCCGACATTCTACTTTAGCTATAATACAACAGCATGCACCCAATTTGGTAGACGTCATGATAATTAAGACGTTGTGGTTCAAGTTCAACGATACCCCCGACCGCAATCGGTTATGTGCATTGAACCCAAATAGCGCCACCGATGCTGGGCTTGTTTCAACTCTACGCAGCTTTGGCCGACGAGAAGCCACGGCCGAGTTTAGGCCTCAGATTTCATTTCAGGCGTGCACGCAAAGTGTGATCTCACTCTTGTAATGATGAACAACAGTATCGCCGTCATTATCGTTTCATCCTGTGTGGGAATTTGTATCTTCTCAGCGTTGCAACAAACAAGAGGCAAGCTGCTGAAAACGTTGCTCACCTCCGCCATCCCCGGCCATGTTGTTATACATGTGATTTTCTCCTTCAATATTGATAGACGAATCAACACGCATCAAGATGGCACCTGCGCGTAGGTAACGGGCGGTGCGCAATATTCCACAGCAGTTGTGATGTGTTGCCTTTCCCTGGGGTATTCGTCTACTGTCTTGTGAGCACCGACTATCTGTTTCGAGGTCAGTTAATGTGAGGGTATCGACAACAATGGTATTTCGGAACCTCAAGTACATACGCGCGCTCGGCATAACAAAACGAGTCTGCCTGGGCTTTAGACAGGAAACATCGATGCGCTTAGGGTTGACATCGAACAGTTCGTTGCAAGCTGGTTAGCTCCGGTGACCTTGCCGCTATAATTACTGTTGCTTGGGTATTCCTGAATTGGATTTTCAGGAGCACCGTGGGAGGCATTCTTCTTTTTCTTCTTGATGTTTGTTTGAGCACACAATAAATGCCTTCGAACGCAGACAGGCTCCCTCGAGCACGATGAAACGTTTCTTCGTCGCCACGTTCCTAGCACAATGGTTATATGAGTGCTGTTTATTGAGCTCCTGCCTATGTATTACAAATCATATATCTTGTACCACGTGTCAGCGGAAGACGCCCGTCGTGCGTCATAGGAAGATTGTGAAAACACACAATTTGTTTCGCTTATTGGAGGACACGAAAAGAGAGGTAGCGTCGAAAATGGGGCTACACGCGCGATGCCATCTAGGAATGTTAAACAACAACCCTTACACGCTCCTTACCTCCAGTACTCGTGGCATGATTGTGGACAAAGGAGGTGCGGCCGACCTCGTGCATAGAACAGCCGCGATTCAAAGCCACAGCACCTGTGGTTAGCAAGGTCAATGCGCGAGGGTCTTGAGGGATAGACTGCTCGATCGAGCAGGACGACGGCCGCAGGCTTGCTCTTCTTTACTGGACCAGTAAATCACCCATACTAAATAACATCTATTTATTCAACGTCGCCGAGAGACGCTTTATGCATGAAGGGCACGTGCCTGTGTCGCGGGGTCTTGTCTCACAGCTGTTTTTATAGTATTTTAAACATATACACAGAGTACTCAACCACCGAGTCGGTTCCTGCAATGATGTACTTTGCTCTACAGTACCGTGTAGCTGGCATCGGCGTTGCTGACAACGTCCCGGCATTCATCAACAGACAACATCGCCGGAACATAATGAGTTATCCTTTATTCCACTCAATCTGGAGAGAGAGTCTTGGGTGTAACTATAAATGCGTCATCGTTGTATGTGCGTAGTACCTGAACGTACTGTGCGCATGGCAACCGAGAGAAAGTATAACGTTTCCGCGATATCTCGCTAACACACCTCCGGCGTCTTCGGCTGAGTTGTTGCCAAAAGTGGTGTTGCCGGCCAGTTGGACAGTGGAAGAGAAACCAGCGTGAACGGCACCACCTGAAATTTAGCAGTGGGTATTATGAGTGTTCTGATGGCATCGAACATGCCACGACGACAGCCCGTGCGATTCGCCAAACGGTTCACGATACTCGGCGTAGTACACGAAGATTAAACTACAATGGTGTCAACAAACGTCGGGCGGGAGAGTTAAGGTAGGCATGGCATGGTAGTTCTAAAAGGGGGATGCATCCGAAACGTATACAATATTGACACTACCAGCTGTACACTACTGTAGTTCTGGACCATTCCAGAAGTGAACAGCCGTAACCAGTGACTCATCGGGGTACGAATATGGAAATGGTCGTTAACAGATACGCATTGACATCCATATATCATAAACACTGAGAATAAATCTGCGATACGCGATAAGCTTTTCCAAACGCGGTTAATTGTCTTTTTTTCATGGAAACGACGAATATCTAAAACCGGTTGGTGCCGTCGGCATCTGCGGTTCTAACAAGTTACACACATCCGATAAAAAACAGCGACGAATGCCCTGGGCGCGTATACGCTCGAATATGTCGAGTTCGCCCAGCAAGACAACAGCTGGTGCGTTAAAACAACGCATATCACGGCAATTATCCCACCGTTCCCCATGGCAGCGTTATTGACAAACGAGGCGTTGCCGGTGACGTCCATGGATGCCTTTTGTACCGCGCTGATGGCACCTGCATGGAGAACAAAGCACCGCTGAGCCTCGTCAGGCTACTCAACAATATCACCCAGGCAGCAGTCCTTGTATCTGGTCGCTGTTTAATCGTTGATGACATATAACTAAAACATTCATAGCTGAACCTACGGGGATACGCCCTAGCCGTCACCTGCATTGTATGGATATACCAACTAGAAATTGTGGTACAAGGGCTTGGGGGTGAACTATTTTGACTCACGACACGCGTGCACTGTGTTTCGGTTCCATTGCAGCATTCTTCAATTCGGGGTTTGATCTGAGCATCGGAAGTGTCTATACTACTGCAGTGGGGTATATACTTCCAACATAATATCACGCAGACTGGGGGAAGACATACCCGCCAGGTCTGCCAACCAGGGGGCCCCCTTACAGCGAGCGACTCCAGAGTTGCAGTCCCCCAATTGCATGGGTCGTCTCAGCCATACAGCAGTGACGTGTTGGATATGTAAGGAGAGAACTCAACCAGGAGGTGGGTTATTGTGATGGAACACTTCGATTGCTCTACAGAAGTGCCGTTAACGTGGCGGACACCAGCATTCAATTGCTGCCAACCTGTAGGCATTCGTCGACCGAGCAACAACAGCATTAAAGTATGCGTTTTCTCTCTTTCGAACAAACCATTTAACCTGAAGCGGAAGTCGGGCGGCAATTGTGTATGCGGACGATTTTTCAAGAAATCCCTAATTATCACTACTGTACGTGTATACGTGATTGGACTTGCGCGTATGTCAATCAAAGGAAAATGGCAACAGCATCGTATCCCCACACTCTCACCTCCGTTTCCGCCGGCTACGTTGTTGTCGAAAACACTGTTGCCGGCAAGTGGGACTGAGGAAGCGTCACTGATGTACACGGCACCTGCAATTTGCCAGCATGTATTGTAAGTGTTCTGATCGCATCGAATATGTCACCACAGCCTGTGTCATTGCCCAAACCCACGTTCACACCATTCGGGTCAGTGCACGTAAAGCCAGCCGTCACAATGGCATCGACGGTTGGTTGGCGTAGGAAGTTTCATAGGCATGGCATCATACGTATTAGTACGATTTGCATCGGAAACGTATTTAACATCGAAACAACCAGCTGTAAAGTAGTTATGAACCATTCCACTAGCGAACGCTCGAAATCAATGACCCATGGTTCACACATGACCATCAAAATACGTGTTTCATATACACCAAACCTAGGCTTTCCAACACCATGCAGTATCTCTAAATCGACATTGCAGAATGTCGGAAGACCTTCCTGTCGCCTTTAAACTCCTTGACCTTATGGACGCGACGAACGTTTCATTGCCGTCGGTATCGCAGGCGTCTGCTTGTCAAACGACTTCCAGGCGTGCGATAGAACAGCAATGACGAACGTCTTTGGCATACGTTTGACAGTTTCGAGCTCGCTTAGGAGGCCAACACCCCCATAGTTAAAACATTGTTTTCCACTGCCGTTGTCACCTCCGTCCTCCGTGGCAGCGTTATTGACGAAAAAGGAGTTGCCGGCGATATTGATGGATGAATCTTGCATCGCACAGATAGCACCTGCGGGTAAGAACATGACGTTATCACTTTTCGCAGTCTCCTCGACTATACCACCCAGACGGAAGTTAATAACAGTATCTGGTTCCTGGTGTTGTGAGTTGTGAACAGTAAACATTTCAACAAAGAAACATTAGCTAAACACCCGATCCATGACCTGCATGACGTGTATGGGCGAACTATACATAGCCCCGACAAGAGCTTGAACGTCAACAATTTAGACTCGCAACATACGTGGAAAACAATGCGCCCATTTCAAATATCAATATAGCAGGCCCAAGATGCAGCAAGGCAACAAACATATGACGGGCACTTTGCGCGGGCAGAACCACTGTCAAAAGCCCTTTTGTGGTGGATTCCCTCTCCAGGAACAAGGTCTCTTTGTACATAGTCGAACACGGAGTTGTGAATTATTACTTGAAAATGATGGAAGTGCTACGTTTGGTTCGACGTCGGCGTTCCAATCGTGGGCCGCTTTGACTACACTAAAACAATTGATACACAGGATCTAGCCGGTGAGTTTTGATGTTCTAACACAAACCAACTAGGTAAGTAAGTGGTGCTCCAACATAGTTAACGGTCTTCGGGTTATAGCCTTGTAAGCGACCCGGCTGGATTATCATTTATATTCAGCCGCTTCTAATATCCTCCGTCGCCATCAACGTTGTTGAAGAAGACAACGCTGCCATCGACCTGCATAGAGCAGGCATCATACAAATATATAGCACCTGCGGGTAGGCAAATTTGATTCTTCGATATCTTCAACCCGGTCAACGAATCAGGACTGCGGTAACTCGTTCACGACCCTACTGTCGGGGCCATGCTCATGCAGGTACGACTTGTCGCACCAAGAACCAATATGTACGCCGGCCATCGTTTAACGTATGATAATCAAGGTTTTGAGGTTCCAAATCGGTCATCTTTCGACGCGTATTCGACGCAATGCTTCGCAATACTGGTGCCATATGTATCATTCAGGCCCAAGCCTATGAAAACAAGCTATCTGGTCAACAGATTAATTATTTTTAAACTGAATGCCACAAACATTCTGGACAGCTCGCTAAATCATGCGAAAATAATCCTCACATGGTTGTCCGAACCAACTGCGCCCTTTGGAGTCGCAGGACAATGCTTATTCTGGACATACTGCCGTCAGCATAACAAATAACTGGGTCATTCAATCTGTACGTAGCGAGCGTATTAGGCACCCCGGCGTATGCTACGTGCACAGTATTTGTTGAAATGATGCATATCTAGCTCCAATGACAATTGCCTATGTTTAACAGTAGATCTCTGTAAACAATGATTAAAAGGTTACACCAAACGAACATTGCGAATAACACACAATATGTTGGAGAAAACCTTATAAATAGGAACGCACTTACTATTAGTACGTGGCCAAACTTTGTACACCAACAATACTTCTAAGTATACGAATAACGATCGAAGAGGGTACAGAAAAAGTCAAGAGCGATCAGGGTGGGCGTGACCGTTTCCTGGTTAAGTCAAGCGGCGCACACACGAGGGATAGATGTCTACTGGCTGCACAGAAACATTATCGACGGCCTGACAATCGTTAGTTGAATAAAATGTGTCGAATGAAAAACAGTCAACAAAGTCGTAGTCCCGTCGTACATTGAATTTAATCGATGGTCCAAAAACGGATATTATGTATGTTCATCCGTGTTGACTACACGACAACCTGATGAGTGCGTACTCGTATGGAGCTGGCCGTCAACAGTTCAACAGTGTGCATACAAAAGAACGATCGTATGTGGCGGGTACCGGTAGGCGTCTGATACGTGCTTTGTTGGCCGCTCGTGTGTAGCAAACAGACGACCAGTTGTCTTCATCTCTCTCCGGCAGTAAATATAAATGTCAGCTTGTTGCAGGTTCCCGCGAGAATGATACGGCCACGCTGCCATCCTATAGAGTAAACGCATATCGAGACCACCACCTCCCTTCGCTGGCTTTGTCTGGCACGAAGCGAGTTGCCCGTGGGGTAAGTATGCGTCGATATCGGACATATATTGTCGAATGAGTCGACTCGTGCATCAGCTTCGACAGAAATATGCAGACAATGGATATCGTGAAATTAGTTGCGCCGCCTTACAACCACAAGTTCCGCAAATAAATATGGTTGCGGTATTTTTCCATCACATCGGCGGCCGGATAGTTTCTTGAGCAGTATGTTTCATTCTTCACGATCTGAGAAAACAAACCTCCCACGGCATAACAATTACTTCGCCGCCCTAATATATAATTTACGCTCAATAGGAGAAGATTATGTTCGCGACGTGTGGGCAGAATTTGGGAGGAACAAACTTCCAAGATACTATATTTATTTCGCCTCCCTACGTACAACACAATAACGCTGAATTGGAGCAAATTATGTTCTCGACGTATGGCCATAAATGAAGTGCCCTTCTGAGGATGACCCCAACCACCTAAGAGTGTGGACGTCCAAGTACCCCTAGATAACAACACTGCTGCAAATCCAGGCGCAATTGCATTTTCAAGTAGGGAGACTCTTTAAGGCTCTGGGACAGTGACATTTGTTTATCGCAGTAGTTGGACAAGTGGCACCGGGGTCGCGGATAGTGTCCAGGATGTTTCGCGAAAGCAGAAACATGATTGATTTTGGCAATGTACTCTGCCAGAACTGCTGGTATTGTTTGGTTGTTGACCCAAAAGAACACTCACGACGCCCATCCAATCACGGGTTATATTTGTGGACAATGAGCAAATGTCATGACTTCTTCGTTGATAGGTTCGCAACTGCATATCGTCGGAGAACGTCTGAACCCCAATCGACAACAATCATATGTAACCTTTGTGAATCCAAACGTATTAATCATATCATGGTAGTGTTGTCGTCAAAAATCGCTTATACCGGCAAAGCCGAAAAACTGCTCATATAAGTTTTGGGGGCACCTGCGACTAGACAACAGGCGCACTGTAAGTATTTACTTCTCCACGAACGTAGTGCGACGACGCCAAGACGTCGGACTCGCCACACCGCGTGCTATGCACTAAGCCCAAACGGTAGCGGAGTTATCTGGCGCAGTACTTCGCATGGTGTCGAGATGATCAATTTAATGAGACCTGTTACAAATATAAAATCTGGTTTTCGACAGAGTGTTGAGATTCACCTACTAACATTTACCACGCCGGAACGCAACACTGCGTTCGGTGAGAACGAACGATTATGTACCCATTAAATCCAGTACCACACTAGCAAACCATAAATAATCTCGAACGTGTAACACAGCCGGAAAACCCTCATTGTAACTACGACGGCTTGAAGCCCATTGACACGTCATATTATTACTGTGAGCGATACCACGGGCATCGTGGTGGGTGACAACATATGAACAGGTGACATAACACCAACGAATTATGGCTTGTACTTCATATATTTTCCCGTGTTACAACCATATTCTGCATCGCAACAATCGCTTAGATGAGATTCTCACCTCCGTATCCCAAGGCCATGTTATTGGCAAAGGAAGCGTAGCCGCTGATGAAGACGGCCGTATTCAAATGCGCAAGGATGGCCCCTGCGGGTACGATATGGGGTTGAGGGCGTTCTTGGCCTACTTCAGGCCGCAGCCCATGCATCTCTATGGTGTATGGTTGTATGTACGATACACAGTTAAGCAAAACTACCATGAACGCCCTAACGTATGGTCCGGGTATCGTCGATGTTGCAATTTCTTATGCTTAGGGGACGATTGTGAGCGGCATTCCATTCAAACCTCGATACAAATCTACAAGTGTGGATCAGTCGGCCACCCTAATGAAACATACATCGGTAGATAAAAAAATATGCCAAATCAGGGATCATGCACTTTAACCTCTGCATACTTTCACAACCGCGGGCGTTGGGTCCCTGTGTATGCGAAGCCGTCGTATTATCTAGACATGTCTAGACGGGTGAGTCGAGCGAAACCAATCCTATTTTCAGTGTAACGTTGAGGCTGCGGTCGTCGGAATTAAGCGCAATATGAAAATCCGCAAAATCAAGAGGCCGCAAAATTGGTAGGGTTACTTTCTTCAAGTCTGCAAAGCCTCGACGGGGCCAGTATTATTTTGCTCGCATCGTCATCTGGTCTCGTTCGGGACTCTTCATACCTCCGTTACTTTCTGCATAGTTGCTGAAAAAAAAACGCTCTGCCGCCTATCTTCGTAGCAGAGGTGATATACAAATATATATAGCACCTGGGTGTAGACCAAGTACTCGTTGGGGGTTTCAGTGGGCTCGATAGGGCATGCGTACGGGGGTCCGCACGAGCCCCTAATATTGGTTAGAAGTGTGATTGGCGCTGTGTGCTACTGCCGCAAACACACATGGTACGAGGTTGGTATTAAACAAACGTTTTCCGAGTTCTCACCGCTGGCGCGGTACCTGCTGTATCACTCGGAACATGTCACGACATCACGCCAAATACAAGTACATAATGCGCCCGAGATATGTCGATATCCTCGTATGCGCGCTACATGATATGTTCACAGGAGAGTAGTGCGACTGGGTTAACGCGTTTAGCACCTCAGGGTTGCAAACGACCCTGCTGGAGCATCGTTTGGTTCGAGACAAGTGACTCACCTCCGCCACCCATGGCAGCTCCGCCACCCATGGCAGCTCCGTCATCCATGGCCGCTCCGTCACCCATGGCAGCATTGTTGATGAAGAAAGTGCTGCCGTCCACGCTCATGAAGGATTTTCCGTACAGCAGTACAGCCCCTGCGCAAGAGCAACACTGATCGTCAGGGCTTCGAGCCTCCAAATGACGTAGCGCGAGTCTTGCAGCCTGCTTACGACTTTGCCATCTGAACTAAGCCAGTACCGTTTCAAAGGCATGAGCAGCAAACCGGAGGAGCCTACAGAGGGACGGCGTTGGATGAGTTGCCAATATTCGCCGTTTCAAAAACCCATGCTGCGGGTCCGTCTCTGCGCGGCGTTATGTAATTTTTTTATTACTATTGCAACTGTGCACTACTTTTCGCTACGCTATAACAGGGACAAACAAGAACACACCATGCCCCGGTTAAAGGCCGCAGATACTCGCCTGTCAGCGTTTGGACTATGAATGCCACTAGAGAACTACAAATTCTAAAAAGGCTACGCTCGAATGAGCAATCTCACGGTAGGGGTACCACTTTTTGGCTCAATGTTTTCTAACCGGTTGAGCTCCTGACGTGAGTAACCACCGGATACTATTATCGTTTTACTGGTATGTTTGTTTTTGGACTACCGCATTGGAAGTTTTGGTCGGGTTGCGGGAACGAATGTTTCCGAAGTCATGTTCCGGGTGAGAAATTGAGCTCCTCAAGTGAGGAGCTCAGAAAATTCTGCTGCGCCCCTACCGTGGGATGAGTCGAATCCAAATGCTATATCATATATTTAAACAAATATCCCGATCCTCCTACCTCAGGCCATACACGGGTAGGATGTCGTCTGGTTGTGATTACATCGCTGGCCAAAGAAGGTATTTGAGTTAGGTACAGGGATTATCATGTTATGTACGTAGCAACCTGGTCAATGTAACAGTACGTAGCAACCTGGTCAATGTTACAGTTGGTGTCGTAGGTCTTTCTTCTGCCGTGGCACGACTCAGCTAGTCCTGAACATAAATCGCACCAATAGGCATCGTGAGCATCATCGATATCATCAATACCGTGTTAGATCTCGAATATAGCGATAACATAGGCTGATCCATAGACGCCGCGGAATAGTCTACACTCCAATAGATGTACAGTGTACCGGCTTTGCGAACAGTGCCCAGGCGTAATTTCACACAGCGACTACGCCGAGGTACTGGTGATTTATAGACTTGTATCGTACGTGTCACTATATTAGTAGGCTGGGTCTGGATACTCATTAACTAGCCCCTCCAGTTGGTTTACGTTACGCGCCATTCATGTGGAGACATAACAAGCAACACATCGTCGTGGTTTCAATCGCCACACCTGTAGTTTGTAGGTGGTTGTGCACACCTGTTTTGTGTACGCGTAGGGGGTTTGTTGTGCTGCCATGAAGCTACAAGCATGTACAGGACAACACAATTGTAACATATTCTCACCTCCGCCGAGCCTCCCAACGTTGTTGTCGAATACGGTGTTTCCGACAATGTCGACGAAGCAACTTGTAGAACTGTACAGGGCACCTGAAGACGTGAATAGTTTGTTGCAAGTATTGCCATCTCATCGAAAGTATGTACTGTTCTTCAACAGCCCTGGCTCGTCTCCGGAAGCAGGATGGTCGCTTCCGATTTGTGTTTTAATCACAAAGGTGTAAAAGGACAACTGCCGCGGGACTCGCATAGTGTAGATGGTAAACGTACGCATGACATGACGTGTGGAAAAGTGCTGTAATCCATGAACAAAACAATTTTGCCGCGGATTTACAAATTTCCTCTTTATTGTAAGGAATGCTTGAAGTTCATACGTAAAGGATGCTCGTTGTCAAGATGGACGGCACAATGTTATAATAGGCGTTATTGACGACGTTCGAATGAGCCACAGATGAATTGAAATATGTATTCCGATAGGGTTCTTACCTCCGGTGTTCTCGGCAGCGTTGTTAACGAAAGAGGTGTTGCCATTTATGAGGATGGAAACATGAGTATGCGCACCCAGAGCACCTGGGGGTAGACATATTCAGTTGTTGAAGTTGTCAGCGGGCGAAAACAACCATCGGCGCTCAAAAACGCATTATGTGCCCACATATCTTGTCATATATTTATCAAATAATCGGAACTGTCGAACGTAAGGCCGAGTCTCCAGATATCTATTGTTCGGGTGATGTTGTGAACGAAAACCTTTATCTATGCTAAACAAAAAGGGCGAGGAGACTCTCGGCGCCCCTTGAATCAGCCCGCACGAAACATATCAGTAGCAAGATTCGGCAAGAGCCGTGCATCCAAATCCTCTGTCCAACCTCAGGCTTAGAAATCCTGACATGGCCATCTAAAAATGAGCCCGGAGCATCTAAGGGTACCAGTACATGTGATTGGTTAATATGTTCGACAATACAATGCCATGGAACAAATATACATTAAGGAGCGATTCCACGGCAGAGGTGGTGCACATTTTCTGAGTCTTCACACGAGCAGCTTGATATATCACGCCAAGTATGACTTCAACAAACGTGTGTTCGCGCAATCCGCTTACGATTTCGAAGCTCTAGCCGTAAGCGAGAGGTGCAGGCAAACGCTCATACTAACCGGCAGTTAGTCACGTGGGGAACTCAACCGGTCAGGATCTGTTGAGCCAATACGTATAACCCCTACCACCGAACGAGCCTTGGTACAGTCGAGCAGGCGTGTCTCGACACATTCTTAACGCTTGTCTCACCTCCGTCACCCGTGGCTGAGTTGGCCACAAAAGCGGCTTTGCCGTCGATTTGCATACTTGAGTCATCACACAGATATACAGCACCTGGGAGTACGAGACACGTGTTGTGACAGTCTTCAGTCGACTCGACGGACTGCAACGATGGCAACCCGCGCAACACTATGATGCCTGGGCTAAGAAGACTACATCATGCACACTCGAAACATCATGTACATATCATAGTTTCCGGCAGGCAACGGGTTCGAGGGTGGTTTGACGTACACGAACGTCGAAATATCCAATTTAGGGCGGCCAACGACAAGTGCTGCTCTAAACCCATGCTCCTCACATCTGACACGTTACACAAACTGAAACATTATTGAATGGTTTTGGTGTATCGCTCATAGGCGGTTAACCATTCCTGCACGCCTGAACATATATTTTATGTGACATTCAAACGAAACATATGGACCGGAAGGTAAGGTTATTAACACTCCAGCGAACTAAAACCACCACCTCACCATACCACCGGCCGAGAATGGTTTTCTTTCAATTACCGGACACCGTGGAGACAACCTATTATGTTACCACTAGCTCACAACGCCTGGAAATTGTCTACGGGAAACACCCGGACGCCCATTTATCAAGGCGAATACTTAGAGTTCACGGGTACGATGCCTTTGGCATCAGGATCAGCGTCATTAGCGTTGATGATGTGTTCTCCTTTCAAATGTGCTCAAAACACCGATGAGACGAGGCCAAACTTGCCCAAAGTGCAATCTAACCGGACGACGAAATATATCACCAAGAACGGAGAATTACCTCCGCTGTCCAAGATCGTGTTATTGACCAACGAGGACTAACCGTCGATTGTGATGTGATGGACACATTTTCATTTCTACTTGTAGCACCTGCAGGGAAAGAGTTCCAATGGTTACAAAGTATTATCGTACACGCAAGTGTCCCTAATACAGCAGACCATGCACGACTAGAACTCCTGATGATACGTCATGTGGTAAAATACACATAGGAACAAAGCTGGAGGAAACATCTGGCGTATGATTAGCACATCTATAGCGTTGATTTTACTTCAACATATGCTTTGTGTCACTGGGGTGGGGGTACTACAAGTGAGGACCATTGTGCATCGTATTGATCTCACCAAATTAAACTGGAGATACCTACCTCGGGCAAGAAACGAGTAGCAAAGTACCATCCACCTACAAACGTGTCATCGCCAGACACCTTCGTTTGCATCAGAGCATGATATCCTCCAGCCAAGCAATGCAGACGGTAGCTTCAATTCAATTTTCATTCGTGTGTACGGGTGGTTTGACATCGGTTCTCGGAGGCGTGGGCTAAACCATATATCACGATAGAGGTAAGCCAGCTACTTCGTGGAAGTTGTTATCCCGTCCTGGGCGTACCACCACTCTTTCGAGACACGGTTGTCACCTCTGTTTACCTCGACAGTTATCCAGAACGACTCTGTTGCCTTCAGATCGATATACAGCACTTGCGGTCAGGGATCATTTTTCCAATATGAGGGGGTTCAACCAACTGGACAGAGCACGTTGACGGCCGCCCGCGCACCACTCTCTTATCTGGACTAGACCAAAAGCCTTGTACTGAGAATGGTACGGCGTACGACTTAGCGTATGCGTGATGGCCAACGTGTGCATGTTTCAAGTTGTCTTGGACAAATAAATTCCTAGACCTGGCCCTGGCCCTGAAAACCAATGCCAGGCGCTATACTGCAAACATATGTACGTGTTGTACATTCTGGAATTTGGCCAGATCAGCACTGTTGAATTGCCAGCACCTATGCTTTTGGTGACGCGAATGCATTATCGAACCGACCCCCTACACCACACCAGTGGTTCCTTGGAGGAACACGTTTGCAGAGTGTTGTGCTATTAGGTTCAATCTATCATACGAAGAATACGTTGGTTTAGCTCACTAAGAGTACGACGGACACCATGGCCTTAGCGGTAAGCCCGGCGAGTCTTAGGCCAAACCAAACCTCATAATGGAGTTTACTTTGTGTCACTTCGAACAGAGAGAACAAGGCCTATCTAGTAAAAATGAAATGCGATAAGAGGGGCGACCTCACACCCTCTACATATTGACCATATGTCGAGTCAATGCGGAAACCACGATCCGCAGGAAAAACAGAGCTTCGCGAATAAATATAACGTTCCGAGGAAACACACAACTTCTCACGAGGACGTGGATAAGTGGCGCTCTCGTGTAGAACAGCTGACGCGTTACCAATGGGTTCCTATACGATCGCCAACATACTATGTTTTCAGTGCATAAAAACTCACCAACCTATATAACCCAGCCCAAACAACAAGACAGGTTATACCCCCGCCTTCCTCATTTGTGCCGGGGACGTGAGCAAAACACGTCATCGTACGTGCCTTAACCTGCTCTAAATACATACTTTCGACGCGCGGGTTAGACGCCCAGGGGGCCCATGTAGAGACCGCAATCTAGTTCGTTTATTGTCGGGCACGTGGGACTGATGACATAGTGGCGAAGCAAAGTGAAAAACACTCCCGTCTAACAACGACTTGGAGGGGGGGGGGGGGGCATGCCCCCCGAGTCGACTGTAGTCAATCCAACTATTGTATGCGGCAACGGTCTGACGTGTGGCATTTACACAATATACGGCTAAACTCCGCATAGTTCGATTATTGATTTGAACGGTAATGTTTGTTATTCTTGATACTGGGGCGGACATTGTGTGAGCTTCAGTCGGCTACTTCATATGGTACGGCGAGAGGCACCTATCCAAATGCGGATACTACCCACTGTACTGCCTTCTTTTGACAGCCTCCATCCCAAGCGCGCTCGTACCGGTTGCTTGACCGAACACAGTGAATTGAAAACTTGATACAGACACGGTCATCCGGAGTTGGTGGAGAACAAATTACGTGTTTTAGAACATTAGTGTCTTTGTCCTTGTTGAGATTGATACTATTCGAACGCGCCGCAGCAAAACACCGGGAGAGGCATACATCGCCTCTGCTAAGGTTGGTGCTAGCACCTACATCGGAACGCCTCTTACCTCCGGTTTCCCTTGCGTGGTTGTTCCTAAAAGAAGAGCTGCCGTCAATGTGTATGGAGGAGTTACCATACAAGTATATAGCACCTGTGAGTACGAAATACAAGTTGATCGAGTGTTATGCCTAGTCGACCGAGCGCAAGAACTGCCACACATGCACTCATTCGGTGGCAGGATCACGAGCGAACACAGCGACACTCTATGTATATCGTAGTTCACAGCCAATACTACGCACTGAGATAGGTTGGCGTATGGTTGGTTCTGTGTGTAGTTTCCAACAAGGCCACACCGACTGCTTGTAAGCGGGAAGCTTTGGAAGCTCCCAACCCCTACGTGGTGCGTCTCGTTTGGCGACAACCACCACAAACAGGATTTACTTTTGCCCTTCGGTCGTGGGCATGGGTGCCCTAACCCCAACACGAATCATAAACATAACCCAACTATTCGAGCACGTCAATACTAGCTCCCTATAATATGTGTGCTGGAAAACTGCGGATATTTTTCACGAGGAGACACACATTTAAGTCATGCGGAAACACAATGTGACCTCAAGGGGGACAAGACATACGTTAGATTCCGCTAACACGGAGGCCGGCTTGGACTGACGTTTGGAGAGAGCGCTCGCTGGTATAAGCTGTGATTGGGTTTGGGTTCCGGGTCATCCCGCAAGCCATCGATACCGAGATCGCTTTCCGGCAGATTATGCATAACGCAAATGCTAGTTGGACATTGAGGTCTCTAACTGGGTGTGTTCCACAAAAAACAACTGTGTGCTGTCAAAACTCCTTCAGGGCAGTCTTTTGACCTGTGCCTCCTTATGTCGCCCATTCTGGATACTTCGGAAATTGCGCGAATGCCCTCGGTAGAGCTGTAAACGCAAAACAACCTAATATATGTACGTGCCACCTCCAAACACGTCCGCACCATCTGCTACAGGTGATGATGTGCTCCTGGCCCCTGTACAGGATATTTGGTTTATCCGCTGTTGAGTATTTTGTGTCGGGGTCATCTACGAGAGGAATGAGTTTGGTGCAGCTCCATCTAGAGTATGGACATCCTGTCCGAATAACTGCTTTGTGGTAAATCGTATATGTTTACGATAGCATCCTCGCTACCCAGCAGCAGCCAACAACTCACACCGGATCGAGGTTCGGTAACAGTGTGGCCTGTAGCGAGTAGGCCACATTCAAATCACGCATAACCTCAACCTTCTATGGCAGAAAATATGTTCTGATATTATTAAATCTGATTGGATAGATACGTGGCGCATTCAACGGCCGTTTGATAGAGAGGATTAATTGAGAGAATGACACAAAGGGTGAATATCAAACGTAGTGTTCTTTTTGGTTCGTTGTGTGTCGGAGGTGAGACGAGCGGCTCCACGAGCTTTCTGTCATCCCTGGTGTTATCCTTGCTTTCTTCCGTCATATTGCCTTCTTGAACCGACAATCAATACAACTAGCATGGGGCGCCGTTATATTGTTAGCTCTTCGGAGCTGAAAAAATAATATTTACAAGTTGGCTCACACCGATGGGCATGCTCTCATTTTGGTATGGAAACGAGCAGCTCTTCACATATATAACATAATCTTGAATATAACTGAAAAAAAAATCATTCAGCAAACGCAATTGTATATGTAAGCACAATGCCACCGCCACGCTGCTGCTGCTGGTTGGTGAGTGATATGTATGCTGGCGCTTAAATCAACTGGTGTATGTCATCGCGCTCTGTGCACCGGCCACCCGAAGCGAATTTGTATTACAGTAATTTAGGCGGTGAAGAGTATATCTTCATTCCTCTAAAAAACGAACGACTCGTACGTGCGGGATATTTGTAAGGATCGACGTCGTCACTAATCCGTGGTGGCTATTTCAAAACCGATCCAAAACATAGAAAACCTTTCGGAAGTGGTTTAATGAGCAACATCCTCAAGTGATATCTTGCGTGCATTTTCATTAGTGCGCTTTTTTATTTTTTATTTCAGAATGTCAGTGTTCGGAGCTGGATCTATCTGCCCCTCCCCCCCCCCCCCCCTAACAAGGTAGCATGACCAGAGCATGTCCGTCGACACCGGGACATGCCACCCTGGCATTAACTAGGACCATGAGTGTAAAACCAGCACCCGACACCCTGGATTTCGGGCCGTTCCTAACGAACCAAAAATATAATAGCGTGGTTAGTTTTGTTTTTTCTTCAAACTGTGCCTCTGCTTCGTCAACATGTTGCGGACACTTCCACGGAATTTTCCAGGGAAGCGAACGGATGTATCACACGGAGGTATCTTGCGCGGAAGTCAAGCCGAGATGGCTGCAAGGCGACAGCTTCAATGGAAGCAGGTCATCATTTCGTGGAGGACTCACTCCATGGGAATACCTCGAGGGTTGTCCGGACATTGGTTGCTTTAGTAGAACTTAACGCGAAAGCTTCCGGGGAAACTCCAGCACAAGCTTGCACGGGAGGTACTCCCGTTCACGTTTCCACGGACACTTCCCGCAAGATTCCGTCGAAACGCCCGTGGAAACGTGAACGGAAGTACCTGGGGAAGGGTCGTAAGTTACCGGATCTCCCGTGGAAGCTACCGCGGACTCGTTCATGACTGTAACGCCGATAGGGATGGCGACAACTTCCATGGAAGCAACTCGGACTTCCTTTGAGAGCGTCAATGAAACGATGGAAGCTTCCACGGAAGCTTCCGCCGCTTCCACGGGAACTTCCACGAGCTTCTACCGAAGCTTCTTCGTACGTCTCCGGGGAGCTAACGTGGAAGCTTCCACGGAAGCTTTCATAACGGCATCGGCGATGGCGTCCACGGAAGCACGTACGGCTTCCGTGGAAGCATCTATGGAAGCACGTGGGAGCTTCAACGGAAGCAGATTCCGTGAGAATTTGCAACGTCTCCGCGGAAGCTTCTGTGGAAATTTCAAAGGACGTCCGCGGAAGCTTTCATGGAACCTTCCAGGGCTTCCATGGAAGCTTCCTATCCTTTAGTGGAAGCTTGAGTGGAAGAGATGGAAGCTTCCGGGGAAGTCGTGGAAATTTCCATGGAAAACTCACTCGACTTCCACGAAACCAAACAACAGTGTGTTAGACTTCTCCCGCCGGCTGTTTGGGGGAACTCAGAAACCACACCCCACACGCCTCATGCGGAGATGACGTCACTAGTCACAACGTGGCTTCTGGCAGCGTCTTGGAAACCCTCGAGCACCCTGTACCGCCTGGTTCGTGCATGAATCGTGGGTTGATGTATGCATCCACCGTTACAGAGGGCTTTGATGTTGCATTCAGTCACTTTGTACAGGTCAGACATGTTTTCCGCATTGACCATTTGCAGAGAAAAACGACATGCTTCAGTACACGGCGGGTGCTTAACCTGGCGAACTATTACGAGTGAAATTTTAGATGTTTCTGTGCAACGGCAACCGGAGAAAGTTGGACACACTCATGTGTCTGGTATATCGCGCTCTGTGGTGCACGTTCTGCTAATTAATGTACTTGTCGTTGACAAAAAAACACAACGGTCGATCCATACCTACGGATTGAGCTGAGTTGCCAGCAAACCCGGCATGTAAATTTCACAGGTCGAGCAAGATATGGCACCTTCTCGTTGGTTGGCACATAGGTTGTTGGAAATTAAAAACAAGTTAGAGCAATTGCGGTGGCAGTTCTAAAAACATTAACATGAAAATAAATCAACCGGTATGCTCGAGACCTTCAAAGCAGTGATTAACAGCGGATTAAAGCATCGGACTCTTCCACATAAACAGTCCAAGAACAAAGGCCCGACAAGAATGAATTAACCTACACGACCGAAGCACGTCAATAGGAAAAAAACTGGCAAAAATGGTATATTCCTAGGGTTGCCCCAACCGATACTCGTAGGTTTGTGTCGTCATGTGGGTTATGGAAGATGGGGTTAATCATTCTTGTTGGTAGTCATCTTTTGTCGTCACTCGATAACACGGAGTAATTATGTGTAGTATGCATAGTTTATGTTCAAGGGTTGGATCCTCGGAATATCCAGTAGTGGAAAACCAGAGTTCATTATCAGTCAATCCAGTGAAGGTATGCAGGACAAGTTATCAATTGTCGTACCTGGTGTCTACTATATCATAAGTGGCATAGTTGCTCAGAATCTCAAGTGTGGGACAACATTCTGCCAAGTAAACACATTTCGTGCGGGATAATGGTAAGCTGTCGTGGTACATTGTGTGAGGTACATTATTTATTAGCGTATATAGACTGCGTACTGCGTACAAGATTGGTCACGAATGTTCTTGTGTTGTCTGACGTATAGTATCATAGGAAGTGCATGTTGCTATTTTGAGATGCAAGATCGTAGTGCATGCTGCTGATTGTGAACATCAGGATCGTCAAGGGAACAGGAGCGTTTGCACGCCCACTCTCTCACTCTTCTTGTGCTCATCATCAGCCTCGCCTTTGAGCACATACATTAATCAAAATTGGCCTGGAGTCGCCAACACTGTTTTCTCTTCTATTGAAGCGGTCATACAAGTTTGCCTCACAGCGACTTAAGCGTTCACCCTCAAATTTAGGTTGTGTCTTGAATGGTCATCAGCAAGCGAGCCTACAGCGTGCACACCAGCAATGAGCTGGTACAAACACTGAATCCACATCGTTATGAGATGGAACAGTCTATCTGCCGATACGGTACGTCGATGGCAATGTAGCTTGGTTTCGTCTTTTCTCCCGAATATCCAACTTATTGAGTTAAACTGTTGTAGGAGAATTCGTTGCCACGCGTGCATAACGGCAAGAACACTGCGTTTCGTCGAAGGGCTTTTCGTCCATGCAGCTTCACACTTTATGATCGATCACATTTTGACGTGTCTGACATCTGTGTTGTTGTGAAAAAGAGACAACTAACCAAACGATCCACTTAGAGTTCACGTTTCTGTCACCATTGCCCGGCCGTGATATACATGGATGGGGCAGTGTGGTCTGCCTATGGAGAGATCGGCAATTTACAGATACAGACCCTAATAAAGGGTTGCATCTCAAACATATAGTCTCACCTCCGTACGAAGCGTTGTTGTTGACAAAGGTGCAGCCGAAAACAAACAGGGAGCTCGACAAATTCAGGCTGACTGCGCCCCCATATTCCGCGTTGCCACCCTCCACCACCAAGTCGATAAGGCGGAGAGAAGATCCGTTCGACACGAAGAAGATACCACTTCCGGTTCCAGCGTCGACCATTGCGCCAGCATCGTTATCATCTTGTACCGCACCACGAATGCTGGGAAAACCGGCCCCAGTGACCACCACATCTTTCGAGTTAGACACCTCGATAATGTGAGTAACGGTTAGGCTGGAATACCACGTGATGTCGTAAGACCCTTTGCCCGAGCAAGCTAGCGCGTCAGTAAGAATCTGGAGATCGGCTGCAAAAGTGACGTTGACCTGAACAGTGCTTGATGGGCATGGGGCCGAGGCTGCTCCGGACAGGAATGTGACGACCATCCCGACGATCATCAGCACCATAACGTCCGAAATCATGCTGGTCAGTTTCACGGACGAACACGTGACGTCCTGGTCAGGTTTTTCAATACAATATGTCAGGTTTGGCCGCAGTTCGATGTGCAATATCACCGTTTGAATCGCACATTGCGGAGCTACTTAGGCGTGGGGAACGGACCAACCGCGATGCCTATATTATTATTCTTGATGTTTTCAGAGCGGCGAGAACAGTAACTGAGCTTCGTAGTCAACAATATAGTGGTAAATGCCAACTGTGTACAACGGAATATTTCTGTAAGGCGTCGACGAGACCTGCAGTACAGAAAAAAACAGTTGGTGTTTGCTGCAAGCATTTGTAAAACGTGGTACTGTAGATAATCTACAAGAAATACTGCCAGCTACCTGGCCTTGTGTTTGTGGAATTGGGAAATTGGGTGAAAACCGCTCGATTTCGTGTTGATTGGACTGTGTCCGGCGTTTTTGGTGCATGTATTTGTAAAATGTAGTACAGTAGACTATCCACACGAATTACTGACAGCCATATACTGTGTGGAATTGGAACATTCGGCGACAATAGCTCGATTTCGTGTTGATTGGACTGTGTTCTTGATGACAACACATAAAATGTATGCACCCCCTGCACTACGTGCAAGTCGTTGTGCTTTTTGTTTTGAAATACAGAACATTATTATTGAGCTTCTTTTCTGCGTGCCGCTGGTGTATACTGAGCCGACACGGTATGGTACTGCTGGTTGTTGCGGTTGCGGCCCTTCTCCAGCTGTTAATCGGCATGTACAGTGAACAAACTTGAAACAGCGATGAGCAGGGGAAATCAATTCCGTGTATCGACGGGACTAGCGTGACAGGACGGTGTCGTTTTGCACACGAGCCCAAAGTTTGCACTAACAAGGAAACGTTTATATCGGCTCTATCCTCAACACTATACACCTCACCCGTACGTATGACAAGAAAACCACGGTCACTCTGCACCGCCAGCTACAACATGGGCCCAACATTAAAATTCGAGCACGATATCGGTTACACAGTGAATGTAGTGAGAGAGTAGATCATTGGAATGGAAGCTACCAGTCTGACGATATCGGCGAAAATGAAAAGGTTCGCGTGTGCCTTCGTGGTACACGTGTGTTTTAGGTCCATGCGCTAGTGAACGTCTCCCTGAAATGACAATAGTATACGTCGTTGTCCATCATCAAAATACCCAATGACGTCGCAGTAAATCGTTTGCACCGGTCCAGGAAACTTCTAAGGGGCGAGGGGCTGGCGAACAGTGTGCTGCTACACCTTACATCAACGTATGTGTATCGTTAATTGCACGGCTGTCTGTCGTTCACCATGGTCTCGCGATTCAAACAAGTCGCGTTGTCACGCATGGCGAGATCGGTGTGGTGACAGGCGGAAACCGTTACGGCAAGGCACGACCTTCGCAAACTGAGCAATACTGGCAATGGCGAAGCTGTCCCTTGTCCCTACCTACAGCGTTGCTGATGGCGTAACTTTTCAAACAAACATGAGTTGGGAGTGCCCTATTATAGTCCTGCGAAGGCATTACCCACGTCCACGCCAAAGGGGGGTGCGAGAGTTTGAACAGATAGTGCGGCACGAAGATTTTCAGTAGTGTTTTATAGCATACTAGGGGTATGGCCAATGCTCTGCCCGTGGCACTAGTTTCCAAATATACCCCAACCAGCTCCCTGTTGGGGCTCCCGATATTTCATACGCGCCTTTCCTATTATGGTCTGTCTGTATCCCCGGTGGGGCTTTCCTCGTCTGTATGCCTGATTTCTCGTGGATGGAAACGTGATGTGCGTTGTGGTTGACGTATTTCTGCCCTTCACGAGCATGATAACGTCAACCCTAGATTATTCGCAGACCAACCCACAGCGTAAACGTAGTGTGCTTATACTCGAATTGTACTGTATTGAAAACACACCAACTAGAAGAAGTGCCGCACAAGAGAAGCGCGCCGTGGCCAGAAAAAATACCTCACCAAGAAGGGGAAGCTAATGCCGCCTCTTTCTTGTTTGCCTTAGTAGGCAGGGGTGTAGTGCTCAAAAGAAAATCAAATGGATTTTTCGAGATCATTGATCGTCCCCAACATCGCAACCATGACCTCTGCAGCACTTCCCTTGACCGAGCGATGAGCTGCAGCCAATCAGTGATCAGCCGATGTTGGTGGGCTTTCCACACTTTTCCAGGCGGTATCGAGGCCGGAGATATCCTTGATCGTCCCCGGGATGTTGGAGTTGTAGTTGTATTGAAGGATTTCTGACGCGGGGATGAGACCCTATCGTCACCGGGTGCCGCTGGCTCCGCGATGATCCTCAGCCATTCAGTGACCCACCGACGGAATGTTAGCATATGGACGTTGAGCTCCATGCGTATCTATATTGTGATGTGCAGTTACTACGCACTGACACGAGTGTATGAGTATAGTTACTACGCACTGATACGAGTATATGAGTATCTTAGTCTAGATATTCGGGTAATTGCAATATGCGGAGAGTTTACGAGTTTGTCTTACTCGTAGCGCACCGCATTCTATGTCCAAATCATTTTCATCAGGAACGATGCTGAGAAAGTAACGTTGCTAGAACGTTACTACAACGTTGTAGAGAACATTGCAGGGAAAGGTACACACTACAGTAGAATGTAACTGTCCGTAGCATGGGCATTTTACGGAGATGATCAGGTGCAGGCATCGCCCACCTCGATCATTCTACTCTACTCTACTCTACTCTACTCGTCTTTTTTCTCTGCCCCTCTTCTCTTATCTTCTTATTTTTCCATTGATCTTCCTGGGGTCAATCTTCTTTCCGATATGGCCAAATAAGCTCCTTTTCAAACCATGACTTTTCTTCTTCTCAAGTGATCTTCACAGACACTTTGGTGCCACCTCTGCCATCACGCTCCGCAGAGACAGAGCCTCGACACACGCGTCATTCTTTCAGGTTATGAGCGTCGACGTTGGCCTAAGCATCGGCTGGCACCACTGAACGACGTCTCCCGGCGAGCTCGTCACGTTCTACATTCGAAGAAATTTCAAGTTATCCAATTGCGGAGGAATACGGTTTTTGGTAAAAAATCAGAAGATTATCATCTACCCGACAACATCGGCATCGACTCTCTTCATCGATTTTCATCAAGCTCGTTCGACAGGGTTACTACAAGGAGTACTGCTTTCACGGTTCTACGCACGAAGCAGGTAAGGAGGCTGCTCTCACGCTTTCACGCGGGTAGCACGTACGAGTAATGAGTCTGGTTTCACGCTCGGGAAACTCGTACTCGTACGTTCAACATTGTTTTCACGCCGTTTAGTGCAAAAACAAGCCACCGATTATTTTTGTAAAAACGCACGCAAAGCTTTGTTTTCGATACTATGATACTTTGAAGCTGCAAGCGCGAAACAAGCCACAAAACCGTTTCTGCTCATCACACGCTGAGCTAGTTCCATGCTACTTCCACGCTGTAAAGCATGAAGAAACGTTACAAGACCGCTGTTTCTCCGCCATCACAAATGAAGTTAGTATCGAGCCGGTTTCACGCTAAATACGCGCGAGGTCGTTATCAAAACCGTTTCTTCAAGCTACTAAGCGCGAAGTACGTGCACATACATGTGTCCTCGTGCAAGTATCGACGAGAAGACCAACACGTGCTGAATCATACAGCCAGGTCGTTGACGAATCTGCTACCCCACGTAGCATCCGGGGGATCACCTCCTGCCGACATCTAGGCATCCTTTTCCAGCAACGACTTCACGCCTTCACGCGGAAGTACGACTTAAGACTCGGAAGGAAAACCCATCCTCGTCCATTCTGTATGGGGGATAAGGTCAACAGACGTTGCATCACGCAGCCAGACCGTGGATGAAATTGGCTACTTAGCCTGCCACGGGAGTCAACTCCTGTCGGTTTATCTGCTACTATCAGCTTCTACACCTACTTCGACTACTGCTACTGTACGAGAAGGCTGCAACATCACTACTTCGACTTCAGGAAGCATCGACGGTCTACCCTGCAGCAATTCATTCAAATTTTGCTTTTCAAACTTTTCTTCAAAAATCGGAGACGATATCATCGCAGCCTGCGATCTCGCCTGGGTTCAGCTCCACAGCGACACCACCGAAGCGTTCATCAAGCAGCTGGCCATCACCATCTCCAGCACATTAGGGACCAGCTATGTATTCGGCGACATCTTTGCCAAAACGTTCACACTGCTCTGGGGGGAGGTTGCTGATTTTTCGCGAACCAGGGAGTTGCAACATTGTTTTGTTGCATCGTGGCGATTTTGGATATTGCACCGCAAGAAGCTGCGCAACCGCGAACACACCTACCGGCACTCGAATACTTCGAGCAACACGGCCCAGCACACATTACGGACGACAGCGACGACAGGCCTTCACCACCTCTTCAGGTCTCCATCGCCATCATCAACATCATCTCAAAGCCATCACCTACTCGTACATCTTGGTCTGCTATGCTTTCACAAGATATGTACAAGAAAGGCCGTCTGCAGACGAAGATCATCAGCAGCACCACCACTTCTTCCTTTTACTACAACATGTCTACGCAACACCAGCACGAAGAACGAAGATCGTCATCATCATGCGCATTCCTTGCGTCTCTTCTTTATCTTGGTTTTCGTGGGGGATGTATAGTTTATACTTTTCCTCTGTTGGCTTTGCTGTACGTAAGTATTTTCACATCGTGGTACGTATTATGTAAGATCAAGCACGATGCGCACTGCTATTTGCCGTCACGGATTTACATCTGCCTTATTAGTTATTTTTCACCTTTCCACAGCTTTCTTTTCTTTGAGTACGTATCCTGAATACTCATTCACCATGCTGATTTGTACTTCACACGTCTCAGTGTAGCTGGACACATACCTGTGCCCACGTTTTCTTTTGCATTTTGTTCGATTTCTTAGTCCTAGTATCCATTGGGGGGGCGTAGCACAAGTGCAGTAGACACTTTCTTATGTTTTCTTCGCTAGGGTATAGCTCGCTGGTCATCACCACAGCACCACGAATCAAGTTTGCGATACGATTACGCCCAACGTAGTTTTATTGCCGTTCTATTGTTACTCGTAGATATATTTCGAGTACGTACGTACATACATGTACACACTGAACAGTGTACTTTTCGATGTGCTGGACGAATGTCATCAGTTTCTACTTCGATTTCATGTTGCTCTAGTTATCTATTCAGGAGGCGCGTTGAACACCCATCATACGGGTTGACGCTGCTGATCTAGGGTATACTTCGCTGGTATTCGCACCACGATTTGTTTTCTTCTTTGACTTTGCGTACACCAGGTACTATCCTGTAGGATTCATATGAGTACGTACGCACGTCTATGCTGGACACTGGACACGCGTCTCAGTTTTCTCAGATGTCTCTTTAACTATTCAATGTTGATTGCTGGGCAAATGAGTATTCACTCTTACTGGTACAGACAGTAGGTCATTGCTATTTTGATCTGGGTACTCACCCACCGACTTTCTTTGTTTCTGCAAATTTACGTATTTTTTCCGTAGCTCTGTTATTGTAGCATTCAATTGACGGGGCGGGTTACAAGCACAACATATAACTTTCTACGCTTTCCATTGTAGGTTACATGCACTATGACTCAGTGGTCATGCACAACCACGATTAGCGTTTCTGACATGAGTATAACCCTATAGCCATCGTCATCACGCGGGGCTGAATATGTAGTGAACTTTGTGTTTACTGTTTGCCATATTGCCGCTGCATTCGCGCAGGACTGGATATGTTGTCCCATTCTTTCATTATTCACTCGTTCATTTTGATTTTTGAGTATCGAGTTCCTACACCGTAAGCATTACTCTAGCTAGTGACTTTCATCACGGGGGCGTGTTGGCATATGGACGTTGAGATCCATACGTATCTATATTGTGATGTGCAGTCACTACGCACTGATACGAGTACATGCGTATCTTAGTCTATATATTCGCGTAATGGCAAAATATGCGGATAGGTTACCAGTTTGTCTTACTCGTAGTGCGCCGCATTGTATGTTCAAAGCATCTTCATCAGGAACGATGCTGAGAAAGTTGCTAGAACGTTACTATAACGCTATATAGAACATTGCAGGGAACGGTACACACTACGGTAGAATGTAACTGTCCGTAGCATGGGCATTTTACGGAGATGATCAGGTGCAGGCATTGCTCACCTCGATCACTCTACTCTACTCTACTCTACTCTACTCTACTCTACTCTACTCTACTCTACTCTACTCTACTTTACTCTACTCTACACTACTCTACTCTACTCTACTCGTCTCTTCTCTCTTTTCCTCTTCTCTTCTCTTCTTCCTTTTCCATTGATCTCACTGAGGCCAATCTTCTTTCCAATATGGCCAAATAAGCGCCTTTTCAAACCATGACGTTTCTTCTTCTCAAGTGATCTTCACAGACACTTTGGTGCCACTTCTGCCATCTCTCTCCACAGGGACAGAGCCTCAACACACGTGTCATTATTTCATGGGAGTGAGGTTTTCATACCGCGCGGGCCGTTGCACACTTGGAGGATCGCCGTGTTTGTCCCCGGTTGATCCAGTTGTATAGATATGGGGAGAGTTTTGAAAAAGGAACGGGACCCTATCCTCCCCGATTGTGGGGGAACGTCGATGATCCTATTCAGCACCAACCTTCACACGAAATAACCATCAATCACAGCTACCAGAATAGTGTGCTTCAACATTTGAAGTCAGCAGCAAGGCTGGCTAGATGGGTGTTATAACTGCCTCGGGGTTTCGCCAAGGCCACGTATCGGCGCGCCTTGAGACCCGCAGCTCTGATGTTGCTGTTGTTTTGTGCCGCATGTGCTACTACTGTTTTCGGTCGTTGCTGCTGCTGCCTCTGAGCTGACGCGGGTTTGTGCGTTGTTTGATGGTGGATGCGAGGTCATAGTGTGGTTCTGCCACAGTTGCACGGTAGCAATCGACCGATGGGCTGCCTGTGTATTAGTGTGAACAACAACAAGCCAGAAGCAAAGTGGTCTTCATGCTCCAATCAATCAATACGATGCATTTTGCACACTCTGAACTGTAATGCCAGAAGCAACGCCTCATCCCTCGAGGACCGGCTCGGCGATCGGTTCGGGGTTGTTGGCAGCTCAGACGGACGGCCACGGCTCGTCGACGCGAAACCAACTGTTCTGCTGGTCGTGGCACCAAGGCCTCCCTGCCTATGGCGCACGGCGGGGCTGAACTGCTCTTGATCGCGCTACCCTGTTACAGATATACAGATATAATAGCAGCAGTTGGTCATACATATTTCACAACCGCTGATGTCTTGCAAGAAGAGTGGAAGTTAAAAGTGTTGTTCTGTCCGTATGCATGTTGGAAAACTCTCCGTACAACTGCATTACGCAAACCCGTCCGGCGCGCGATCCACAAAAAAACCCACACATCACACGCGGCACACCCATAGCATTTACCAGCAGCAGCACAGCAGTAGAAGTGCAAGGTCTACAACTTTAGGGGGCGGAAGAAGTACCGGGTTTGCTGTGTTACAATCGAGCTAAACGTATAAACAGGAACTGTAGTCGGTGCTATGCACCGGTGCTGTGTGTGGTGTTGGCGTGTAGGTGTGTGCAGCACTAACGTCCTGTTTCTTGCCGAGAAACATATTGATTGGCGGTTGCAAAAACCAAACATCCCCCGTTTAAATCAAACCATGTTATTTGATGGGATCGTGAATTGTTGACGAGGCAAACACGACCAGGCAAGCACACGAGCTTGCTCGGCCTGCAACCGGTGAAGTGCCCGCATAGCTACGCACTAGATCCGAACCGACCATGACCAGTACTTCAGCGTCCCAGTTACATCTGCTTCATAAAAAACGCTCTCGTTCGCGAGGATCTGAGGGCCTGCTAGATTGTTGTTCTCATACCATTCAAAACTCGATATTGGGAAAGGTTGGTCCCGCCTGGTTTATTCATGTTACGCTACGGTAAGCAGGCCTGAAGTCAGTCGATTTTGTCCATTCCATCTGAGCTCCCTTAACGAACTATTGACGGCTTGACACAAGACTGGTGTGAGAAGGTACCTAAGGGTTTCCGTTATTTCGACCGCGGGCGTATCGCAGTGTATTCAAAAAGGGCGTCACAAACTCTCATATGGTGTGCTGAGTTTGCGTGGTTACTGGTTGTGTTTTTTTTACCCGACGTTAAATACTACAATCAACCGTACACCGTTTCTTAAATACGTGTCCGCGTGATTATATTAAAATACTTATTATGAAGGGTCAGTATTTTGTATTGCCAGTACCACTGTACGGTGATGAGGCAAGAAAAACAACTACTACCGCAGTACACAGTAAACGTACAAGTACTGCTGTACCGTCCACCACATCAACCAATGCACAGACGTCGATGACAGGTATATGTATGCTGCTGCTCGAGTTCCTAACGACAGCTGCGTATACTATATTAGGTGCGAGGCGAGGGCTCCCGGGTATTGGAATATCATACACACACGTAGCCCCTGAAGGAATCGTGAAAATGTTTTTATAACCCTTCTAGGAACTTTTGTTTTGCGGCGCCCGGAAGGTTCGATATAATACACCTAACTACAGTACCCCCTCCTCTTCCTTGTAGAGTTTGTTTTTTGTTTTTGTTTCATTCACCTGAATACACAGCAGTTGATTATTGTTTGTGCTTTGTGTGACAGTACGATAGCGTATACCTTCACATCAAGTCAAATAACGTAGAAACATCTCATCAGCCCCCTCAAGTACGTACAAGATACTACAGTAGTAACTGATTGGTGGTACTGAGGTGCGACCTCGGCACCTGCAGTAGTCAAATCTGCGATGCAACACGCTCGGAAAATATTGCGTGTGCTGAACCAACACGAACGAATATCTACGTATGTATATGTGCCGTTAGTACTTGTTCTTTTAAAATAAACAACAAATGTCAGCTTATAGCAGCAGCAGCAGCAACAACAACAGCAACCGCAGCTGTGCCGGCCGCAGCATAAACGGCAGTAGCGGAACAGCAGCAACAGCAGCAGTAGGACACACGAGGCCAGGCTCAGCGTCGCTGTATCCTCGGCTTGTCGGTCTAACACTTGAAACATCTGTACTCGTACTCAATTTGTTGTGTGTATCCTGGCTCCCCAACACGAAATTAATATGTTTTCACATAATTTGAACACGAGCAAAATTGCAGTGTCCAACAAGCGATATTCTCGTAGCACACGTTCCACCAGAATTGCTGCTGTACGCCATCTACAGCAGAGCTTCTCCGCCCAATCACCAGTGGGAGGGTGGGCCTTACAATAGCACCGGCTCCATGTCAAAGGGAAACGGCCCAAACGTTGCTGTGGTCAGACATACTCCGCCTACAGGTAAAGTTGGGTTCGGTTTGGCTCGGTACAACTAAAAAAAACAAAAACCGTTATGATATTTTACGTTCCGAATTATTAAAAAACATGATTCAGCCATGTCCATGGCCCACAAATTCGCCAGCATACAGGAGCAGCAGCATCAGCTGTGGCGGCCACAGCAACGGCAACAACGGAACATTAGTAACATCAACAGGAGTAGGACACACGAAGCCAGGGTCAGCGTCGGTGTACGCTGGGCTTGTCGGTCTAGCACTTGAACTCGACGTTCCCACGCTTGGGTGTATCGTATCGTTCGGCATAATTGATTTCTTCTGTATTATAAAAAACCTGCGTTGTGAAAAAAACAACGAAAAAGCCTCCAGCCGTGTGCCTCTAAAAGCACACGTTGCCGTATCTACTGTAGCTCGACCAACTCTGGACGAGCTACAGCGATTCCAGCACGAGAATACTTCGTAAAAATGTGTGCGTGCACAGCGCACGACGGGACTGGGTCTGGTGCCGTCAACGTTGAGCACGGTGTACACACGCCGATTTTGATTCAGACAGACACACAGGAAAGTAAATAATTTCCACCCTAGGAGTCCTACACAAGCCTCTATGAATAAGCGTTTTATCATTTAAAACACCCGTGAAGAAAGGGCTCGCACTTCCCGCCCAAGCGCCTCATTATAATTCATAGTAGAAGTGTTGTGCTTTTCTGCTTGGGTGTACGCTCCATGACCAGTCGGCTACAATACTGGCATGCACTCGAAGTTCAGCGTAGTGTCATCGTTCCAGGGCTGGGCCAGTCATTCGATGATGTAATATGTGGGTGTCCAAGACTGATCTCGTTTGTTCCGACAGCGGCATACAAGACATGTACACGAGCAGGGGGGCAGGCGACGTGTCAATGGTACCAGCCACCGTCAGCAGGTAGTTTCCCTGGTGGACTCTCGCCGCAAGGGCATACACAGGTGTGCAAGCGTTAACAAGGGTCTATCGGTCCACCTGGTGGGAAACGGAATCTCCATTTTGATGCGCCCAGGCAAGGCGACCTGATGCAACGTGCCGGAGCAAGATAAGCACGCACTCGGCATTCCATGCCGTGATACCTCCTCCCCATGATTTTCTTCAGCTAGTGCTTATCCAGCTAAGCCTTCCAATCCAACGGCTCTTCCGAGTCTTTTGGTTCAACTTCCAGAGAGATCATACTCGTATCTCCCTTGTACCGCTCACTGCGACTGCTACAGTCGTCGACAGTACACAGCTGTGGCCTGTAGGTCGCCGCCCAGTGGTTTTATATCACCGGGATGGTGTCAGGGACCCCTTCCCCTTTGTCGGGAGTGTCGAAGTGGAGAAATTCCACTCAAAGTGTCGACATACCACTATTCGAGCGCCCCTGTTTTGCTTGTGGCGTTTATGTTTATCTAGCCAAGGCTACAGACCCCACGGGTCTCTGGTGGCTTCTTGTTCACCTTACAGCGGCATCATAGCTCCTTCGTACCCCTCATTGCTGCAGCAGCCGCCGTGAATACAAACTTGTGCGCTAAATATCACCGCCGATCGGTCTTGCATCAAACAGGACGTGGGGGCTGGGCGGCTCTCTACTACAGCCTGGTTTCCTTTGTAAAAAGCAGGAGGAGACGGGGCGGGGCCGTTCTCTACTACCACCCCATTCCCCTTATAGCAAGCAGGGGGGGGGTCTACTTCATTTTGTTGCATAGCCGTAGTCGTATGACCAGAGACCCTCGCATCCCTACAATGCTGCGACGGAGCATGTCGTGTTTTCATCGACCGGGCAGACATTGCGGGGGAGGATTTCTTCCGTGCCACGCCCTTATGCCCCTCGTATCAAGCAGCAGAGAGGGGGTGGCTTTGTGCACTCCCCTTCTTATGTTTCACGTATGTGTTGTTCAGCCGTAGAGGCGAGGAACGTTGTCAGGTTGCCCGCCCCCGATCGGGAGGGCCGAAGTTGAATTAATCGACGTCATGTGTCGAAATATAGGTCTTGTCAGGCGCCTTTGTGCGACCTATGAATATGTTCAGTATGAGCACATTAAACCCGGGTTCAGCAGTCATTATCGCGGAAAGAAGAATGCCTCAGTAGTAGCATTGCCTTTGGGAAGAGCGCCCGTCCGGCGTTTAACGTTAGCTGTGCTCAGATCCAGAGTACAGGGGGCCCGCAACTAAGAACAATGTTGGCACGGAAGAAAGACACAACTTGGCCGAAGCAAAGAAGAGAACTGGTGTAAGAAGCACAGCTGAAAGTGAGCACCGAGTAACCTTCATATAAGGAACGAAAGCGTTTGACGACTAATCAAGTTCGGAAACAAGGCCGCTTCGGAATTCGTCACATAATAGGAAACCGCGAAAACCATGCAACATTTCTGCAGTGTTGGCGTCAAGAAGACTGTGGTATTTACGAGTATGCTGACAGTCTCGCTTCAGTGTCGTCTCCCCTGCTGCAAAGTAGCACGAATGTATGCATACGAAGTACACTCTTCATATACCCACCCTGAACCTGCGTGGTGAATATCCGCGAGAGATGCTCAACCGGTTTTACATTTGACGAGCGCATTTTGCTGTACATGTAAAAAGTAAGAAATGGAAAATGCTTTAAATGGTTGAATGTTGGTTGACGTACAAGAAAAATGCATATACGGAATTTTACTGATGCGAGCACCCATAGTCATCGCCCCGGTGGTCTAACAAGTACCCACGAAGCCTGTTGGTTGGAGGTTGAGGGTTCGAGTCTCCCGATGGAGATTTTGATTCTCAAATGACACCAACTCCATAGAGCGCATATTATACTGTGGGTAAGCACAATTAGACGAGAGTTGACGAGGGAAGAGAATGCTGAAATGTTGTCGCGATAAAAATGCAAGGCAAGAACCGTTCTGGGGAGGAGGGAGAAGAGCATGCTTTGTTACCCCGAATCTGAGTTAGGACCAAGGAGGAGAGAGAAAGGAAGGGCCAAAACAATAAATGGGATGGAAAAACAAAACAACCTAAGCATGGCTTCGAGCGTCCGTGTTGAATTGAAGTTTATTTTCAGCGGGATGATGCATCCTGTAAACAAAAGGCACAGCTTGACCGAACAAAATACGATATATTTAGTAAGAAGCACAGCTCAAACTGAGCATCAAGTTAACATTCATCTAAGAAACGAAATCGATTGACGCCTACTCAAGTTCGGAAACAAGGCTGCTGCTCCGGAATTCGTCACATCAATAGGAAACCCCAAAAACCATGCAGCCTTCCTACACTGTTGGCGTCAAGAAGACTGTGGAAAATACGAATATGTTGACGATCTCACATCAGTGTCGTCTTCCCTGGTGCAAAGCAGCATGAATGCATGCATACGAAGTAAACTCTTCATACGCCTACCGTAAACCTGCGTGTTCAACATCTGCGAGGGATGCTCAACGCGGTTTACGTTTGACATGCGTGTTTTGCTGTACATGATAAAAATGGGAAATGAAAATGCTCTAAAAGGTTGAATGTTGGCTGACGTACAAGAAACATGCGTATATGTATGTAATTTTACTACTAGTAGCTGATGAGAACACCCATATACATCGCTCCTGTGGCCTAATAGGTAACCATGAAGCCTGTTATCTTGAAGATCAAGGGTACGAGTTTGTTTATGGAGATGCTTAGTCTCGAATGACGCCAGCTTTCGAAAGCGCACATTATACTGTCGGTAAGGACAATTCGACGAGATTATAAAAGGGCCAATACAACAAATGGGACGGAAAAACAAAAACCTACAATAGGCATGCCTTCGAGCGTGCGTGTCAAATTGATATTTCTTTTCAACGGGCAGATACACACTTCACATCAAAAATCAAAAGGGAAATCTTGGCCGCACAAAATAAGAGATATATTGTAAGAAGCACATCTCAGACTGAGCACCTAGTTAACATTCTTATAAGGAACGAAAGCGATTGAGGCCTACTCAAGTTCGGAAACAAGGCCGATCCGGAATTCGTCAGATTATTATTAAACAAAAAAAAACTTACAACCTTCCTACACTGCTGGCGTTAAGAAGACTGTTGCATATACGAATATGCTGACAATCTAACATCAGTGTCGTCTTCCCTGCTGCAAAGTAGCACGAATGCATGCATACGGAGTAAACTCTTCATACGCCCACCGTAAACCTGCGTGTTCAACATATATCTGCGAGGGATGCTCAACGCGTTTTATGTTTGATGTGCGAGTTTCGCTGTACATGCAAAATCGTAATGGGAAATGCTATAAATGGTTGAATGTTCGCTGACGTACAAGAAACATGTGTATACGTATGGAATTTTAATAGCTGATGAGATCATCCAGAGACACCACCCGGTGGTCTAACAGGTAACCCAGAGCACCCATAGACATCGCTCCTGTGGTCTAACAGGTAACCGAGAAGCCTCTTAGCTTAAAGGTCAAGGGTGCGAGCTTTTTATGGAGATGCTTAGTCTCAAATGCGGCCAACTTTCGGAAGCGCATGTTATACCGTGCGTAAGCACAATTCAACGAGAGTTGAGGAGGGAAGAGAATGCTGAAATAATGTCGCGATAAAAATGCAAGGCAATACCCGGTTTGTCGGAGGAGGTAGAAGAGTCTCATTGGTTGCCCCGAGTCTGAGTTACGCCTGGAATGGTGAGAGAAAAGAAGGGCCAATACAAAAAACAGGATGGAAATAAAACAAAATATAGGGCGAGCGTTTCAAATTGATATTTCGTTTCAGCGGGAAGATAAACAGCAGTACACACTGTACATAAAAAACAAAGGCAAAACTTGGCCGAACAAAATAAGAGATATATTGTAAGAAGCACAGCTTAAACTGCACACCAAATTCCAATTGATCTAAGAAGCAAAATCGATTGACGCCTACTCAAGTTCGAAAAGAAGGCCGCTACGGAATTCATCAGAATAATAAGAAACCCAAAAACAACGCAGCCTTTCTACAGTGTTGGCGTCAAGAAGAAACTGTGGTATATATGAATACGCTGACGATCTCGCTTCAGTGGCATCTTCCCTGCTCCAAAGCAGCACGAATATATTCATACGAGTACCAAGTAAACTCTTCATACACCCACCGTGAACCTGCGTGGTCAACATCTGCGAGAGGTGGTCAACGCGTTTTACGTTTGACATGCGTTTTTTGCTGTACATGCGAAAAATAGCAATTGAAAAGGCTTGAAACGGTTGAGTGATGGCTGACGTACAAGACACACACGAATAAGGAATTGCACTAGCTGATGAGAGCACCCGGAGACATCGCCCCGGTGGTCCAACCGGTAACCACCGAGCCTGTTAGGTTGGAGGTCGAGGGTTCGAGTCTCCCTATCTATGGAGATTATTACTATAAAATTACATAAACCGTCTAGAGCGCATACGATAATGCTGTGGGGAAGCACAATTCGACGACAGTTGACGAGAGAAGAGAGTGCTGAAACATTAGAGTGTTGGCGATAGCGTTTTGTTTACTTCCCTTCCCGAAAATAAACACCGAAGGTTGGATTTGAGGGATATGGTTGAAATGACGGCAAAACGTTACTTTAGATAAGTAAGATATCTTATCTAAAGTTTCGGTGACGTTTGGCGCTCAGTTTCATTGACCTATAAATACCGAGCAGTCTCTCATGCCCCGCAGGAACCATGCTTTCTGTACATAACACAACAACCAGTGGGGGCACAGATGCTCGAAAGGTGTAGCTAGAGTATGACGCGGACGAGCGGTGTTGGAATTTGCCAGCGGGGCGCCGGCAGACTGCCGGCGACCCGCCACGGTACGCTCTCGCCGGCTTGGTTTCGTGGAGGATGCGTTGTTCGGAAAGAACTACTCGTACGAGTACGAGTACTCGTATGTACACGCATTCGTACCGCCTTGCTTGTAGAGCGCGACAGGATGACATATCGTCGTGTATCATTTCAATCCCACCACACCGCGGTAGTCGCAGTAGCAGCAGCAGTAGTAGCAGCAGCGTGGGTGCGCCGTGACACTCTATATATGTCCGGCGCCCTTCGTGCTTGGAGCGGAGCGCCCCGGCACGGTGTTGCAGTAGGTCGAGGGCAACAGCAGGAGCAGCACACGACGAGAAGACTAGACGGTCGCAAAACATTAAAAGAAGTAAAAACGGAAGCTATTGCTTCTGCTGTGTTTCTGCTGCTGCTGCTGCTGCCCCTACTGCTGCTGCTGCTGTGGCTGCCGATCGGTGGTGTTTGTTTATGCTTCTGAAGCAGACGCTGCTGTTGGATGCCGCCACGTAGCTGCCGCCAGCTGAGCTCCTGCTTGCGGTCGTGGGACAGCAGCGGCGGCACTGCGGTTATCGCTGCCGCCGTCACGGTTGCCGGGCGTCCGTCCCTTTCGTACGCTAGCTTTTGTTTCGATATTTGATTTGTTTGCCGCGATGCGTCACCCCACTTCCCGTGGTGGTTGCGGAGGCGTCGCCTGCAGGATTGGATTTACTTCTATCCTAAACACACCGAAATCGTGAAGGGAAGGGAATTCACTTTTTTCAGCGGAAGGAACGTATTTTGTTTATTTACTTCTATCGCAAACACTCTATTATCGCGATAAAAATTCAAGGCAATAACCGTTATGGGGAGGAGGGAGAAGAGCGTACTGTGTTACCCCGCGTCACGACTGAAAAGGAGAGAGAAAGAAAGGACCAATACCATAAATGGGATGGAAAAACAAAACCCATAGGCATGGCGTCGAGCGTGCGTGTCAAATTGGCATTTCTTATGTATGCATACCAAGTAAACTCTTCGTACTCCCACCGTGAACCTGCGTGGGCAACATCAGCGAGAGATGCTCAACGCGTTTTACGTTTGACGTGAATTTTATGCTGTACACGCGAAAAATGGTAATGTAAACTGCTTCAAATGTTTGAATGTTGGCTGAAGTACAAGAAACATGCGTATATGGAATTTTACTAGCTGATGAGAGAACCCAGAGGCATCGTCCCGGTGGTCTAACAGATAACCGAGAGCAACCATAGGCATCGCCCCTGTGGTCTAACAGGTAACCACGAAGTCTATTAGCTTGGAGGTCGAGGGTTCGATTTTTCCTATAGAGATGCTTAGTCTCAAATGACGCCTACTTTCGAGAGCGCATATTATATTAGACGAGAGCTGACGAGGGAAGATATTGCTAAAATATTGTCGCGATAAAAAGCAAGGCAATAACCGGTTTGGGTGGGGGAGGTAGAAGAGCCTACTTTGCGACCTCGCATCCGCGTTACGACTAAGAATCAGAGAGAAAAGAACTGCGAAATGAGACAGAAAACAAAACAACATAGACATGGCTTCGAGCGTGCGTGTCAAGTTGACCTTTCTTTACTGCACATTAATGAATCAAAAGGCACAAGTTGGCCAAACAAAATAGGAGCTCTGGCAGGGGCGCCCGAGGATTTGGATATCATACACCTAACCCCCCCCCCAGAGGCCGAAAAAAATATTTTTTACGTACCACTTTTTTTTTTTTTTTTTTTTCCATGTACGAATATACCTTGTGTATACTGGTGGTGTATCCGGTGTATCCAGCAGGGTGTGTCGGTCAGTATCGGTGTATGTTTGGTGTAATAGCTAGTGCCGGACAGATGCAAACCCTCGCAACAAGTCAAATAACGTACGAGTAACATCACATCTCCGACAGATAGGTACAGGATACTTACAGAAGCAGTAAGATTGTCTACTCGTACCAGGTGGTTCGTGCAACACGGCGCTCACAGAACCGTATTGAAACAACCCGAGCAACGATTCGCAGTGTTCTACCAGGTTATACTGCTGTAGCGCCGGTCAAAAATAAATATTCTCCGCACGTACAGCAGCAGTGCAGTATTAAGGAGGTACTATTAATACTAATATCAATACTGTAGTACGACCACGTAGGGCAGACCGGGGCAATTACTCGTACAAGTAGTACCGAGATATAGTAGTATCGAGATTGTGAGTAAAAGGGTCTACCCACACCAGTATGAATACATACGTGGCTCGCCTAAATACGGCATCCAAGTCCCCGCCCAGAAACACACGAAGCAACGGCTTGCAATGTTTGACTGCTGTAGCTGCGGGAAGCGCTACGAGTACTGCTTGCTGCTGTAGTACCAAGATTCACCTGTGCGAGCAAGCATGCTGCTGCAGCTCGGTGGTAAGGCAAGGCAACATGATTATATGAGGTACCACAGGTACGTACCGGTATATACGAGTATTATGATACCAGATACCAGGTACTCGTATACTCGAAGTATACGATATAGGGCAGGGCGAGTATAGGGCATCAAGCTGAAACTTCTTCAGGCAGTGCTTATCCATACAAGCCTGTGGATCCCACGGCTCTTCGAGACCTTCTGGTCCACCTTCGATCGAGCTCATAGCTCCTTTGTGCCGCTCACTACTCTCCCTCGACTCTCCTGCTGCAGCCGCTGCCTCTACGCAGCTGCAGCTGCCGCCCCTGGTATTGTAGTAGTATGGAAGGCCTTGTATCAAGCAGGGGGGGGGGGGGGGAGGGGCGGCCCTCTACCGTCCCCTGTGTTCAATTTTATATAGGTTTTGTGTAGGCGTAGAGGGAGGGGATGGTCTCAAGTACCCCCCCCCCTGTCAAAACGTAAAAGTTGAACAATTTGACGTGAGGTGTCGAAAAAACAACTTTCGACCACCCTCGGCTCTGGTGTAAGGAGCACGGCTCGAACTGAGCACCAAGTTAACATTCACATTAGAAACGAAAGCGATTAACGCCTACCCAAGTTCAGAAGCAAGGCCGCTCCGGAATTCGCTACATAATGGGTAACCACAAAAAACCACGCAACCTTTCTCCCGTTAGTTACAGTGTTGGCGTCAAGAAGACTGTTGTATTTACGAATACGCTGACGGCCTCGCTTTAGTGTCGTCTCTCCTGCTGCAACCCAGGACGTATATATATGTACACGAATTACACTGTTTATACACCCACCGTGAACCTGCGTGGTCAACATCTATCTGCGAGAGATCCACAACGCGTCTTGTGGTTGACGTGCGTTGTTTTTATGTACATGCGAAAAATGGAAACGAAACATGCTTTGGATGGTTGAATGTTAGCTGACGTACAAAAAACAGGCATATACGGAATTTTACTACTGTAGCTGATGAGAGCACTCATAGACACCGCCCCGGTGGTCTACGTAACAGGTAACCACGAAGCCTGTTAGGTTGGAGGTCGTGGGTTAGAGTCTCCGTAAGGATATTTCTATTCTCTAATGACACCAACTTACTGTCGAGAGCGCATATTATAGCGTGGGTACGCACAATTCAACGAGAGTTGACGAGGGAAGAGAATGCTGAAATGTTGTCGCGATATAAATGCAAGGCATCAACCGTAGTGGGGAAGGAGGGAGAAGAGCCTACGTTATGACCCCCGACCCGACTAACGGCCATGAAGGAGAGAAAGGGAGGGTGAAGATAATAAATGGGATAGAAAAAAACACACACACACACACAGACATTGCTTCGAGCGTGAGGATCAAATTTAAGTTTCTAATCAGCAGGAAGATACATTCGGTACATACAGGGGAGACTGCATTAACAAAAACGTCAGCCTGAGATTGTGGGGGAAAAAGCACCTTGTGTGTAAGAACGACAGCTCAAAACGGGTAACGAAGTAACACTCAACAGCTTATATGAAAAACAGCAGTAATTTCCGTCCACCCATTGTTAGAAACGAGGTCGCTCCGGAGCGTGGCACGGAATACGAAACCCGAAACAATAAAACCACCCAGATATGCTACATGCTACTGTACTGTACAGAAACGTGTACCAGGGACAGTGTACAGGAGTTCTCGCCACAGCCGGCGTACCACGTACGGTGTCCTTCTTCATTGTTCTATATATGGTTGCTAATTGCTGTATCATTTGTTCCCATTGAAAAATAACATATATATGTGGAAACCTTTGTGGTCAACACAACACGCATCGTAGGACAGATGCTCCCTATTTGCTTCAGGGGGGGTACATGAAGTCGGGACGGGCGCATACTGCCAGTCTCCACAACGCGCCGCTTTCAGCGTAGTGGGGAGCGAGTTGGTCCCCGTGGTGTTAGTATGTACCAAGGTCTTGATATACCTAGTGTGTATGGCAGGCTTAGTTTGGATATCTTTAGAAACATACATATCTAAAACTATCGCGATATGGGCACTTATTTGCCGGAATAAGTGCCTATCACTTAACACCAACGTCAGCTATGTCGGTGATATCACGATATTTTCAACGCACGACCACAAATACCGACTTGGTGGGACTTCCCACCGAGTCGATGGTGTTTGTGTTTACTTGGGGAAAACGCATGACATGCTTTCTGGTTCATCTACCGGAAGCCGTCAGCATTCCCGATCCACGGAATATCGCCAAAGTGTAAGTCTTCCGTCGAGGTGGACAAGAGTTCGGCGTTCGCGCGATGCCTTGTAGCTTGCCTGGCTATTTCCGCGTCCAACGCCGGGGATGGGACGCTGGAGCTTGTTCGCCTGCCTGTTGACCAAGAAGAGTGGCGGCACGCTACTCATCCTCAACCCCGTCTGCGTCTCTAACGTCCAGCAACATTGTCGGGCGGTCCATCGCCACAGTGGCGCATGCCAACAGCTGAGCTGCGTTTCACACACCACATCCTCCTCGTCTTCGCTTTCAACCTTGTCGCGTCTAAGTTTTTACCGCTTGGCGGCCAAGCGGGATTTGAGTATTTTGCAGACATGCTGCAGAATGCACCTGAAGCGGTCTCGCCCTGAGGCTTCGCGCTTGGTTGATGCTAAATCTAGGGAGGACCCAGGCGCTGCTGTAGGCAGGTCTGACGAGATAATTGGCAGCAGGAGCCGCCACCCCCTCAAGCCCACGTCGTCTGCCGTATGCCACGCGTCTTGGGGGGCCTCCACGTGTTGATGGGGCGGAACTGTCAAAACATAATTACACATCATACGTCCACTCGTGTTTTGTATCCGAGTTGCATGCGGAAAATATTCGTGTATTGCGTTTTATATCGCACAAACGGGGAATATGCGTATCTCGATGTTGCCCAAAGTTCAAAGAACCTACGTAAGCGCACCTTTTGAGTTTTCAGGTGTCTTATGTGTCGCGCCAGCAGTGTTGTTTGGTGTTTCGCTACAGCTCATGGTGGATACAGTGGGTTGTGGCTTCAGCCGCATTTGCAATGTTCTTGGACATTGTCGTTGGTTGGGGGGGTGGAAAGAACACCCAGTATTAGTCAATTGCCGCTGACGGGAAGCATTTATAACTGAAATGGGGTTCGTGATACATAACATAATGTACAAAAACCCCTGAAAACGGGTCCAATGAAACCGAGATATATAAGAATCATGCAAGAAACCTCGCAAATCTCACTGATGAGGCCATACGAGATAATACTTCGAGCGCGAGCGTCTAATAACAGGCGCCTGCTGTACGTACTTACCGCCAATATCGATTGACGTTTCGATTCACTGAGCGACAACAAACATGGCAGTTATGCACTTACGGGTGAGAGTCCTGGGTCTAACAATTCAACAAATATTTTCTGAGCAAGAAACCAAACAGTGAACCACACGACTGTGGGCACATTATAAAAACCAGCGTGACGCAGTGCCATGAGGCGTATTACAAAAAACACGCAAACCAAACGAGGTTTAACAATATTCTGCTAGTAATGGCTGAGCGGTACTGACACGATCATCCACGCTGAAATGTGAAATATGTTTTACGTATGCATACTCCAAAATACTTCTACTTGCGCTCGAAGTACTTACTGTGTTAACTAGGCTCTGCTTGCGCCTCTGCTGCACTCACGTTTAAACCAGCGACGTTGGCAGTTATGTCCACGTTTGCTGCGTTCGAAAGTGCAGAGAACGGAGACCAGGTGTGGTGCGTGCGCCGTGAAGAAAATGGTGATGATGGTGATGAAGATGATGTTCTCACACTCTTAATAAGTGATTCCCCTCGAATCTAGCACGGCGGAAAAATAGGCAAAAACCAACAATCAGGAAAAGCCCATCAGCACAATGTACCAAACGACGTACACGGCAGGACCTGTACCCCAGGGAGGCAAACTCTAACCCAAATAAACGGAAATTAGCGCTCTCGTTGTGGGCATAAACTATTATTACGTGATGATAAGGAGTCAGAACAGTAAAAGTAGTAGACAAATCTCAAGCCGGAAGCACGCGCAGAGGAGAGCGTACTTTGTGCAGAGGGCTCGAATTATTCCCGTGGTATTGTTCTGTCGGAGTATGTATGAGTGATCAACGCTACAGTTCGTGCTACACACAGTCGGATGGCGAGAATATAGACAATACTTTGAATGAATGCCAGTTGCAGATTTTTGACTTTCTGTTTTTTTAGTTTTGTGTATTTGCTTGCTATTTTTGTTTTTTTTTCGCTTCTTTTTTTCGGTTTGTTTTCTTTCTATATGTTTCCTCTCTTTCAACGCGTCTGGATCGCTAGCATGGGTAGGTCATGCCCCTCGTTCATGAAATTGTACTGCTGTCTGCTCTTCTTACTGCATTACAACATATAATCTCTCCGTTTAGTGTACTGAATGTCGACGGGTTGCACGAACAGTTTAATTTGAATAACAGACACAGTCGCCTTGCGCGGGTGCACTTGTTGGGTACCAGATATTTTGCAGAGAGGGTAGGGGATGGTGATGATGAACTGAAATAAACACGTCATGGATAGCCTTTATTTACTCATATTTACGTATTCAGTTTTGAACGGGTCTCGCTGGCTCACTACTGCTGTAGAGCTACATAAATACAGTAGAAAACACAAGAAAGCGTGGATGACCCCAAACAGTTCCTTCCCTCTAAAGTTGCTGTGATTGTGCAGAAGATGTTTGGGCGGGGTATTCGTGGGGGATGCATTTTATATTCAGGCATGGCCGTAGTCGTATGGCCATAGACCCTCACATCCCTGCAATGCCGGCACGGAGCGCGTCAAGGTTTCAGCGACCAGGCAGACATCGCAAAGCCCCAAATACGAAATGACGCGACGTGATGGGCGAATCGCGTGTGGATGTCAACTTTAATGAGTTCATCCAATTTCCGGTGTGGCCACTTCCTGAGACAGCAATGGGAGCACTATGTGACTGCCTCGTGGGTGCCTTACCATAAACATTACGTGATGCGATCATTATCCTTGTGCGGGGTAAAGGTTCTCCACCCCGCACAATGATCTAACTCGACCACCAGCTGTGATCGGCCGCCATAAAACATTGAAAGAGCGGCACGCTGGTGGTTTAGCTCATGCAGTGAGCGGCATGTTTTACAGTGTCGTTGCCAACCGAAGCCAACCGAAACTATATATAATATGGTTCAAAGGGGGGTATTACGAACCAGACGTCAGACTTCACGAGGTAATTCATGTCGCCGAGCTAGTATAGTCTCCCTAGCATGAAACTAGGTGGGGATGGTACCTTCCTTAAACCCAGCATCCCAACCTCTCAGCAAGAGCCGGATCATTTTGGCATGCAAGAAAGTGTAAGTTTGGGGCGGGGATGACGAATCTGCCATCAAAACGTCTCAGGACATTGTGGCAATTGGGAAACGACTGTGCAAATAAGTTCACTTTGCTGCGAACTCAAAGTTACTAAAACGTTTTGTTTCTGCACTTCGATCACCTCAGGTTTGCTCCAATCACGTTTAGTATTTTATTGCCCACCTTAACTCCACCACGTCTAGCGAGCTGGCCAGTTGGTGTGATAAAGGCAAGTTCAGGAATGCCTCTCGGGTGTTTTTTTAAGGCACTATTAACGGTTAACGGAGGGGGGTTACCTTTGTCTAATATTGTGTTTTTGGGGTTTTCGATCAGTATAGGACGTCCTTATGTCCATTATCATTTTTCATAGTTGAGCACGGACGAACACAAACATACCACGGATGGCTCCTACAGCGTACGGGTAGTATTAAGAGTAAAAGCTGCCGTGTACCCATAATAAGCGCCCAAACGAACACGGGTAACACCGAAAACAATAAAAACAAACTATAAGGAAACTGAATAAATGAAAAAGCAACTATAGTGCGCTCACAGTGCAGGCCGAGTGCCGAGAGGACAACGCTCGTGTCTGCTGGTACGATCAATAGTATGATACGCTCAGGTGATGCACTAGCACAAGAACGACACAAGAAGCCAATACTGAAAGATTAAGGACAAAGGAGTCCAGAAAAGTAAACGTTGTCGGTCATTCAAATCGTTGGAAGCAAGGAAGTGTCACAAAGGTACGGTTCGTACGTACTCGTTAAATCGGTATTTTTGGTATCAACGTATTCACCCGCGTGGTCAACGGTTAGTTCAACCTGTTGTTGGAGTCATTGCGGTTTAATGTCAGGGTATGGATAGGGACTCAACATGTTTCGTCTTGTTGTTGTATCTCACTTACTTTTTCAGCCCTTTATGTTCCTCGCCGCTCTTATTAAAAGTCGCAACTTACACCCGCGATCATTTGCCAGGCTAACATCACCCCTCCCAAATATGACACTTGCCTTTTACTTTTATCGCGAGAGGAGAAGGGTTCAGCACTCTCTTGCCTCGGCCACTCGCATCGAATTGTGTGTGCCCTATGGTATCATACGATACTCCAACCTTTTCCTCTCAGTAGTTCGGCAGTTTTTTCGTTTTTTGTTTTCCAACATTTGTTTCAAAAGTATATTCTGAGAATACTGGAACCTCACGAGGGATACATCAACCTTTGGAAACCTCTACATAATCCTAGACTAAACCATGTGGAGGAACTCTGTAACGTGAACGCGATGTATAGCTGTGTTGTCGTCCCCTGCTCGTGAGACTCACCGTCGTCCAATAGAGTACGAGGAACGCGAAAGCAGCTGCCTCGTATATTACTCAGCAACGTATAATAGACGGGCGGTGGTATAAAACGACCTGTTTGGCTGTACGGTCAGAGGTGTACGTACCCCCTGTCCTTGGCCCCACTTCTAAAGTACTGCAGACCAAGACACTACTACACTGGACGCTGACACGGTTGGACTGATACGTGAGTGAGGGGAATATTGTTTGGAGTAGCTGTGAGTAACTGGTGGTATAATTGTTTTTGTCTGACGGCGCTGCTCGTCATTAGCTCATCTGAGGAGAACTACCCAATCGCGTCGAAAGACGGCTCTTCAGTGCGTGTTGTTCAGCATTTCTCTAGAGGGTTCGGAATTAACCTACAGCAGGGCAGCTATCGTACTACTCAAACCCAGTTTTGGGGTGAGGAACGGACGTTCTACGCCATAACCAAGACAAAAACCTGAGAAGTTGATGGTAGGTGCGCATTTATCGTCTGAGTGGAGCTACGGTAAAGATAATTTTTGCACATTCAGTATCGAGGGGCGTTTCCTTTTCACCTCTGTTGCTTCCCTACAAAAAAACATACGGTTGGGGTCCCTCTATACTGCGGACTATATAGTGCGGGTGCCCGGTATAGCGCGAGGGAAATCGCTCGGCACAAATTCAACCCCTCTATAGTGCGGGTTTGGTACCTCTGAAGACCCTCTATAGTGCAGGTTTGACGTCACGCCATGTCACCACCTGCCTAGATTCGGTCAAACCCACAAAAATCCCGACACACACATACCCCTATATGCATAGCAGCAGCATAACCCTACTGGCTACAGCAACAGCAGCAGAGGCACACGATACCATGTGCAGCAGGCGGACTCTGCCAACTTAGTAAACTCACACCAAACGCCCCCGACGGTCAACAATGTCGAGGAGGATGTGGCGGCAGAGTGCACGGCATATGCCGCGAGATGGAGGAGTGTGCGAGCAGCGGGGAGGAGGAGGACAACGAACAGGACGGAAGCATGGGCGGCGGGGGAGCTGAGCCACCCCCTTACGCGGAACTTTTCCATCCCTTCGCTCCCCTGGAAAGCTAGACGGGAGGGTGCGGCTTGAACGAGGCTAGCTACT
>MEHQ01003816.1:644870-836629 GCA_008828725.1 Saccharina japonica
GAAGTTCTTGGCTTCCTTCGCTTTCTTCTACCCTCACTGTAGTTTCAAGATACTCATTTTCCACAATAATTTCAAGATATGTCTATCCACACTGAAATCAAGATGTATTTTTTCAAAGAGTCCGAAAAGAGTGAAAAATGGATCTTCAGAACCTCGGTCAGAACAAAAAAAAACTTAAACTGGGTTTTTAGCCGTTCTTACACTCATTTCATAATAAAAGCTCCGAAAAAGAAAATTCGGGAAAAAAAAATATTTTTTTGTTTTGGTCCGATACAAGGGCTCCGCATAGGTGCCGGCATAGTGCTACCAGGGCTCCGAATCGATGCCGGTATTTGCATTTTGTCCGCTATACCACCCCCGCTCTGGCATATCGTCGTACTCCTATACTACTACTGTTGTTGTACTAGCACACAAAGTCACGGATAGCTAGTCACGGGAAAGGCATAAATCACACCCACAGCAGGCAGCGCAGCGCCGTGCTGTGAGCCGTGTTGCTGTGCTTTCTCTTTTGTTCGAACATAGAGCTTTATTGTCCTGGAGCGTGGAGCTCTATCTATCTATTATGCATTTGCAAGTCGCCTGTACTTTTTTTTAAAACTCTTTGTGGTGTACGACTGCTGCTGTCGTGTCGTAGGTGCTTTGCCACATACCACATACCTGTACTCCTGCAGTACGATACAGAGCGGTATGTGGGTACTGCACGTTCAGGTGTACGTACGTACAGCAGTACGCATTTCGCTGCATTGCACCATGAATCTCTTGGCATTTTCAAGTCGGTCCTTACACCACATCGTGGACGTCTTCAGCCCCTTTCCTTGCGCGAGCGTAGCGGACGACGTCAGCCGCCCTCGGAGTGGAGCTTTGCTTTCTTCGCGATCTTTTTTCGTGTTGGAAGATAGATATTTACTGTATAATCATGTATTTGCCGACATACATATGGAGCTCTTGGCATTATCAAGTCGCCATTTGCAGCTAATTTATGTTCCTCTTTTACCCTTTTCACATTATTTGGTTCTATTATTGCTTCCGCGAGCGTAGCGGGCGGCGTTAGCCGCCCGCGCAGCGGAGCCTTGTACATACATGAATACATATATAAATCATACCAGGTGCCCGCTTATAATTTCAACATTAGTACTGCTGTGCAAGTAACAGACGTCACCTGGTATATGCAAGAATGCTGGTGTTATGCCAGTGAATAGCACAAACCTTGATTTCGTCTAGCAGGCTGCCAGTAACTACTGTGCCTGCTTATAATATCAACATTAGTACTGCTGTGCAAGTAACAGACGTCACCTGATATATGCAAGAATGCTGGTGTTATGCCAGTGAATACCACAAACCTTAATTTCGTTTAGCAGGCTGCCAGTAACTACTGTAGGGTACCAAAATAACACTTGTTATTCTGGACACAAGCGGCCGTTGGGTTTAGTGATTTGAACGCGTTTTTTGTTGATATCAGATTTTCTCCGGTTTTCCATTAACCGGGTAAAACTAGTTTAACAAAACGGGTTGTAATCGTTTTTTAATCACAGAGTAAAGCGTGGTTATCCGAGTTTGGGTTGCGCCCCTCCCCCTTTAGGTGCCCATCTCTATCTAGTGCCTAGCTTGGTTTTTCTCAGGGTAGCAACTTTTCCTACCTGGAGCTCAAATATTTCTGGAAACAGGCTTCTATGATTTTGCTAACGCTTTCCCCGTTTTCTGCGGATTCAAGGAACAACGGTGCACTGGTTTAGGGGGGGGAACTACTATCATCCCCGGGTTACCCATGTACTACATTCAACACAATTAGATGATTCGTTCCGGCCTCTGTGAAACCATGTCAACCTATTTTCACTCTGCACACCAGTAGTTGCAGCATTGCTTACAGCGAGAGTACTTGTGTTATTAATAGTACGACGTAGGATGTGGAAGGTGGTCATATCGGAGAAGAAACTTTTTATGTCGAGTTGTGCTGGCGAGGTATAGACATTGCTCGTAATACTTTAAGAGAACTTCTTTCATATGGTGTCCTTCAAAAGTGAACACTGATTTATGTCTTGAACCAGTTGCAATTAAAAACAAAATGGCGTGGTATCGTAGGCTTTGGTGAATTTACCAAACGGGAGCCGGGTTTCGCAGCATTACTATTATTTGTTTCCGCTGGGAAATTTCGAGTTCGTGGCAAACGACTGCAAACTAAGTTGTGCGCGCATTTATTATCAGCGAACGAGAGTTTCTAAGTCTGACCAAGTTTCTCGGGATAGGGACCTCTCGCAAGATAGCCTTGACCGTTTTCTTACTTGATTAAACAGTTGTATGTCTGCACTCTTCATCAAATTCTCATAATTATATCTGTCTACCTTCTTCATCGCGCCGATAAACTTTTATAATGATGAAATAAAATAAAGCACTGAACACGGTCCCGAGCCCGGGACTCGAACCCGGGACCCCGGGACTCAAGTGTTAACACGTTCCAATCCTACTCGTTGCTCTACACGCCCACGTTGGTCACACTATCAGTTTGTTTCATTGCTATAGTACAGGTACTACAACTCTGACCAAAAAAAGAGGAGGAGAGTGGACACGGGCTCGAACCCAGGACCCTCGTGTTCACATGTCACAATCTCACCTCGTGTTCACACGTCACAATCTCACCTATTGCTATACTGTCCTATTTCGTGAACATCGCCAGTTCGTTTATTTTCTACAGTGGAGATATGTACCAATATATGACGTATATGCACTTGGTGTAATGATAGTATCTACCTGGCACACAGGAATATTGTTTTTCAAATTACTGTGCTCCGGTGTACGGCTTTTCATCGAGCAGCTGTTAACGCTGCCAGCGAAACAGAAAATTACCAAAGAAAGGCTTTCTGCAACGCCAATGGCATGGACCCGGAGGATGTGCCTCCAGAACTCCAGGGCCTCTCGCGAGTGGAGCAGATCCTTATTGGTGAAGCCTGCGCCATCGTGCGCGTGTACCGCCTGAAGGGAGGGCCGAGGAGGTTCGCGGGGCACGTCGTCAACGTCTTTTCTGATTTGTTTTCACCACCAATGCACACGAGTTGACGACAGTTACTAATATCCTGCTACGTGAATTCCCAGCGACAGCCATTATACTATTTTACTGTCGGCCGGGTTGCGTGATTCGCAAGATATCATGTGGCGTAGTACCCCGCGACATCATGCACACCATTGTATGGATTGTAGTACAACACAAACATACGTCGTGGCATATCGGCTGGGTTGTGTCGTCATCAATGTTGCCCGTGGTATAAATACCCCGAAATCTTGCGTGACGACTACTTACTACTTCTGCCGTCTTGCTCTAATAGATTAGACAGGTTGATTGACTAGGGTCCGGAGGCCTGGTGACTGTTGTCTTGTGTTCCTGTTCAGGCTGCTAGTTTTATTTTTCAATGTATGAGTGATGAGGGTGTATACTAGTTTGGGCTACGAGTACTCGCACCCCACTATTTTTGTGATTGGCCAGATTGATACATACATGCTGCACAAGCTGTCGATAGTTATGTGATATTGGTCACGCTGTTACTTGGTGCAAACTGCGAGAAAACGTGCCGGCCGTGCCCCGCTCTTTTGCCAGCGCCTGACCCCTTCTACCTGACCCTCTCTTGCCAGCGCCTGACATCTCTTGGTCCTCCACCAGCAAGTTACAACCACAAGCAGCAACACAACGAAGCTCAACGACAAGCTGCCATCACGTGGAACGTTTTACAACACGGACCCGGTCTCATCTCGATCGAGAACCAGTACGACGACGACATCACATTCCTTCGCCAATCCGTCAACATTTTGGGTTAGGCTTATGTATCGTGTTACCTTTGAGCTGCATGTCACCTCATGACTAGCGATATATCATAAGCCCGGATGGGTTCCCGCGACGTGTTCCCCCTGAAACAATGTCGCAAACGCAACAGAAGCGATAGTATCGGAATATCGCATTGAGATTGTTCATGACCACGCCACCCTCCACCTGTCGTCGAAAATACGAGCCTGAATATTCAACGAAGGTGTGCGTTCTACAGTAAGTGGTACGCGTCTACTCGTCGAAAACAACTGCTGGTGCTTGACCTGGTTTGTCGGATATACAGAGTGTATCACTTAGGTGTTGGGATTACACAGTTCTAGCGGGAAATGTAAGGACAGCTGTTTTTCACGTATAAACATCCAAACGTCCTTATATTCCCGCCCAGAGTGGATTGACTCCCAACACAAATTGTTATCAGCTCCGACACTTGCATCCGTTGATTTGTTTTGGCAACATGTCCATATCAAATACGTCGACAAAAACGTAAATATCAGGAACTTTGGCATATTAATATCAGCACGTCACGGTCCTTGTATGTTCGGCTACATCAGTAATATTTTTCTACACTACCTACATATAATTTATATCGCCTTTATATACGATATATATATCGTGTTGGTCTTGAGCAAAATTTGGTGATACCTTGAAATACTATGAAAAAAACAAAAAAACAAAAAACCTGTCCTTGTATAAGGGCTTGAGCGCGACATCTCTAATCGATCGCTGCTCTAATTGTATTCAAACACTCGTGTACCAGGAGCAGACGCGGCAATTTGGTGTCTTCCCTTTGCCTATATTACCACTCTGTCGCGAAAGGTAATGACCGTATGTATAACATTTTGTGTACAAACGTTCACTGTATTGCGGGGCACAGTGCACAACAATAATCCGAACAAATTCCAAGTAGATTGTCCCCAAAAACAAAGGGGTACTGTACTGCTTGTCGGTATAAAGGGGGCTCGTATATAACACGTCTAACAAAAACCGCGTGTCCACCAAGGCAAGCGAAACAAAAATATGATCATGCAACCACGCCCTCTCTCCCTAACAATAAGGAATGAGCGACGCCGGATAAGAACTGACGACAAAACAAATAAAAAAAAACAGAAACAGGTGTCGTCTACGATTTGCTTATCGCGGTGGAGATACCGTACAGCAGTACTAAGTAGGTTTCGACGGCGTTGTGCTAATTAACTATTCATACTGGAAACCTAGAGTAAAACATATTTACTTTAGATTCAGGTCATATGTCGGTCCATACTACGAGTAATTCAACACACAAGACGGGTGGCCATCATTGCATCATTAAGGGTAAGACGTCTATGTCCCTTGTTTGATTCTGCGAGAGGTACGAGGCTGTTGTACGACCGCCTGCCCAAAGTTCTAGAACAGTGTATTGAGCTATTTGGCAACCCTACTCGTAGGGGATAATTGATCTGCACAGGAAGCAGCTTAGTACCTTTGTTTTCGAGAGTTTGGAAGCGAACGTTGGCAGGGTTGTGAATAATAACAGCATACAAATCAAGGCTGGACTACTTAGTAGTTTAAAACAGAAACGATATGTTCATAAAAGAAGGTGTTAAAGTATCCCAAACACGTAATACGGTTAGAAACAATTATGGCAGCGGAACGTGCTGTGTGTACTTCAAATCATGAGAGGCGGCCATATTGCATGCATGCATGTATATCACTCATGATGAGAGCTTTGGTCCGGACTCTCGCCATAGCCCAACACGCACTACACCAAAACACATCGATTGTATCATTCCAGAGCCTTCCCCCCAAGCCTTCCTAGCTGGGGGGTACACAAGACATTCACGCGCCTTCCACGTTCATGCACTGATTGACCGTTGCACCACGCAGCGTGCGATCCTTGCTGGTAAGGCATCGTAAAGCGCTGTCCTAACTGACACTCTTCTTGCGTAGTACAGCGCTGAGGGTAGCAATACAATTTATAGGGATCTATTAGAGAGTTGTGGACTCCCCCAGCCCACAGGTCATCCTTACGTACAGGCGTTTCATCTCCGGGTTGAATTCACATAGTTCCAACCCGCGTTCAATGCTCCATCGGTGTGTGGGACTCATATTGGTACTACAGGTAGTGTACTTCGTGTAATGGGCTGACCGTTGTCAGGCACGTGGTATGGATTAAGAGCCTGCTGTGTTTCTATTCACCCTTCCGAAGATGAGACACTTCAATGAATACCCCTCGCTTTTCGCGCCTTTCCGTTGCACCGACGACTTATAAATATGGTCGCGCATATTATCTTCACCTTGTTCGTCTGTCTTCACAAACAAATCTAGTCCTATGAATTATAAACCTGCTGCGTTTGTATTCATCCCTCCCAACCAAGATGAGACACTTCAATAAAGTCCCCTCGTTTTTCGCACCTTTCCGCTGCACCAACGACAAATAAATATGGTCGCGTATACTGTCTTCACCTTGTTCATCTGTCTCCACAATCAAAACTAGTTATAAAGGACAAGCATGGCTGCTGAACAAGCCGGCGTCGAATTGAGACAACGAATATATTCAAACACGCATACACATGGCTGGGCAATGGCACAGTTTGCACTGGCAGTGGTAATTTACTGGCGGTAGTAATAGACTGAATGCACCGGCCAGTTTACTAGCCAGTAGGCTTTACGTCGCGTTTGTCCAAGAATTACGACATGATATAGTGCGCAATCACACCAAGTTAATGCGTTTCGTGGCGGGAGAAAAGAGGCGAGGGACAGCAGTATACTGCTGCAGTGCAGCATACCGGTGTATTTGGATGACAGCATAATTGCTACTGACTGAATCAGTCAGTCACCAGATATTTTTCATAATACACAGGGTTGAATTGATTCGTATTGTCATGACCCACAACCCTCGCAAAATACGTATTCCAGCTCTCCGAAAACCAAGGTGTTTGAGTGTTGCTCACATTAAACCGTTCGTTACCCGTCGACATACAGCACACCCAATGTATTTGCTAACTCTTCGTCCTGTAATTAGAGAGATATCAGCTATGTGAACCGAACCCTAAGACATAGGGATACTACGCTGCAATGCATTAAGCAGGGCAGAAAATGCTATGACTTAAAGAACAGGCACGACCTAGCCTGCTAGCGATCCAGAAGCGTGAAGGAGAGACAACAAAATCGACACAAAAGTGAAAAGGTCAAAGTAAAGCATAACGAATGCAAAACACTAAACCGAGTAACAAACACACACAAACAAACAACCAAACAAACCAACAAACAAACAAACAAACAAACCACCAAACCACCAAACAAACAAACAAACAAACAAACAAACAAACAAACAAACAAACAAACAAACAAACAAACAAACAAACAAACAAACAAACAAACAAACAAACAAACAAACAAACAAACAAACAAATAAACAAACTAAAATTCTCAGAAAAACATGAAAATTGGTCGTGCATCGCCCAGAAATGTGATAGACAATGGTATTAAATAAATGAAACAACGTACCTGGTGACAAACAGAGCAAGCATGCTAACGAAATAAAGGGATACGTAGGCAACCGGAGCACACGAAAAGCACCTTCCCGGCAGCCGAGGCGGGTTTGTCCCCGTAGTAACGATAGGTTCTACTAACTAGTCGGTTTGATACCTCGCTACCCTGTCTGCCGTTTCCTTCCTGGTTTCGCCGGTCTACAGACTCCTTTCTGATTTCGTCAGCCGCTGTTGCCCTACGAACCGTCCCCTCCCCCCGTCTTCATTCCATTGGGTTTCGCCCATACAAGGAATGCGTGGCGTTTCCTTCTCAAATCCATTTTGCCGTCGTGCCAAATACAAAAAAGACGAAAGAGAGGGGGAAATGCCAAAAACGAACCTACTACGTATAACATAGGTAGCTGAAAAATCGAAGAAAAGTATTAATACCTGGAAACAGCTCAAAACTATGTCGGGTATAAAGGCCTCTATGCATTTCGTTTGGTTTTTACCAGTGACCCAACAGATTCACGCTGAACCATTGACCACGTCGACGAACGGGCAACTGTTTCCTATTTCGTCCCATTTATTGTCTTCGCCCTTCAATCCTCTCTCCCTCTTGGTAGAAATTCAGACTCCGGGTCTCTAGGTAGGCTTTGATCCTTCCTCCCCACTACGGTACGTCGCTTGGATTTTCATCGCGATTGTATTTTAGCTCCTTTTATCCTCGTAGAATTGCGTCCGAGCCCGCCTACGCACGACACGAAGGAGCTCTCAGCAATTTGTTTCCTTTCAATTTGTTTAGATGAAATGAAAATCTGACCACGGTGGAATTTGAACTCGGGTACGAAAATTACTATTAGCCTTTGGAGCTGATCACTAGGCTACCGGGACGACCGATGGAACCCGCTATCTCACATATAGTCCCGAGAGAGATGACAAACCGCGTTCAATGCTCCATCGGCGTGTGGGAACCATATTGGCACTAAAGGTAATAATGTACTTCATATAATGGGACGACCGTTGTTAGCCACGTGGAATGAATTAACTGCTGTGTGTGTATTCACCCTTCCCAAGATGAGACACTTAAAAGAAGGCCCATCGTTTTTGGCGCCTTCTCGTTGCGCCGACGACTATCAAATGTGGTCGCGCATATTGTTTTCACCTTGCTCGTTTGTCTCCTCGAAAAACACTAGTTCTAAAGGACCAGCATGGCGGCTGAACTAGCCGGCGTGCAATGGAGACAATACTTGTATTTATAATCACATAAATGCATATGGCTGGGCACTGTCACAGTTTGCACTGGCAGAAGTAATTTACTGGTAGTAATAATACCAGTTGTTTAGCCCGTAGATTTAACGTTGTGTTTGTACAAGAGATGCGACATGATGTCATACGCAAACCCACCAAATAAATGCGTTTCGGGGGGAGACAAAATAGGGAAGGCACAGCGTACTGCTCTATAAATAGTACAGCATACCGGTGATGTTTGACGACAGCATATAATCGCTACTGACTGAGTCAGTCAGTGCCCAGATCTATTTTAGAATATACAGGGTTGAATTGGTTCGCATTGTCATGACACACAACCCTCTCAAAATACGTATTCTAACTCTCCGAAAACCACGATGTGTGTGTTCTTCAAGTTAAACCGTCCTTTCTACTCGTCGAGATATGATACAGCACACCCAATCAATGTCTTTGTTGACTCTTCGTCCTATAAATAGAGATACACCAGTTATGTGAACTCACAATTACGACACCGGGATACTACGGTGCAGTGTCGTAAGCAAAGTAGACAATCCAATGCCATATACGACAGGCACGACCTACCATGCTAGCAATCCAGATGCGTGAAAGAGAGACAACAAAACCAAAAACGTTAAAAGGTCTACAGAGTAGTAAAAAAGCATAATGAACGCAAAATTGACAAATCGGAGTAATAAACACGCAAAAAAACAAACAAAACAAACGCAGACAAACAAACAAACGAACAAACAAACAAACAAACAAATTCAGAAAAACATGAAAATGGGTCGTGCATCGCCCAGAGGAGATGTGATAGACAATCATCAAATAAAAAAGATGAAACAACGTAACAAACAGAGCAAGACTGCTCACGAAATAAAAGGATACGTAGGCAACTCGAGCACACCAAAAGCACCTTCCCCCCAGCCGAGGCAGGTTTGTCCCTGTTGTAACGACAGGTACTACCAACTAGTCGGTCTGATACCTTGCTACCCTGTGTGCCGTTTCCTTCCTGATTTCGCCTGTCTACTGTTTCCTGATTTTGTCAGCCGCGGTTTCCCTACGAGCCGTCCCCTCCCCCTGTCTCCATTTCATTGGGTTTCGCCCATACATCGGATGCGTGGCGATTCCTACCTAAATCCGTGTTGTCGTCGTGCCAAACACAAAAATGACGAGGAAAGAGAGGAGGAAATGCCAAAAACAAACCTATTACGTACACTGTGTGTGTGTGTGTGTGTTCTTCACATTAAACCTTCCTTTCTACCCGTCGACATCCAGCACACCCAGTGTCCGTGCCGATTCATCATCCTAAAAAGGTACCAGTTCTGTGGTCACAAAACTACGACACAGAGATACTACACTCAGTGCAGTAAGCAGAGCAGACAATGCAACGCCATATACGACAGGCAAGACCTACCCTGCTAGCAATCCAGGTGCATGCAAGAGAAAAAAAAGAGAAAAAAAGGGAAAAAGTGAAAAGGAAAAAAGCGAAAAGGAAAAAATAATAAAAGGTAAATATACTGAAGCAAATCAACAATCAAGCAACCAAATAAAAAGCATGACAAAAAAAGAAAGAAAGTGTCGTGCTTCTCCCAGAGGAGATGCGACCTCCAATAAAAAACCAAATGAAATGAAAGAAAATAAAATGGACCGAAACAGCGCCAACAGAGCAAGACTGAGAACGACAGGATAGGACAGCCAGCCGGAGCACACCGAAGGCCAGCCGAGGCAGGTTTGTGCCCATAGTACAGGCAGGTTCTACCAGCTAGTCGGTCTGGCACCTACTCTGTTTGCCGTCTCTTTCCTGCTTTCGTCCGTCCTGGTTTCCCTATGACCCCCCCCACCCTCCGTCTCCCTTCCCTTGGGCGCCACCCATACAACGGGTACGTGGCACTTCCAACTCAATTCCGTTTCGTTCTCGTGTAACACACGAGAGTCCCGGAAAGAGAACGGGGAATGACAAAAACAAAATGAATACGTACGTAGCTAAGCCACCAAAGAAAGTCCTAGGACAAATACGGAAGGCGGAGAAACAAAGGCAAAAGCGATCACGGTAACATAAATAAGTGAAACAAAGTAAACGAAGCAAATGATGCGAGGGGTTGTAGCATCGCTGTCGTGCCCCCCTTGAGAAGCAACAACAGGCAATACAACAAGCAAAAAGAAAAATGAAAAAAAGAAAAATAAGAAAAAAAACAAACAAACAAACAAACAAAGGGAAAGAAAGACCACCAGAAACAGTGCCGCGTTCGAAGCGGCTACAGAGGTGCGCGGCACGGGTAGTCTAGGTGGGACTTACTAGTCAGCCTGGTACCTTGCTATCCTGTCGGCTGTTTCCCTCCTGCTCTCATCAGCCGCGGTTTCCGTACGACTGTTGCCCCCCCCCTTCCCATTCCCTTTTGCACCCCCCGCAACGGATGCGTGGCGCTGTCTACTCAGTTCCGCCTCTACCTTGTGCCACCGGATCATGAACTGTTCAGCCGCTTCGAGGACCCCCCTGTGCCACTTGCCCACTTTAGTTGCTGCAATGGTCCATACTGCGGTCTCTACTCCAAACACCAACGGGACCTGTGCCGTGGACCCCTTGGAGGCTTGAAACACCTTGAGGTCTTCAGCAAGGCATTTCTGCCAGGACTTTGGTTGTCCGCCCGGTCTGCGTCCCTCCCCACCCGTCATGGTCCCGAACATAATCCGACTGGGTAGTCGCCCCTTGGGTTGCCGTGCCACGGCTCCCGCAAAGAACAGACGCCGTTTACGGATTGTCGTTTCGATGCTCTCGCATCGTGTCTGCTTGAGAGCCTTTGCGTACGAGAGGGTCCTATAGTCGCCACGCTGCCGACGCTGGAAGCCAATGACACGCAGGAGGATTTGGTGGTGTGCCGATCGGAGTCTGGCGAAGTGTTGTGCACCGAGGGTCCACGTCATACATCCGTACAGCAGGGTCTCAATCACCTCGGCCTTCAACATGCGGATTTTCAGACTAAGTCGAGCCGTCTTCATGTCGTACAACTCTGGTCCGAACCGTTTGAAGCACGCCCACATGAGACGGATCCGTCGTTCGATTTCGAGTGAGAGGTCAGCGTCTTCGTGGATAATGCCGCCGAGGTACAAGAACTGGCTCGTCTGTCTATACCTCTGACCAGCTGCTTCGATAACGAGCGGCGGAGGAGGGGGTGTCTGGTCCCGTGTTCGTAAGATCATCGTTTCCGTTTTCTTTTCTGACACCGTGAGGCCTGCTGCTTCGAAGACAGTCACGATGACTGTCATCATTTTTGCGAGACTCTCCGCAGACTTTGAGACAATTCCTGCATCATCGGCGTACAGCATACCCCATACAGCCCTTCGCACGCATGCCAATGGTACCTCTTTTCCAACCACTACATCCTCCTTGAGGTGAACCAAATCCCTCATGATGTCTTCGTCTTCGCTGAAGCGTACGAGAACAACGTGTATCACAGCAGCGAAGAACACGTTGAACAGCAGTGGCGACAGCACGCAGCCTTGTCGTAGCCCCTGCGTGACATTAAACCAATCAGAGTGCTCACCATCATCTGTGCGTACGCAAGCACGCATGCCGTCGTGGAACTGGCGGATGATTGTAAGCATCTTGGTTGGTATGCCAACGCGTGTAAGTACCTGCCACAGCAGCTCCCGGTCGACAGAGTCGTACGCTTTCTGCAGATCGATGAAGCACATGTACAGAGGGATTTTTCTCTCTCGTCCGAGTTCTTGTAATCGTCGTACTACGAACAGCATGTCGACTGTTGATCGTGTAGGACGAAAACCGCATTGTTCCTCAGGGAAGATGCCTCGGTCCTCGCAGTAGTTGCTGATACGGGATGCGACGATTTTCAACAACACTTTTCCTGCATGGGCAACAAGCGAAATCCCTCTGTAGTTGTTGCAATCAGTTCGGTCCTTCTTTTTGTAAAGTACCTTGATGATCGCGTCTTTCCACTGCTGGGGGACTTCACCCGTTACCCAAACATTGACAAGAATGTGGTGGAAGCATTGGATGAAATCGGGGTGATCGATTTTTAGTAGCTCGGCGGGCAGGTCGTCTGGTCCTACCGCTTTCCAATTCGGCATTGTCTTAACGGCTCCCATCATCTCGTCCACAGATGGCTCATCGCCAAGTGATTGTTCAAGCGGTCGTGGTGGCAATGGATCGATGATAGTGGGATCAAGTTTCAGTGATTTCGTGTTCAAGAGTTTGTGGAAGGCTCTCATCCACCGTTCACGAATTAGCACTTTATCCCGTAGCAGCGTGCCATCCTCGTCCCTTATGAACTGCTCGCTTCGCGCTTTCTTGCCCTCCAACCCTACAGTACCCTTCAGGTGCTTGTAAAAGCCTCGCTGGTCGTTATCAGCTAGGAGTCTCTCGGTTTCGGCTAGGTACTCTTCGAAATACGCATGTACCCCTACAGCGACCACCTCCCGAAGATTCGCACACGCGGTCCTCAGAGTCTTCCACGCGGTACTATCTCGGGAGTGGGTGCGTAGGTGCTGTCGCGCCTCTTCCCTCGCGGACCATGCTATTTTGAAGGCAGCCGAGGCTTCGGCCGTCTCACACCATCGACGCTTGCGTGGCTGGTGCGATGTGGGTGGTACCTCGGCTTCTACCGCATCGATGACGGTTGAGGTGAACATAGTAACCATACCAGCAATGTTGTGTGGTTGGAAAGGTTGGTTGAGAGTGGAAACGACTCTCGCAACTACTCGCTCACGACATTTTCCGTCGGACATAAACACCTTGCGGTCAAACGGTCGGCCTTTTGGCGTCTTGCGTGCTTGTCGGTTTGATGCAAAATGTCCAGAGAGACGAACCTTCATGTGTACGATGTTGTGGTCTGAATCAGCCTTAGCTGGTGGCGGAGGTTGAGGGACAACTTTAACATCGTGTACTCTAGGCCGATGGGCTTGTCGGGTTAGGATGTAATCAATGCGCTTACGGTCATTCGGGCCGGTGCCGTTGTGAGTATGCGAGATTCCGCCCTTGCGTGTGCTGAAAAAAGTGTTGGTGAGAGCTAGCTTGCAATTGGTAGCGAACGACAGGAGTCGTTTGCCATTATCGTTGATCAAGTCGCGGCCGTATGCTCCCAGAACTCTGTTTTCATTATCATCGCACCCTAGTCTCTGCCCAGTTCGTGCATTAGCATCCATCAGTACGAACAAACACTCTCTAGTTGGAATCTGTTCGACTAGGTCCTCCAGCTTTTTCCAGAAAACACGTTTCAGCTCGGTGTCTTTGGTACACTCTGTTGGGGCATACGCAACGACAAAATTAACTGCCTCGTATTTACCAGTCAGCTCGAAACGCATCGACATAAGCCGTTCGTCTATGAAATCGTGGGTATACACAGACTTACGGCATATAGACTCCTTGACTGCCAGTCCAACCCCATACAACCCCTGTCTGGCTGCTGTTTCTTCCTGACCTGAACAAAAAACTTGATACCCAGCAGCGTGGAATGTCGTCCTGCCGGCTCGCCGAGTTTCCTGCAGACCGACGAAGTCACAGCCAAGCTGTTGCACCTTCGTCAGGATGCGCTCGTCATGTCCATACCCGTTCTTCCCCTTTACAGCCAGGGTGCGCACGTTGTAGGTCGCTACCGCCACAAGTGCCTCCTTCTGCCTCGTACGAGCCTCACGTGCTGACTTCCTCGCCAGCCGACGTGAGGCCCGTCCCCTCCTCCGTTTTTTCTTCTTTTGCATTTTTTTCCTCTCTATTGCTAAACTGGCTCTTCTCTCGGTCCTAGCCCGGTTCGCGCCTTGGTTTCCATTGACCGGGTGCAGCCGTCCCAGCCAACGCCGACACTCTCGTCCTTCCTGTCGCGTATGCGTACCCACGCGATGGCCAGCCTCTCCACTCCCCAGGCTGCACACCTTGCGCTCTCTGCTGTGGTGATATTCCCGCGTTGCTCTCAGGGGGATGAACTCCTTGGCGTTGGGGTTTAAAATAAAAGGCATCACCACCACCCCGCGCGGTCTTTACGGCGACAGGTTCGCCAGCCAGACCGCGCAGGGTTCCCTCTCCACCAAGCCGGAGGCTCGCTTGAGTGTGCCGCTAGACCGATGCGGGTCCTGGCGGGGTTCCTCGGCCCACCCCAAGGCGGGGCAGGCCAGGAGGGTAAGGGTAGGGTTAGGGTTAGGGTTAGGGTTAGGGTTAGGTAGTTGAACAATGGGAGAAAACTGTTAGTAGCTGGAAACAGCTCAAAACTATGTCGGGTATAAAGGCTTATATCGGTTAGGAGTAGGTAGCATTTGGTTTTGTTTATACCAATGCCCCAACAGATTAAAGTCTCACCAATGACCACGTCGACGAACGGGCAACTGTTTCCTATTTTGTCGCATGTATTGCCTTCGCCATTTAATTATCCCTCTCTTTGTCGTAACTCAAGTTCCGGGTCTCTACGTAGGGTCTACTCCTCCCTCCCCACTACGGTACGTCGCTTGGATTTTCATCGCGATACGATTTCAGCATTTTGGTCCCTCGTTGATTTGCGTCCAAGCCCGCCTACCCACGACACGAAGCAGCTCTCAGCAATTGTTTCCTTTTCAATTATTTCAGATATAGTGAAAAACTGACCACGATGGAATTTGAACTCGGGTAGCAACACTACTAACAACTAGCCTTTGGAGCTGACCACTAGGATACCAGGGCGACAGATGGAACCGGCTATCTCACATATACTACCGAGAGAGATGACAAACCGCGTTCAATGCTCCATCGGCGTGTGGGGACCATATTGGTACGATAAGTGACGCACTCCATATAATGGGACGACCGTTGTCAGCCACGTGGTAATACCTATAAACCTGTTGTGTTTGTATTTACCCTTCCCAAGATGAGACACTACAATAAAAACACATCGTTTTTGGCTCCTTCTCGTTGCACCGACGACTCATGAACATGGTCGCGCATATTGTCCTCACCTTGTTTGTCTGTCTCCACGCTAAACACTAGTTCTAAAGGACAAACATGGCGACTGAAGAAGCCGGCGTGTAATTGAGATAATACGTTTAATAATAAATACATTGATAATATGGCTGGGCACTGGCACAGTTTTCACTGGCACAAATAATTTACTGTCAGTACTAATATACTGATTGAATAGGCCAGTTTATTTGCCAGTAGTATTTACGTTGCGTTCGTCCAAGAAAAACGTCATGATATAGGAGGGGACGGGCGAAGCGTAGGCTGGCTAGGAAGGCACCGCGCATCGCCCGGGAGAGGCAGCAGAGTACACTTGTTAGGGTAGCAACCTGGAATGTGCGGACTCTGGCTGTAAAAGGAGCTTACGGCTATGGGAGAGCCTGCAGCATCCTGTACGAGGCAGCGAGACAAAACGTTTCGGTGTTAGGGCTACAGGAGACAAGGAGGGCAGGCCGAACGGAATTCGCAGCAGCAGGGTTTCGGGTGTTCTGCTGTGGCACGGAGACAGGTGGAACACACGGTGTGGGAATAGCCGTTAAAGAGTCAATGTGCAGGAACTCTGCGTACACCACCGAATATATCGATGAACGCCTTATGGCCATGAGGTTTGAGATAACGGGCAACCGCGGAGCGGTCAACTTCGTAGCTGCGTACGCCCCAACAGAGGTCGCAACCGCCGACAGCAAGCATAGGTTCTGGGAAAAACTTGACAGCCTCGTGCGGGGGATCCCTGCCAAGGAGTGTGTCTACGTACTGATGGACGCCAATGCGCGGACGGGAGAGAGGGTGGATGGAGAGGACGAACGTATCATGGGCGAGCACGGGCGTGATAAGCTGAACGACAATGGCAGGCTACTGCTGACCTTCGCAACGGACAACAGACTAGCAATCACGAACACCTTCTTCCCCACACGTAAGGGTGGGATATGGCACACATACAACGGCGTATCGGGGGACGAATGCCGGCGCATCGATTACATCCTCACGCGACAGGCACACCGCGGCCGAGTGTCCAACGTAGTCGTCGTTCCCCAACCGGTACGCCCAGTAAAGGCGGACTCAGACCACAACATGGTGGTAGCCACCGTCGACCTCGGTGGTAGACTTGCCCACAACCGAGCAGTGCGGACCAAACCGAAACAGCAGCAGTTCAGCCGACAAGAATTGGAGGTCGAAACCGCACGACGGGCAGTGAGCGACCGGTTCATCCACAACCTCGACCAACAACCGGGTGAGCGAGCGACCACCACAGCGGGGATGGCGACGTTGTTTACCAATGCCCTCCTCGACGCGGCGCAGACAGTACTACCCGAGGAACCGCGGAGACGACGCACGCAGGAGTGGTGTGAGACCCCAGCGACGAGAGCAGCTTTGGAGGAGGCCCTTGCCAAGCGGCGGGAAGCGCGCCGCGCGATGAGGGGCAATTGGACCACAGCGACATGGAGGACCCTCAAAGCAGCATGTAAGGGAGTGACCGCAGCAGTCGAAACGGGCATTTATGCCCACCTCGATAAGTACGTGGCGGAGCTCGAAGCGGTCTACAAGGACCGCGACATGAGAGGGCTGTACAAACATCTTAAGAGATCAGTGGGCCTCAGCGGGAGACAAGCGGGGGGACAGCAGTTCGTCACGGACAAGGGATGGCGTGCTGCTCCGGAGCAAGGAAGACATCCTCCAGCGGTGGGCGGGATTCTTCGGCACCCTCCTCAACACCAAGTCCCCCACCCTGAACGCGGACATCGCCGAAAAAGTGACGCAACGACCAGCGACGCGAGCCACCCGACGGTTGGGAGCGGCGCCAGACCTCGAGGAGGTGGAACGGGCAACGAAAGGCCTGCAGAACTGGAAGGTACCCGGCCATGACTCCCTCCCTGCCGAGTTGCTCAAGATCGATGACGACGAACCCGTCGTCCTGGAGCGTCTTCATGCCATCCTCGTCGACGTGTGGAACGGAGGAGAGACCCCGCAAGAGTGGAAGGATGCAACCATCAAAGTGCTGTACAAGAAGGGCGACCGGTCCAACTGCAACAACTTCAGGGGGATCTCGCTACTATCGCACGTAGGCAAAGTCCCCGCCAAACTCATCACCAACCGCCTAAGCGCCTTCTGCGAAGCCAACAACATCCTCCCGGAGGAACAGTGCGGCTTCCGACCTGGTCGATCCACAGTATGCATGCTGTTCGTCGTGCGCCGACTCCAGGAACTAGGGCGGAGAAGGAGAATACCGCTCTACATGTGCTTCGTCGACCTACAAAAGGCCTATGACTCGGTGGACCGAGAGCTGCTATGGAAGGTGCTGGCCAGGGACGGGATTCCTGCGGAGATGGTCGCCGTCATCCGCCAATTCCACGACGGAATGCGGGCCCGGGTGCGCATGGACGATGGTGAACTGTCGGACTGGTTCTTGGTCACGCAAGGCTTGCGACAAGGGTGTGTGCTGTCCCCACTGCTGTTCAACGTTTTCTTCGCCGCGGCTCTAGAGGTCGTTATCGTACGATTCAGCGAGGACGATGGTATCATGCAGAACCAAGTGTTCGTGAAGGAGGAGACGGGAGCGGGGACGGAGACACCACTCGACCGCGTACGGAGGGCGGTGTGGGGGATGCTGTATGCCGATGACGCCGGCGTTGTATCGAGGTCCGCCGACGGACTGGCGAGGATGATGACCATTATCGTGCAGGTGTTTGAGGAGTTCGGGCTGACGGTGTCGGAGAAGAAGACGGAGACTCTCCTGATGCGCGTAAAGGAGAAGCAGCCAACACCGCCCCCGCCGCCGCTGATAATCGAAGCAGCGGGGCAGAAATACACCCAAACCCACGAGTTCCGGTACCTGGGCGGCCTCGTCAACGAACATGGCGACCTCACCCGGGAGATCAACTTCAGGAGCAGAGCAGCGTCGGCGTGCGTCAGGAGGTATGGCCCGGAGCTCTTCGATAGGCCGGGAGCACCGTTTCGACTCAAGGCCCGCCTGCTTCAAGCGGAGGCGATGGAGGCACTGCTGTACGGTTGCATGACATGGGCCCCACGTCGCGACCACTACCGACTGCTGCGGACGATACACCACCGGCTGCTGCTGCGAGTTATTGGGTACCAGCGCAAGCAAGGCACCTACCGGCAGCTGTCCTACGCCCAGGCCCTGAAGAGGGTCGGGTGCCAGAGCGTGGAAGCCACTGTCCGGCAACGGCGCCTACTGTTCGCGGGGGCCGTGGCAAGGCAGCCAGACGGGCGACTCCCGAAACGACTGATGTTCGGGGAGCTGGTGGGGGGGAAGGACCCGGGCGCGGGGTGCCCGGAGCGGAACTGGCAGACGTGCCTGAAGGACGACTTCAAAGCATTCGGAGCTACGCACGGCTCTACGGACGACCAGAGACGTGTCTTCGGAGTCCCGAACTCATTTTGGGCGGAAGCAGCGAAGGTGAAGGGAGGAAGGCAGTGGTACAAGGGAGTGCTGCAGGGAGCTGAGAGGTTTATGACCTCCTGGCACAAGGAAGAAGAGGAGGCTAGCCGGAAACGAGCGACCAAGCGAGAAAAAGAGCGCAGCAATAATAAAGAGACACCAAGAACCAACGGGACGGAAGGGGTGCGGAAGAAGGGCGAATCGGCGAGGGAAGGAAACAAGCGAGAAATGGCGGACCGAGTGGCGCGATATGTGCCGGATTGACTCTCCTGGAATGTTTGTTTGTTTGTTTGTTTGTTTTTTCCCCCCTCCCCCCCACCGTCGCACCATTGCACCACCCCCCTCGGGATGACGTGTCAATGTGTTGTCTCTACGGTCTTGTTTGTTTGAGTGTTTGCTTGTACTTTTGACTTGTCTCTGTGTCTTTGTCTTTGTCTTTTTCCCTTCGTTGTTTTTGACCTATTGCAGTTACACTGCTCGCAGGCCGGGGGTACATCAGTCACACGGGACCATAGTTCCCTTCCCCCGTATCATGTCTGCGTTTATTATCGGGGTGGAGGACTCGATTTGTTTGCCTGTCCGGCGTGAACCTGGCACGGAACACCCCGGCATTATAGGGGCACCAAGATAGAATCAGGGGGCGTGTACCCCCGATTGGTGATGTTGACTTTTCCATTTTTATTTTCACCTTCACATAGCGTGTATAGGGGAGCGGAGGGCTCCAGACTATCTGTTTTTGACTGGCTTTGATCGCTTTGCGGACCCTTCGGGTTCCACTTTTATTTCAGTATACCTTTTTTTGGGTAAGTTAGTCTGTGACCACGGGAATCGACCGTGTCAAGTGTTGGATTAGTACGGATAGATGGAGGTACTGGATAGAGAGACCGGCACGGTTTTTAATGTGAAGACAACAACAACAACAATACTACGCAAAACCCTGCAAACCCACCAAATAAATGCGTTTCGGGGGGAGAGACAATAGGCAAGGAACAGAGTGTACTGCTGCAGTGCAGCATACCTGTGATGTTTGACGACAGCATAATCGCTACTGACTGAGTCATAGTGCCCACATATATTTAATAATATACAGGGTTGAATTGGTTCGCATTGTCATAACAAACAACCCTCCTAAAATACGTATTCCAACTCTCCGAAAACCATAATGTGTGTGTTCTTCAAATTCAACCGTCCTTTCTACCCGTCGACATCCAACACACCCAATGTCTTTGCTGATTATTCGTCCTATTAATAGAGAGATATCAGTTATGTGAACATAAAATTACGACACAGAGATACTACCGTGCAATGCCGTAAGCAGAGCAGACAATGCAATGCCATATACGACAGGGACGAACTGCCCTGCTAGCAATCCAGATGCGTGAAAGAGCGACAACGTAAAGCAAACGAACGAAAAGGTCAAAATAAGCATAAATAATGCACAAAAAAACAAATCAGAGTAATAAACACACAAACCAACAAACACACAATATAACACACAATATAACACACAGACAAAACAAACAAACAAACAAACAAACAAACAAACAAACAAACAAACAAACAAACAAACAAACAAACAAACAAACAAACAAACAAACAAACAAACAAACAAACAAACAAACAAACAAACAAACAAACAAACAAACAAACAAACAAACAAACAAACAAACAAACAAACAAACAAACAAACAAACAAACAAACAAACAAACAAACAAACAAACAAACAAACAAACAAACAAACAAACAAACAAACAAACAAACAAACAAACAAACAAACAAACAAACAAACAAACAAACAAACAAACAAACAAACAAACAAACAAACAAACAAACAAACAAACAAACAAACAAACAAACAAACAAACAAACAAACAAACAAACAAACAAACAAACAAACAAACAAACAAACAAACAAACAAACAAACAAACAAACAAACAAACAAACAAACAAACAAACAAACAAACAAACAAACAAACAAACAAACAAACAAACAAACAAACAAACAAACAAACAAACAAACAAACAAACAAACAAACAAACAAACAAACAAACAAACAAACAAACAAACAAACAAACAAACAAACAAACAAACAAACAAACAAACAAACAAACAAACAAACAAACAAACAAACAAACAAACAAACAAACAAACAAACAAACAAACAAACAAACAAACAAACAAACAAACAAACAAACAAACAAACAAACAAACAAACAAACAAACAAACAAACAAACAAACAAACAAACAAACAAACAAACAAACAAACAAACAAACAAACAAACAAACAAACAAACAAACAAACAAACAAACAAACAAACAAACAAACAAACAAACAAACAAACAAACAAACAAACAAACAAACAAACAAACAAACAAACAAACAAACAAACAAACAAACAAACAAACAAACAAACAAACAAACAAACAAACAAACAAACAAACAAACAAACAAACAAACAAACAAACAAACAAACAAACAAACAAACAAACAAACAAACAAACAAACAAACAAACAAACAAACAAACAAACAAACAAACAAACAAACAAACAAACAAACAAACAAACAAACAAACAAACAAACAAACAAACAAACAAACAAACAAACAAACAAACAAACAAACAAACAAACAAACAAACAAACAAACAAACAAACAAACAAACAAACAAACAAACAAACAAACAAACAAACAAACAAACAAACAAACAAACAAACAAACAAACAAACAAACAAACAAACAAACAAACAAACAAACAAACAAACAAACAAACAAACAAACAAACAAACAAACAAACAAACAAACAAACAAACAAACAAACAAACAAACAAACAAACAAACAAACAAACAAACAAACAAACAAACAAACAAACAAACAAACAAACAAACAAACAAACAAACAAACAAACAAACAAACAAACAAACAAACAAACAAACAAACAAACAAACAAACAAACAAACAAACAAACAAACAAACAAACAAACAAACAAACAAACAAACAAACAAACAAACAAACAAACAAACAAACAAACAAACAAACAAACAAACAAACAAAATCGTCATGAGGCACAACCCTCCCAAAATACGTGTTCCAACTCTCCGAAAACCAAGGTGTGCGTGTTCTTCAAATTTATCCGTCCTTTCTACCCGTCGGCATTCAGCACGCCCAATCAACGTCTTTGCTGATTCTTCGTCATATTCATTGAGAGATACAAGTTATGTGAACAAAAAACGACGACACAGAAATACTTCGCTGCAATGCCGTAAGCAGGGCATACAATGCAATGCCATATACGACAGGCACGACATACCCTGCTAGCAATCAGGATGCGTGAAAGAGAGAAAACAAAGCAAAAAAAGCGAAAATGCCAAAGTAAAGTACATTGAATGCAAAAAAAACAAAAGACTACGTACGCGTAACAAACACGCAAACTAAGGCTGTTTCTTAAGGAAGTTTGATTTGTTTCAGTTCGATTTGTTTTTTTCAGCCCATTATTGATGTTTTTGACCGGGAACGCGGGCTAATCGGCTGCGCGCTTCCTGGGATGAGTGCGCCCAACATCTCAGAGGTATCCAACGCAAAAATCCGCTTCTCCATCGAAGCATTTTCAAGTTCTTGAGGTATGTGGCATTTCGAATAATGTCCAACAAATGGCATTCCAGAGGCACAAACTATTCAAAATTCCCGTATTTTCTGACTGGAAAGTACCTTCAAATTGTATTTGATGTCTATTGTTCGATTTGTGAAAATGCTGGATATTTCAAACTGCTTCGATAGAGAAGCGGATTTTTCGTGGGGTACCTGTGGGATGGTAGAAGAATGCATTCCGAGAAGCGCACGACCCTTTCGACGGCGCATACCGGTGAATTTTGACGACAGCATATTAATCGCTACTGACTGAGTGAGCCAGTCCTCAGCTCCAATATATCATGTACAGGGTTGAATTGGTTCGCATTGTCATAACAAACAACCCTCCTAAAATACGTATTCCAACTCTCCGAAAACCAAGGTGTGCGTGTTCTTCAAATTTATCCGTCCTTTCTACCCGTCGGCATTCAGCACGCCCAATCAACGTCTTTGCTGATTCTTCGTCATATTCATTGAGAGATACAAGTTATGTGAACAAAAAACGACGACACAGAAATACTTCGCTGCAATGCCGTAAGCAGGGCATACAGTGCAATGCCATATACGACAGGCACGACATACCCTGCTAGCAATCAGGATGCGTGAAAGAGAGAAACAAAGCAAAAAAGCGAAAATGCAGTAAAACATTGAATGAAAAAAAAACAAACACACAACAAACAACAAACAAACAAACAAACAAACAGAACAAACAAACAAACAAACAAACAAACAAACAAACAAACAAACAAACAAACAACAACAAACAAACAAAAAAAACAAACAAACAAACAAACAAACAAACCAACCAACAAACAAACAAACAAAAGCAAAACAAACAAACAAACAAACGAAACAAACAAGACAAACAGAACAACAACAAACAAACAAACAGAACAACAAACAAACAAACAAACAAACAAACAAACAAACAAACAAACAAACAAACAAACAAACAAACAAACAAACAAACAAACAAACAAACAAACACAACAAACAACAAACAAACAAACAAACAAACAAACAAACAAACAAACCAAACAAACAAACAACACAAACAAACAAACAAACGAAAACTCAAACACACACAAAACTCTTGTGTGTCAAGATGGAAACAAAACAATGTGACGAGCGTTATAAAAAGCAAATTGCACCATTAAAACAAAAAACAAAATGAGTGACATCAAAAAATAGACCATGATGAAGAAATTTGAGGCTTTTTGAGTGCGTTTTTTTTAACTACTCTCTAAATTCTGCCGAGAAGATTGAGTAAGTTTGAAAGAGTGTTTGCGTTTTTTTTTCTTCTTACTTTTACTTCTCTAAAAATTCTCCCGAAGGAAGGATTTGCGGTAAAATGTTTAAAAAACGGCAAACAAGTACTTTAGAGAAGTACGTTTTTGATCAAAAGTTACGGTAACTTTTGGCTCTCAGTTTCATTGGCCTACACACACCGAGCATTCTACCGACGCAGAACGGCACAAATTATGGGACATGTCTCCCATAGGCCCCAACCTTGCTGCTTGCTCTACACAACACAACAACCGGTGGGAGCACAGAGGCTCGAGAGGTGTGCTACAGTATGATACGGACAAGCGGTGCTGGATTTTGCTGACGGGGCGCCGGCGGACTGCTGGCGGCCCGCTACGGTACGCTCTCGCCGGCTTGGTGTCGTGGAGGATGCGCTGTTCAGAAGAACTACTCATACGAGTACGAGTTACTCGTACGAGTCGTGCTCGTATGGAGACGTAGTCTTACCGCCTTGCTTGTAGAGCGCGACAGGATGACAGATCGCCGTGTATCATTTCAATTTCACCACACTGCGGTAGCAGCACTAGCAGCACTAGCAGCAGCGGCGGCGCGCCGCCACGGTCTATATATGCCGGGCCCCGGGCGGGCTTGGAGCGGAGCGTGCCGGCGCGGTGTCGCGCGTAGGTCGTGGGCAGCAGCAGGAGCAGCACACGACGACAAGAAGAGTTGGTCGCAAAATCGAGAAAAGCAAAAACGGAAGCTGTTGCTTCTCCTGCTCTGCTGCTCCTCTGCTGTTGTTGCTGCTGCTGCTGCTGCTGCTGCTGCTGCCGCTGCTGCTGGGGCTGCCGCCACATAGCTGCAGCCACCGGTGCTGCTGCTTGCGGTCGTGGGATTGCAACTGCGGCACTGCGGTCATACCCCTGCCGCCGCCACCGTTGCTGGGCTGCTGTTCCTCTCGTACGCTACTTTTTGTTTGTTTCGTTGTTTGTTTGGTTTGCCGCATTGCCTCACCCCACTTCCCTTATTATTTTCGGAGGCGTCGCCTGCAGGATTTTGTTTACTTCTATCGCAAACACCTTGAAACCATGAGGGGAAGGGAATTCACTTTTTTGAGCGGAAGGAAGGTATATTTTTTTTTTACTTCTATCGCAAACACTCTATTATATTAATACCAACTGGTCGGTCTGGTACCTTGCTATCCTGTCTGCCGTTTCCTTCCCGCTTTCGCTTGTATGCCGTCCCCTGCCTGCTTTGGTTAGCCGCGGTTTCGCTACGAACCGTCCCTTCCCCCTATCTCTACGAATATTTCATTTGTGTTTAGCCCATACAACGCTTCCTACAGAAATGAGGAGGAAACATATTTGAAAAAAACACGTCTTCGTAGTAGGTAGCTATTGTAAATAATCGAAGAAAACTAACAACAGCTGGAAACAGCTCATATCTATGTCGGGTTTAAACGCTTATATAGGGTAGGAGTAGGTAGTATTTGGTAATTGTTTTAGCAGTGACCCAACAGGCTAATGCCTAACCATTGACCACCTCAATGAACGGGCAATAGTGTTTTATCTCGTCCCATTTATTGTTTTCGCCCTTCAATCATTTCCCCTTAATTCCGGGTCTCTAAGTAGGCTCTGCTCCTCCCTCCCCACTACGATACGTGCCTTGGATTTTCATCGCAAGAATATTTCAACACTTTCTTGCCTCGTCGACTTGGGTCGGAGCCGGCATACCCACGACACGAAGGCGCTCTCAGCAATTGTTTCCTTTTCATGTATTTAGATAAAGCAAACACCTGAACACAAGATAGTAGTGAAATTTGAACTCGGGTACCAATACTAGTAAACTTTGGGGCTGACTACTAGTCTACCGGGGCGACCGATGGGAGCCGCTATCTCACATATACTACCGACAGAGGAGACAAACCGCATTCAACGCTTCATCGGGTACCCATGTTGGTACTACAGGTAGTAGTGTGATTCGTATCATGGGCCGACCGTTGTAAGCCGCCTGCTATTGGTTAACAAGGAGATGCGTTTGTATTCACCCTTCCCAACCAAGATGAGACACTTCAAAGGTATCGTTCATTGCGCCTTTCCCTTGCAACGACGACGCATAAATAGTGTCGCGCATACTTCCTTCACCTTGTTCAATTGCCTCCACAAACCGTGTCACTTAGTATTTCGTAAACCCGCGTGTGTGTATGTCCCGGGCGGCATAATACCTCTTGAACTGTTTGTGTTTGAGTATATGTGCTTACACGCGTCAAACCGCACATTTACCGCATGTTGGCTCTTCCAAACTGTTTGTTTTTGAGTATGTATGTGCTTCTATGAGTCAAACCGCACAACAAAAACGTGTTCATGTTTAATTATTTATTTTCAGGTGCGGGGGTGCAATCTGGGCAAAACAATAAAACAAATAGATCGCAATTCCAATTTAATTATTTCGTACCAGAAATAGAGTTAATTAATTATTTTCGGAGTTCGGGCACACGATATACCGGTATGTCTAGTTCTAAAGGACACACATGTCGGCTGAACAAGCCGGCGTCCAATAGAGGCAGTACATTTATTCATAAACATGTACATATGGCTGGGGACTGGCAGAGTTTCCACTGGCGGAAGTAATTTACTGACCATACATAGTAGTATTGACTGAGCCGGCCAGTGTATTCGCCTGCAGTAGGTTTAACATTACTGCGTTCGTCCAACAAATATGACATGATATACAGTAGTAGTACGCAAACCCACCAAATAAATGCGTTCCGGGAGGATAGAAAAGGGGCGAGAGATCGTTTACTGCTGCAGTGCAGCATACCGGTGAATTTTGACGACAGCATATTAATCGCTACTGACTGAGTGAGCCAGTCCTCAGCTCCAATATATCATGTACAGGGTTGAATTGGTTCGCATCGTCATGAGGCACAACCCTCCCAAAATACGTGTTCCAACTCTCCGAAAACCAAGGTGTGCGTGTTCTTCAAATTTATCCGTCCTTTCTACCCGTCGGCATTCAGCACGCCCAATCAACGTCTTTGCTGATTCTTCGTCATATTCATTGAGAGATACAAGTTATGTGAACAAAAAACGACGACACAGAAATACTTCGCTGCAATGCCGTAAGCAGGGCATACAGTGCAATGCCATATACGACAGGCACGACATACCCTGCTAGCAATCAGGATGCGTGAAAGAGAGAAAACAAAGCAAAAAAAGCGAAAATGCCAAAGTAAAGTACATTGAATGCAAAAAAAACAAAAGACTACGTACGCGTAACAAACACGCAAACTAAGTCTGTTTCTTAAGGAAGTTTGATTTGTTTCAGTTCGATTTGTTTTTTTCAGCCCATTATTGATGTTTTTGACCGGGAACGCGGGCTAATCGGCTGCGCGCTTCCCGGGATGAGTGCGCCCAACATCTCAGAGGTATCCAACGCAAAAATCCGCTTCTCCATCGAAGCATTTTCAAGTTCTTGAGGTATGTGGCATTTCGAATAATGTCCAACAAATGGCATTCCAGAGGCACAAACTATTCGAAATTCCCGTATTTTCTGACTGGAAAGTACCTTCAAATTGTATTTGATGTCTATTGTTCGATTTGTGAATATGCTGGATATTTCAAACTGCTTCGATAGAGAAGCGGATTTTTCGTGGGGTACCTGTGGGATGGTAGAAGAATGCATTCCGAGAAGCGCACGACCCTTTCGACGGCGATCCGGGTCAAAAACATCAATAAATGGCCGAAAAAAACAAATCGAACTGAAACAAATCGAACTTCCCTAAAAGAAACAGCCTAACAAACAAACAATCAAACAAACAAACAAACAATCAAACAAAAAAACAAACACACACACGAACAAACAAACAAACAAAAACACAAATAATAATAAAATAAAAAAGTAGGCCGTGCGTCCCCCAGAGGAGATGTGGTAACCATAAAAAATAAAAGATGAAAACAACGTAATACACAGAGCAAGACTACTGTACTAACGAAAGGAACGGGTATGTATCGGAAGCACTCCAAAAGTACCTTCCAGGCAGCCGAAGCAGGTTTGTACGAGTACCAACGATAGGTTCTACGAACTAAACGGTCTGGTACATTGCCAACCTGTCTGCCGTTTTCTTCCTGGTTTTGTCAGCTACTGTTTCCTTACGACCCGTCCCCTTTCCACGCCTCCATTTCATACAACGGATGGGTTGCACTTCCTACTCAAATCCCCTTCGTCTCCGCACCAAACAAGAAATACAAGAAAAGAGAGGAGGAAAAATGAAAAACAAAATGAGTACGTAAACAATCAAAGAGACTACGAAATTAAGCGCTGGAAACAGCTCAAACTATGCCGGGTATTAAGCATTATTCCTAACGAACGACACAAATCGCAACTCTGGTGAGGTTTTTGTCATGTATCATGATTCGTTTGGTCGTGTAAGGGCCAATCCTAACGAACGAAACCAAAGCATGACTGGTGAGGTTTTTGTCATGTATCATTATTTGTTTGCCCCAAACTTTATCCTGCGTAGCTGAATACAATCGAATGAAACTATCAATACAGTAGTAGCTGGAAACAGCTCATTTGTATTTCAGGTAATAAAGCTTAGATTGTGTGGTATTAAGGGGCCCCTTCGGTCATGATGAAACACGAGTCTTCCATCGTTGAAAAATATGTTTTTCGTTTTTTTTACAGCAGCAATACTGTTTCTGGTATAATAACACCATACCAGTACTCCTTACGGAAAACGGCATAGCTCCAGTTCTAATGCTCAGGTTTTCGCCCATCGAGTATTTGCAAAGCGCCTAGACCACGGTCAACATTTGTGTCTCGGGAGGCATATCGATCAGACGCCTTGGTCGTCACGAAAAGTACCTCTAAAGAGGCACGCTGTCGTCACGAAAAGTACCTCTAAAGAGGCACGCTCTAAGTGCCTCTTTAGAGGTACTTTTCGTGACGACCAAGGCGTCTGATCGATATGCCTCCCGAGACACGAATGTTGACCGTGGTCTAGGCTCTTTGCAAATACTCGATGGGCGAAAACCTGAGCAATAGAACTGGAGCTATGCCGTTTTCCGTAAGGAGTACTGGTATGGTGTTATTATACCAGAAATAGTATTGCTGCTGTAAAAAAAACGAAAAACAAATATTTTTCAACGATGGAAGACTCGTGTTTCATCATGACCGAAGGGGCCCCTTAATAGTAGGTATTTTTTTTTTTTTTTTACCAGTGACCTAACCGACTAACGCCTAACCTTTGACGACATCGACGAAACGGAAATTGTTTTTTATCTCGTCCAATTTATTGTTTTTGCCCTTCTTAAATCTCTCTCTTAGTCGTAACTCAGATTTGGGTTTACTAAGTAGGCTCTACTCCTCCCTCCCCACTACGGTACATATCATACGTGCCTTGATTTTGTATAGCGAGCATATTTCCGAACTTTTGTTTCTTCCCTTGTCGACGTGCGTCGGATATCCCTACCCACGCCACGAAGGCGCTCTCAGCAATTAATTTTTTCATTTTTCCTTTTTCAAATAAAGTAAAAAACTCACCACGCGCTTGAATTTGAACTAGGGTACCAATACTACTGTATGTCGTAGCCTTTGAAGCCGACCACTACTGGGGCGACCGATGGAAGCCGCTATCTCACATATTTTACCCAACGAGGTTATAACCCGCTTTGAATGCTCCATCGTTAAGTGGGACGTTGGTACTACAGGTAGTGTACCTCGTTAAGTGAGCCAACCGTTGTAAGCCACCTGGCATCAGCCAACAACGTGCTGCGTTTGTATTCACCCTTCCCAAGATGAGACACTTCAGTTTATCAGGGATGCGTGTGGCGGCTGACGGCTAAAACAGCGCGAACGTCGGATGTTCGCGTCAAAATCTAAAATTGTCCGAAAGTCGCTCGCGAACGTCAACTCCAAACCTAAGAAGGCGTTAAATCGGGGGATGGATCACTTTTATCCCCGCCCTATATGCCAGGTATATTCATATATCGTTTTGCATGTTGCCTACATACTTACTTTGCCATTCAGGTATCATGCTGCATGCAATCGCAGCGACGGCAGGGGGCAGTCTTGCGTGAGGCGCCTATGTTGTCCTGTTGTTGTTGATAGTACTGTATTATATTTGTATTAATACATTATTAATAATTAATTGTAGTAAAGCGTAAAGTCTAGATCGCCGTACCTTCTTAATTTATGATAGCAAGAAGAGCAGCTTTCTGTGAAACAAAATCGAAATGCGCAACATATTTGTAGAAGTGTACTATTAATACGATAGAAGCAGCACTATTTGACTGAACACGGTTCCGAATTAAGAGGCTCCTTAACCCAAACATCGTCGGAGTTCCGATTTGTGTCGCTATATTCCTCGTAGTATCGTTTGGACATGATATTGCTCTTCGTTTAGCACTTAGTTTCCACTCGTTTAGCAAAATGTGTTCTTGGGTAAGGCATAGAGCTATCCGAGTGACCACCCTCAAAAAAGAAGATTGTGCACCTCTATCTTGGCATTCGTCTGTAGACATGAAAAATGTACCGATGTTGTCTTGATTTACTATTCAAACTTTAAACAGCAGTGCAGCCAGCAGCCAGCAGCTAGCTGCTGAGTATGAAGGGGTTTCCAAACTATATTATGGAGACTTTTTCCTGTAGGGGTGATTTTTAATACTTGTATGTAAGAAGAAAGAAAACTATATAATTTCAGGAAGCGGCCAGAAATTCACACTAAAACTCGAGCACGGTCATGCGGTTGTCAAACGACTAAAAACAGGAGTGCCTCGCTCGCGTCTTCGACATGTACCTCAATTTGGAGTGCGCAATATTACAGAATATAAATAGTATATTAGAGTGTTTGCGATAGAAGTAAAAATAAAAATACTTTCCTTCCGCTCAAAAAAGTGAATCCCCTTCCCCTCATGGTTTCGGTGTGTTTGCGATAGAAGTAAACAAAATCCTGCAGGCGACGCCTCCGAAAATATTAAGGGAAGTGGGGTCAGGTAATGCGGCAAACCAAAGAAACAACGAAAACAAAAAGTAGCGTCCGAGAGGAACGGCAGCCCAGCAACGGTGGCGGCGGCAGGGGTATGACCGCAGTGCCGCAGCTGCAATCCCAAGACCGCAAGCAGCAGCACCGGTGGCTGCAGCTACGTGGCTGCAGCTACGTGGCGGCAGCCCTATCAGCAGCGGCAGCAGCAGCAGCAGCAGCAGCAGCAGCAGCAACAGCAACAGCAGCAGAGCAAATGTGGGGGATCCAAAATGGATGTATGGCTAGCCACACAATTTGTTTTGTTTATAGCGGGCTGAGCGGAATTGTCACGAAAACGATACACCAGCGCATAACTTCGTCATCTAAGGTTTGCCCTGCTTAGCACAATGCTGGTAACTGCTATTTTGTGCCACAACTGGAACCCGTGTATGTAGCATATTATCCAACGTCTCAACAAGGCATCTGTAATGGTTAACCCTTTGGACAGCACACGCTGCTGGTGGTCCTCCAAACGATGCTCGATGGGCGCACTAGAGCCGCACGAGGCCGGGGCGGTAGGTTGAGATCGGGGTGAGAGTGTTCAGAAGTTCATCTCTGGTTTATGGCGGATGCATGCCGTGTGGGCTCACTTTTAGCAGGACGCAGCAGACAATCTCTATCAGTATCATCGCTATTCCTTTCTGTGCTTTCCGGGGCTGTGCCATCGTGCGTAGTAACCACCACCAACAGCACATCAATAACGTACAAGCCATTCTGAGTAACTTATAACGGGTGCGGCAAAGCCGCACTAGCCCTGGCATTCGGTCGACGTCAGGCTGAGAGTGTTTTGAACGAGGACGCCGGGCTTCCAGTCGTGCCGGTTTGGCTCAGTATCAGCAGCATGCAGCAGAGCAGTTCCATCCATAAGATTATTTTTTCAAATCAACAAGCACAACAACTTGGGGTTGTTCGTAGGAGGCTCCTACAAAGACTGGATTGCACCGTATTGCCAGTACAGAGACAGAACAATCAACATAATATAAAAAACCTTTGTCATCTATTCAAGAATGTGCCACTTCAACAAAGAAACGTAAGTGGCGGTATTCGGCGTCGACTATCAAAAATACTTAGTCTATAAGTGTATGTAGCAAATGTCAGTTGGTTACATATACTGCAGGTTTCGTCGACGGCTTTGAGCAAGTGTCCGCTGTGCACAATTCTCGCATTTATGGCTATATTAGAGACTCCGAAACTTGGTGACCGTTTTCGCCACTCTAAAAATGTCGATAATGACTATATAGATATCGCTGTTTGCCCGGTCCGACCACAGTTCCACGGCGAAGTAGCCCGCCACTGTGCGATTCAAGCGGTGATAAAGCACAATTTATATGCGGCCCAACCTTCCATGTTGTGATGAAAAACCTTACCACGACGTCACGTACGTGCTCGTCCGTGCAATTGTCGAACAGTATGATCTGCGACGTCATGGTGCTGATGATGGTCGGGCTGTTCGTCTCGTTCCTATCCGGAGCCGGCTCAGCTCCATGCCCATCGAATACTGTTCGGGTCAACGTCACTTCCACAGCCGATCTCCAGGATCTTACTGACGCGCTAGCCTGCTCGGGTAAAGGGTCTTTTGACATCACGTGGTATTCCAGCCTGGCCATTACTCAGATTATCGCGGTGTCTGACTCAAAAGACGTGGCGGTCACTGGAAACGGTTTTCCTAGCATTCGTAGTGAGATACTAGGCGGTAATGGCGCAGGTGATATCGTCGATGCTGGAGCTGGGAATGGTATCTTCTCTATCTCGAACGGATCTTCTCTCCGCCTCATCCACTTGATGATCGAGGGGGGGAGCGCAGAATTTGGGGGCGCAGTCAAGTTGCACTCTTCGAGCTCCCTGTTTGTTTCCGGCTGCACCTTTGCCAATAACACCGCTTCGTACGGAGGTGAGACAATAAGTTCGATATACGTTTGTTTTTCGAGGTGTAGAGTAATCATGGCCAATCCCTCGATGTGGCCAGGCCGAAACCGCCAATAAATTTCACGGGAGGGTGGTAGTAATGAACAGCTGTTTTGTGGACAGTCTACTGCTGTAGCGATCCCGGACCAATACGTTCTCATGACGTCCACAATCATTGTACTGCATGACATTCGGGAAAAAGTTCGAATTTCCCCGCAAAGGAAAGAGGCCACTCGCCACCATATGCAAACGCAGCAGTCGGCGCTTCCAGGAAACACCTTACCCGTGATATAGGTCTGAGGTGTCCAACGTTCCAGTCAGGGCAAGCTAATATATCGTTTCCTTGTCAGGTCTCTACGCTGAATTATTGTATTTGCCAGATAATCAGGATCTTGTAATATGTAGTCTTTTGAAGAGCTTTTTTCGTTTTCATTTTATTTCAATACTATTTCTGGTACAATTTTGACCTTTTATGACTCCCTCCCGAAACAACATTTCTCCAGTTCTAATGCGTGATATACCCCCCTGTCGGCAGTTTGAGAGAGCGTAGGTCGTCGATTAGCAATAATTTTCTGCCAGCAGCCGGATTGATCGGACAGCTTTTTCATCACAATCGGGACTTTCATGGGTCATCGCACACTTACAATATTATGCCCTGCTCCAACTTGATACCTTTAACCCACGCCGAGCTAAGTTTTGCTAATTGATTCCGTGAGTGATATTTGTTAAATTATTTGGGGGTTTATGGTCTAAGTTAGTGCAAATGCAGTTGTTTCACCTCCGAGGCGCACGATAAAAAAGTGTATATTCCATCATACGCCACCCGTACATTAATGTAATTCTGCATTGCATTGGTATGGTAGCCAGGGCAGTCGTGCACCGGCGTCGTTCATCGTACTCTGCAATAATACCCTCACTCCTAATGACGCCTTCTCCCAGGTGCCATACATCTGTTCGGCAACTCCACTATGCATGGGAACGGCGTCACCTCCTTCTGGGACAACACAGCCGTGCAGGAAGGAGGTGAGAAATGTCTCAAAATTAGCCATGGGTTGTTTGCAACGGTTCACTTTCACGAAATCCAATACATTACGCAGTGCGCGACGATACTGTTGGTTTGCTGTGATTCGTTACGATGTTGTCAGAGTAGCCGACGAAATGCCTGGTACTTATACTCGCAGACTGGTTCAAGTTCACCGCCTTAAGATTCTTAAGCATCCAATGCCCATGTTTTTTTTGTAAATTATCTGGAAATGTGGCACACGAGTTTTATGAACCCATGCCCACCCATATTCGCTTTCATGTTTGAAACTGCTTTGGCCGGATTGGTTATGAGCCTATTTTTGTATATGTTTTGTTAGTAAATACAAATGTCCCGCTAAATATACATCGAAGCGTTTCGTCAGCAGGAGGGCACGGCCTCATACCTCATATAACACGTGCACAATATATCGGGGTCAATATCCGAACAACAGCGTAGAAATAGAAAATTCGTTGGGCAACAAGTACTGGATCGGGCCGGAAAAGACGCGCGTGCCTTTTAATTAAAATATGTACTGGGTAAGAGGTGTTTCCCGCGCTGGTTTTTGTTTCGATCGGTCCGAAGTTGACACATTATGTCGCGAATAAATCGACATGATCCCGGTTTGATTATGGCTCATGTCTGCATTTGCTAGATCAGCAAAAAATACGGTGGTTGGGGTTTGGGAATTTGAACGGTACGAATATGTCAGGGGGTCTTCATTAAAAAAAGTCATACCGCATTCATGCGATGCATTTTCATGATCTTTTTCATTCAGGAAATATTTTCCACGGGAATTCAATTAAAACCCAATCATTCCGCATTCATGCGATGCCATGGTTCAACTTCTTATCAGTCCGGGAATATTTTCCAAGTCATTCAGAACGAAACATGACTATTCATGACAATTTGCCTACATTGACCGAAGTACTGAGTACGAACTCGTACTCGTCTGTCGTCTGTTTTCTAACGGTGAGTTGACCCTGGCGTGTTTTTCAGCCTCGTCGACGGTTATATAACAAAGTAGATACGTACCATGGATTAATGTTTTAATGCCCGACTACGGCACGGCGAAATAAACGGAACAGTATTCGCGAGAAGAAAAATGTTTTAACGTTGAGCTTCAAACGAGTGCACACTAACAGCCCATGTCCAGTTTTCGGTCCCGTACGAAACGGTTCCCCTAGCTAAAATATTCGATGCGGCCCCTAAATGCACCGGTCCCCTAGCCAAATTCCCAGACCCGCTTCCCTTATGCACCGGTCCCCTAGCCAAACTTCCAGACTCGGACCCCTAATGCACCGGTCCCCTGGCCACAAATCCCAGGTTCGGTCCCATATTGCACCGGTCCCCTAATGCATTACAACGTACGGGAGTGTCCGAAATGGCCGCTCGCTAGTCATCATCACCCGTCTGTTAGAAATCTCTAAGGTTTATTGTCAAAGCCCCACATTGAGCATGTATAGTTGGTGCACCCAATCTATTAAAATGACACGCCAACATATCGGGGCAATGGGTTTTTCTCGACTAGTATATCGTACCAGTATGGGCCTAGTCTACCGTAGATGACTGTGTTATGTGCGTGCTGATTGCGTCGTACGCCGTCGAGTGAGATTAAACCACTGACGAGTAATGATCCTTGTTCACAGTTGTCGCATACCTGTGTGGCAACCCGCTGGAAAAGGTCAAGGGGTGCACATAAAATGTAAACAACCCAGCAACATATTGGAAAGGACGTGACCACCGTCCAAAAATAGGGCCGATATATATGAAGTCACAATCGGTTGGCCGGCATGACTGGGGTGCCATCAACGGCAACAAAACAGCCCGTATGATGCAGTATGTATGTCGTGCGTTTGCTGATCGTCCAACGCGGCGGCGTTCACAATACCCATGACCGTTGTTTCCATTTTCACCAATGATGAACGTTTTTGTTGCTAATGGTGTGTGTGTTGTAAATCACATGTGTCCGGCATGGGCATGCATGTACGCACATTTTGCCTGTGATTGGGTGGAGTTTGGTACCGACATTTCTCATCTCGGGTGGTCTTTGCTGCGCACGAACGTTTTCGCTTGTAACGAGAATAAAATCTTTGCTTTCCCATACAAGATCTAACCCTTATATATATATATATGGACAACCAACGCCAAGCGCGCCAAACATGAGGTGGTATGTATATTTCGTGACAGGAAGTACTACCGGGCGTCGGAGAAGTGCATGGGTTGCGGTCGACGATAAAATTGCTTTGGTTGAAACGTCGACGCGTATATACAATGATATCCCCGCCGGTGCTGTGGGCGCGCAAAATAAACGCAAATCCGTCACGCAGAACTGGAATACCTCTTGCAGTAATAACGCGACTAGGGCACGGGGGGTGGGTTCAAAACTCGCGTCGATATGTGCTGCTCCGGACGCATGCTACGGTAGAGGTGCACCACGTTGATTATGAGGGGGATCACGTGAGGAGCTCTGTACCTCAAATAAAGACAGGTTTATGAAGAAATTAGAAGGGCTAACCGATTACCAATCCCATGGGCTAAGTATTCAATGTAAAATATAGCATGAAATTTCGACGAGTTTGGGTTAAGGAGCCCCGTCATTCAGAAAATGTTTCAGCCGAAAAGTGCTACCGTTATCGTACTACTGTACGGTTCTCCCATGATGAGCTAAACATCAACGGTTTTGTCATTCCCACAGACGTCCCACTACAGTGAAGAACGCCGAGCCTCCCGACACCAACCCAGACATGATATACGTTGTGCCAATGAGATTGAGTCCCTCAACAACAAATAAGTTTCGGATTCCCTGCAACAGCACGTTTCAGACGGTGTTTGGCACAGACAAGTGTGAAACTTGATGTCACATGCATGTGGGTAGGGACTTGTAGTTGTACGCCTCTAGTGATGTGTTCCGTTGGGACACACGTCTGAGGTAAACTAAATTCAAAATCAATATCCAGACCTACTGTAGTGCTTTCACCCTTGCTCGTCGAAAGGCTGTTGCGACACCCGATGTTTGGTGTGTGCTAAGCCTCGTCACCATAAGAGGCTTACGCCATATTAAGCATAACCTCCTTCGTTATCCAATGTGTTGGGCGTGAAGCAGTCACTCTAGTGATCGAGTAGCTTGGAGACCGTGGTTGTGCTGCATGCGATGTGATATGCGGAATTCTACAATTAAACTGGTATTGACCGAAGGAAAACTAACGCTTGGAATAGCGGTGTGCGTTCAAGCGGAACCCGCCAACAACATTTCGAAATACCACATAAATCACAACGCGCGAATTAAAACACATTAGCGCAGGCAACCGTCGTCAACTCGACACCACCTGTGACCAAGTATGTCGCACGCGTTACCCGAATCTCCCCCGCTTGTGTACGGGCGTAGTTGCCGGGTTTGTGGAAACCGGGTCACGTACAGCTCTCTCACGCAAAACGACAGGATGCAAACAGGCGCACTACTGTAGTTATATATGAAAGCCTATACGCACCACACAATCATGATGCTTGTTGCATGTAAAGACGAAAGCCGCTTCTGTTATTTCCGTTTTCTCGGTCCCGTCTCGCAGGTACTGTACGGTAGTAGAACGGTACCTCGGGCAAAGCGATCTTACACGCACAGCAGCCCGCGTATGTTGGAAGAAATACAATGCAATCGTAGCTCCGCTGCGTTCACGACACACCGCAGAGGCACCCACCGCAATCAAAGCAACACGGCGATAGCGATGTGCTCTGGAAGGCTCGCAGTGAAACAAGCCAACCACGCTAGCCCCGACTCGCCCGCTTCTGTAGGCGCCAGATGCGTGTGAATCGCTCACAGAGAGCTCCCGCAAACCGCATTTTAGGCCGCGGGCAGCGAAGGCATACACGTTATATCGACAAACAGCACACGGTGATAATACCACGGAAGCATGTTCGCTCCGGTCAAACAAGAGCTTTGTGTTCCCGTAGGCCAAATAAAGCCTTGGCCTCTTCGTTGCCTCGCTTGCAGTAGTACATGTTTGCTGCTCAAGGAGGCGAGACTACCTGGTAGATTCCGCAGGCCATGCTCGGTCAAACTACCATATACGAAAACCAATCAAACCAATTGCCACCGCATTCAAAACGCGCAACCGGTGATCACGGTTAACGTGAGACGACGATCGACACAACAAAGCTCACGAGGTATACCACGATCGCCTTCTTCGGTACGAGAGGTCTGGATATCAATCACGTTGGTTACAAATAGTCAGTGCGCAGTATTCAGATAACTATACGGACAGTCTATAATGGAAGCCTTCACCTTGTACATCCTCCGGAAATTACACGTTTTTTTTTCATGCCGCAGCGAAACCCCAAGGCCTCAGCACAAGCATCAGGTTATGTCTTGACGTAGGAAAAATAAGGCCTTATTGCCAGAAGCGAGCCGTATGACGCGCGTGCGCCTGCTGCACACCGTAGGCTGTTAGCGTTAAAAAACCCAAAACACATTGCCGCCGCATCCATAGTACAGCACAGAGTAGTAATATTTATTAAGCACGGAAAAACACTATTAGTATTTCACTGTTTCCAACGGAACTACTACTGAATTTCACACATAAGGAAGGGCTGCTGGTGCCCTGTGGTCGTCAGCGGACATCCGGGGGGATATTGTCCGGGCATCCTAGATGGACATTGCCATGTACGATTGTACACCACAATCATGCGGAGCAAGGGTTGCAGTACGTATTCCTCCTCCATCAGCTTGACGCCGAGGCAGACAAGCGTAGAGTACGACCCTGCCTGCTGTTGATATCAAGTAGGCTGTAGGCTTGGACTTGTGTCTGGGGTTTTCTTCTCACCCATAGCACTATATTGTGTTCGAAGCCCGATGGAACAAAGGGGATGCGCATTCTGTAATAATTTGTGATTTACTGTGTTATTGCTTTCGACTAACCCGTAGCGATTCCCAGCTCGCCAGGGATATGGTAATGGTCTTCTACCATTAGGTTCCTCGGTGGTTCTAAGCTACGTTTGTTGGATCGAGATCAGCTGGTCAGGGCGGAGGCTCTAGCTTACTTGTACCATAGTAGGAAACATGAAGTAGCGAACCGAGGCGTGGATAGGTATCCCTTCGAGTGAAGCTCCCGAACATCGCAGCACGGCGGCCGCAACCAACTGGAAAGGGCTTGCAATACAACGAGTTGCACACGATAGGCCATGCTCTCCCACATACGTAGAAGCCGGGTATGTGAACACTGGCGATGTGCAGCTCTCGCAATCAGGAATGCACAAACAAGACTCGTGCACAACGACAGACAGTACACAGCAGACAAATAAAAATGGGATTGTTTTATGCACTCCGCTATGAACAAAGTTACAGCCTGTTTACAAAAACCGGTCACATTGAAACGTTCCTTTTGTCTATGTTCCAGGTGCCGTGTTTGCTTCTTCGAATTCTGCAGTCAACATCGATGGCGACATCACGTTTTACCACAACTTTGCCGGGGGCAGCGGAGGTGAAACACGGCAGGATAATTGACCTCGTACCCTTTGTTTCTCGTCGTTTGGCATCTATGTTCCTGGCATAAAATAAGAACGCCACGAAAATGCGCTAGGGTAGGGGTTGGAGTGTGGCACTCAAACTGCCTAAACTGGCAGTGATCAACAGTTCAAATACCGATTGCCCTTGGATCAGATGTATAATTTGCTCTATTTGCCTGTGTATATCTAGCCCATTGGAGTAAGTATCGTCTTGGCTTCCGTTGTCTCGGACAATAATTTGTCGGCCGGCGTACAGACCGCTTGAAGCGAGGACGTTCAGAACGCTCACGTGCTACTATCACCGTAGTACACTTCTACCGTATAGCCGAGACGGAAATAACGATATCAGTTTGAATATAGCCGCGTATCAGCTAGTCCATCCCGTGCTCCTAACGGGAGTTGTGGTCTGGTTGGAATCGTAGGTGAAAAATAAAACGACAATATCTTAAGTGTGTCAAAATATACCGGTAGCTTGCCGCTGTTTGTGTGACGAAGCGCGGCTGAACCTTGTCAATAACGCCGACAGTAGTTGCACATGAATTTGCAACGGGTAGCATTTCCACAATGTCATACGTATCATACACCTAGATCGGCACATGTGGTGTTTCGTGCATCATGACATACGAACCAGTGCACATTCTAGATAGCAGACGCAGGGAAGACCGCCTGTGGCATCTTCCGTCGAGTCGGCTGAAAACCCTAACGACTTTATTTTCTACCCCCAGGTGCTATACGAGTGTTTGAAGACTCCTCCCTCCGACTTGGCGGTACCTCCTCCTTTCACAGCAACCGTGCGGAGGCGGACGGAGGTGAGAAGCGCGTATTGGACCACGGTGCTTAAAGTCCATGCTACATAATGATCGTTTACAAGGCTGGAGCTCACAAGCGCCATCAGACTATATTTACGTATCGGTGAAAAATCGCTATAGTTTTATCCACATAGCCGGCGATAGCAACAACGAAGTCGACTAGTCTCTATTGAGTCTGTTTAAAGCCAACGTAATACTTTGAACAGAGCTGCGTCCGGCAGTGTCGCCATTCCGTTCAGTTATTCTAAAGGAGTCCGGTACCAAACATCGTCCACGTTTCCCGCATTGGAAGCTCCGGACCGCACTCCAGAAGCTAGATTCGGGAAAAATTGTTTGTGGCACGCGATAAATGATCCCCATAGTTGGATGGCGCATAGAGCAGCTAACCATATACTTAGCTTAACGAAGATACGAGTGCAACGTGCAAAGAGTTGAAAAAAATGCTTCGGGTGAGGATCGATTAACGTTGATGGGCATAACTATACCCCCTCTAAGGTAGAATGTCCACCGAGTACAAACTGGTCGGGCGTTGAGTTTGTGTTGTGAATGATACTTTCGCTTGGGTACGTCCAGTCTATGTTTCTTGCTGTAGCATGGTTCTGGAATTGTCGATGGGCGTAAGGTTTTTATCTGGACGCATTCCTCCGTAGAATGTACCAAACAGTAGACACAAGTGCCGTGGAAGACGTGCTCCGAACCAAATATAGTCGGGGTATCAAGACTGTGCAGGCAAGACGTGCGGGGTAGCTTTGGCATTGTGCGTAATTGCTCGAAGCTATTACAAATAAGTATGAATCAACCAAGCACGTTAGCTGTACTTTTCGGAATACATCGTACGTTGAGGACACGGACTGCTACAATTGCCTACCCGCGGGTGCTGTCGACGCGGCAAACAATTCAGGCGTTACCATCACCGGCTAAGCTTGTTTCGCCAATAACATGGGTTAGGGTTAGTAACCCAGGGGGAAATCCCGTTGCACGCGCCGCGGACCCGCTTAGACCGAGCGCGAGCGGAGTAGGATACTCGACCAATGGTGTTCGGGCTCGGAAAGCTCTGGGACAAAACCCATATGCATATTATATTATATCACCGAGGGTACGCCTTTTTTATCCGGGTGGGGGAAATGTTTAATTTCTCCTGATAGTAGACAAAGTTTCTCTTAGTTTTTGCGAGATCTGGCTTCACGCTATTACGCGCACGTTTCCGTCTACATATACGTTATGCCTGTTGACTGCTTTGTACTCTGTGTAAACCCTTAAGCGTTTGGCGGTGTGGTAGCCTGGACGATTCCGACACACATTTCCCCTATATTTCGAAAGCACTCGCACATCACAGAAGCGGTACACAGCAGCAACAGCAGGACTACAACAACAATGAACTTCGCATAAACTAATAAACATATACCTGGCGGATATAATGGCCCGTGTCCCATTTTTCTTACTTGCGACAACCCCGGGATCCCAAAAGTCAACAAGACCCTGAAAGGGAACCTTGAGTCATATGTTTGAACGGAAAACAAACAACGTTCACCAAAACCACAAATACTACGTCGTGGCAGACATGGTACATACATGGTACTCAATACAAGGCATGCTGGGTGGCTCTGATTTGTGGACCGTGCAGTGATTGGATCCGCGGACAGTGGCCCGCCCGTGGTTAACGTAGACAGTTCATGCATGTACCGATCAAAAACGTGATCCGAAATATGTCAAGTTGGAACATCATCGTACACTGCCAAACTATGAAGGGTTCCCAGGAAGTGTTCCATGTAGAATACGTGGATATTCCCATTAGCACGAAGAACCCCTCAATATAACAGCAACGGGTAGCAGTATTTGCGGTCACTGTGCAACCTGAAAAAACTACCCACTACAATTGTTCACATACAGGTGCCATCGCTGCGTTTCGAGATGGATCTGTCACCATCAACGGCAACGCGTCGTTTGTTGATAATATAGCCAAAGACAACGGAGGTAAGAATCGCTCGCGATATCGTATTTCTAAGGCCTCGTTTGTGGTCGCACTGGACGAGTTGGATGCATGCACCTTAGGAGTTGAACTACAGTTATGTCGGTCGAATGCACGTACGAACATTGTCTGTACAATCAAGTACATCACGTCAATCCAGAACCATTCGTCCGTAACATGAGTGGTATTGACTTTGACAACAACAACCGTTTCGACAAGGTGTCGAGTAGAGAGAGGCTTGGGGGTTCATGTCACCAGCTCCTGGGTAGTTAACCGTGGCGGAAAGTCTATGTTGTCGTGTTCCGAGGGTGCTTGGTGTACAAACGCGCTATAATCGCGATGTCCAGAACCAGAGGATGTGTCAAATGTTTCCCACTCAAAAACGATTTCGATACAAAATATCACGCGTACATCACATCCAAACCATGCGAAATAATACACTTATCTACTGTTCGTTTGTTGTCTGGTGTAGCGTTCTCATACTGGATGCGGTCGGCCACGTTTTACCGGAGACCATAATAGGTAGTGGTCGAGCTACATTCGATGCGATAATAACACAGGTGATATAATACCTTACGCATATGTTCAGGTGCTCTGATCGCGAATATAAATTCGGTTTGCGTCCTCGACGGCATCATCAGTTTTGACAACAACTCGGCGGGGACCTTAGGAGGTGAGAAACTCTTGGTCCATGACGTGAGCTTAATCTTGACCGCTGAATGGTGCACCCAAATTATATCAAGTACTACGTCTTCGAGGTTGTTAACGAGGATCGTATCGTATGACAAAATATTGTTCAATATTCGCCGCTATAGCTCTGAGTGTTGAAGGAATAGCCACAACGTAATTAAGATGCAAAAGGGTATATAGACAGGTTCCTCGGTGTTGCCGTTTTTTTATCCTGACTGACCCATGTCAGCGATACCGGTGTCTATAGCGGCATAGATGAAATCGAATTATATAATATATTTTTCCACTAGGAAAATCCCTAATAAATAACTGTCGTCAGCTATCAAGCACACAACGAATAATGCCACGGTGTCCGAGCCATGCCACGGAAGGCGACTTGCATTACTCTTGAAATAGTTATGACCAGCGTGGATCCTCGACTCAGGAAATACACAGTGTCATTTCAACAACAATATACGTTATAAATGTCAGTTTCTGTATGACCAAACGGAACGTACCAGGCAGCAGTTTTGATTTTTCGATTGTGTTCGTACAAAGTAGATGTATTGTTTCTACTGTAAGCGTTTAGCATTTCCTTGGACATACGCTAGACCCATGGCGTTGCTCCTCTGATGGCACTTACAGTTTACCCCAAGGTCTTTTTACGTCCGATGTATAGGGATCACGTTACGAATAGCGTGTAACGTGGCAAGCTTCCTCCGGCATTGTCCGACTCGAACTATTGATGTCGTGCAAGGGGTGCAGGGGCGGCTATTCCTCGCGGGCAAGCGTTGCCCCCCTTTATCGCGATAGTACAAGTAGCTTAATGCACTGTACCACATAAGCCTGGGAACTCCGAAGAACAGCCTCCACACAGCCCTACCGGAAGCACGCGTTATTGGAACAAACATATACCGTCAATTGGACGCCAGACCTCTGGGCGTATACCTCTCTTGTCATAATGTATTTTTCTAACCGTAGAGTCGTGCATGGAGCGACGTCGTTATGCCCCGTCGATGATACTGAATGCCCTCCCGACTCGTGTTGTCTACCGGCAGGTGCTGTAAGCTCTATTGCAAATTCAAGTGTGCGCACGTATGGCCGCGTGGCCTTCCTCAACAACCATGCGGGATTGTCCGGAGGTATGAGGCATCTACGAGTACGTATGTATTGGGCTTTAGACAATTCCAACTCAAGAATGGTTTCCCAGGAAAAACCTATACGTATACATGTTTAATATTAGTTATCCTACATCGTGTTATATATATGCGGGTCCACAAATAGTGGTGGAGACCCAATCCCAAGCGGGTCCGCGCTGTGTTGGCCTGAGCCTAGTTATGTAGTTGTACACGGACAAGATAGGTGTAACACCAACGTCTGAAACGTATGAGTGTGATTTGTTGCCATACATATAACGAACATATTCGTCAATACAAACGTCTCTAGCTGGTGAACGTGTGTCTTGTCAGGGTGAGGTTTTCAGCACTACCAAGCCCAAGGATAGCTCACCACGTTGCTGTGTCAACTGGACGGCAAGTTTTTGTTTATTCACTGTTTCTCTGGATTGCCCAGAGTAAGGGTCCACCACTTCCCGAACATAGTATACGCCTAAGAATACTATGTTATTTTCTGAACGCAGCGAAGCCCCAAATGCATCGGTTGGTTTACATATATCCGTCTGGTGGTTCTCGCATGCCAAAACCGTTAAGGTGGGTGCGAGGTATAGTTCGTTTGGGAAATTCCAACAATAACTTGTTTGAATAAACAGACCGGAGAGTGCTTGGGATGGGATGATTAACCACGCCTTGTCGTCAGCACGTTTCTGAACAAGTCATACAGTACTACCGTGTGTGAAATGTTGTGCCAACTGCTGAGTCCAGGAGGTGTCAACACCCGGAATATCCAAAGACCAAAACAACGCTAAAGCCGGTATGAGATTGTGTGGAGATAACTCACATATCCTGTACGCGTCAACGACGGTGAACATCGATACTTAAAACGGAAAAAACAGCCAGAGTGGGTTGTCATGACCATAACGTGTCTTATATTTAAACGGCCGCCTGAAGAATGGAATGGTGTGCATGAGGTAAGGTCTACAATATGACATACTACCGTAGATCGTTGTTGTAGATCGTACTCGCACGTGCTCGCAAACATATGAGAGTACACAAAAGTTTTTGGTAGGAATCCTGCTTTCCCCGATTCGCCATACTCGTAAACCTGGTATACGTCATGTTTGTATGGCACCTGAACGACCTTGGCGCCCGCCGCCTCTAACCGTCGATGCACAACGATTGAAAATAGAGGATATCGATCTCACATGGGCACCCTTCAACGAGTCGATAGGTAAATCAAGTTATTCACCTGTTCAGAAGTCTTATTATAGCCTGCGGCACTAAATGTTTCGTTCGACCGCTAGATTGTAGGTTTGGTAGACGCTGTAGCAAGAGCACAACGATCATGACCAGCAACGGTGCCCCGGCTGCCGTATGTTAGCATCAACAGTACAGGTACATACATTCAACCGGCTGCAGCTCCTGTGATTGGGGCACGTTCTTCGTGAATAGCATGAACGACGACACATGATGCGTTGTGATCACCTCTGGAGGACATCGAAAACATGTTAAAAGAAGAACCATGTCCAAACGTCAACTTCAATGCCGCTGACTATTGTATGGCTGCCGACAGTAGTGCATCTAGTCACTCGTTCGACAACCAAGCTCAACATATCATCGAAAATAAGCATATCAACTATACGTAATACAAGGTTCCCCTCCGGGACGTGCCTAGGGGAGTGGCGCAAGGACGAATCGAAAACCTACAACAACATAATGCGATATTGTATCATACGCATATCATATTGTGTAGTCCATAAATACGACGAAATATCTGGGTATCACTGTTCACCAATATATGCCTTTTTAGAACTGCACTGCATTGCACTGCTGTGCTGCTGCTGTTGTCCGTTGCTTTGGTGGGAGTCGTACGCTGCGGGGGTTTGGTTTCAAGATGTAAGCTTCAGGTATATCGGCTTCAGCAAGCTCAGAAAGGATCGGAATGTTTTGGCGGCATCAAATGTTTTAATTCGCCTTGGCTTGTGAAACCGTAATACCTGCGTTGGTGGGCGTGGTACGCTTTAGACGATCTGCCTTTCGAACAAAACCTTAAGTCAGCTCGAGTGAGTTCCATGCAGTTAAGGCTCCGGCCCAATAAGAAGCTCATATTTATTTGTAATAGATCCACACACCAAACCACTGAGCGTGATCGGCTCATAAAGGCAGTACATAAATACATCATCGAATTGTATCTCGACGCAGTCGCAGCCGTTGGCTGTGTGATAAATATGCTTCACCTAGTAGACGACTTGCTACCCTGTCAGATGTATCTTTCTTTTTTTACACTAGTCTTAGCGCAGTCTCCCCATGATGGTCTCTCGGGAACCATGCATGACGCCGCCTGCGTTCCTTCGCCTCTTCCTTGTGTAACCCGATCCTGAGCCTCTGGGTCGCTTCGACGATGACCCAGTGCTGCTTACGAGCCATCCCACGGTAGGGGTACCACTTTTTGGCTCCATATTTTCTGACCGGTTGAGCTCCTCACGTGAGTAACCACCGGGTACTATTAATATTTGATGGGCACGTTTGTTTTTGGACTACCGCATTGACACGTTTGGTCGAGTTGCGCGAACGAATGTTTCCGAAGTCATGTTTCGGGTGAGATATTAAGCTCCTCATGTGAGGAGCTCAGAAAATTCTGCTGCACCCCTACCGTGGGATGACTCTTACCCACGTTTAATCCAGTAAGCCACTGCCCGATCGCAACTCGAACATGCGGTGGGGAGTATCCCGTGGACCTCTCCGTGGCTCAAAGCACTTTGATAGTGGTAGCTGGGTACCCGTGCCAGGTATTTAGTTTGATACCTGGTTCTAGCTTCTCCCCGCCTACCATCGTCGCTATCACCCGTTTTAGTGCTCGCCCTGCATTTTCGGAGCTACTCTGCCTCGAGCAAAAACGAGTGACGGTCTAACCATAGTCGTTTAGATAAACTTGCTTTGAGTATTGTTGATAATATTGGTGTTCGAGAGGGTGGTGTGATCCGTAGCATTCTCGTCGTTGAAACCCAGTAGCTCGCCGAAGCTTTAGTGGTGGGGTGTTTGTATGTCGTTGAAGTGCTTCTCGTCGACAGTCTACGTCCCACATCCGTTCCGCAGGGTCTTTTTCAAATCGGGCTTCTGAACGCTAAAGTTCTGCCTGTCCGGGCGGTCATCAAGTCGTTTATCTCTGGACCAAGCCGTTTCAGGCATGCCTATACCAATATATCCGATGAGCAATGTCGATGTGAGGTCGTCGCTTTCGTCGATAATGCCACCGAGGTCTATAGATCGCATCGTTGATACATAGGTATGGCCTGTGGCTCCTACGACGAGCGGTGAACTCCTACGGTCGCCCCGGTGGTCTAACTGGTAGCCACGAAGCCTTTTGGGTCGGATGTCGAGGGTTCGATTCTCCCCATGGAGGTTTTTATTCTCCAATGACACCGACTGTCGAGAGCGTATATTCTAGCGTTGGTAAACAAAATTCGACGAGAGTTGACGAGGGAAGAAAGGGCTGAAATCTTCTCGCGATAAAAATGCAAAGCACGAACCGTAGTGGGGGAGGAGGGAGAGGAGCCTACTTTGTGATCCCGGATCTGAGTTACGACTAGGGAGGGAGAAAGACGGAAGTGCGAAGATAGTAAATGGGATGGACAAGAAACAAAACAAAAACAATGATGACTAGTCCGGAGCGAGGAGCAACATTGATTCAGCTTCTTAGTTGGAGACCGTGATAATTGTTGTTTCGGAGATGGTCCCAAAGCTTTTCATTATCTTCACGAACCCCTCTGGCGACTTCGAGACAATAGCTGCATCGTCGACGTGCCTTATTTGCCACACTGCGTTTAGGCACGTACGCCAATGGCCCTACATTCGTCCATTTCACCATCCGCTACAAGCTGATTCAAGTATATCGCGGAAAAATCGGTCAGTGGCCAATGTCCACGCCGTTTTTTGGAGATAGACCCTGAAATTTGGCACACGTGTTTTATGCGCCCTACCCGAGACTTTAATGCGTGGCGTTTTGTTTTTGGTCAGATACTGCTTGTTTGGGAATTGTTTGGGAAATTTGGGTCAATTTGGGTCTCACGAGATCCGAAAATTCCGGCGAAATAAAAATAGATAAATAACCCCATTCGTCAAAGGCTCGCGTGGGGCGCATAAAACACGTGTACCAAATTTCAGGGTCTATCTCCAAAAAACAGCGTGGACATTTGGGCTTTTGTGCAGTAAAAGTGGAAAAATAGGCGTTGCCTCGTAATTACTTACTTTCAGTATATAATCGATTTTGGGCGTTAAATATGATTGAATATGATCATACGCATTCAGATCTTCGAATATTAGCGTGAAACTTTGTATAAACATGCCTTGGACCACCTGGAAGCGGATCGTTTAGGAACAAAAATGGAGGTAAAACACGTTTTCCTACGGAAACGCCCGACTATTGTTGACCACTTTGAAGGCCTGTGATCGGTCGGGCCACAGTTTCGGCAGTAGCGCCAGTTCTAGGTCCTTGGACAAAACCCTGGCGATGTCACCCTCTTCCACTGTTCATGGCGGTCAGTATGTTACCAAATATGTGACATTGGAGTTGCTATTGCATGCGGCATTCATGACTGACGAAATTTTCCGTGATATCCCTGAACCAGCTCGGAGTACAAGCATATTGCTTTGCACGCCGTTTTCTTCACTGCAGCGTACCAAACCGATGTGTATCGCAGCGGCGAAGCACGCGTTCAGCAGCAACGCCAGTATTTCGCCGCCTTATTGAAGCCCCTGCACGATCTCAAACATACCTCAGTTGTCGACGGCATCCACACGCACGCCGGCCTGCATTCGTTTGGACAACTGACGGATATGTTGAACCACCCTCGCAGGTACGCCGCCGGGCGAGATTGCCATCGACAGCAGTTATCGGTCGCCATAAGCATGTTCTTCCTACCAATCGACGAGCCCCGTGTACGAGGAGACATTTTTCTCTCATCCGAGAGCTTGCAGTTGGTGTACGACGAACAGCATGTCCACTCTTGATTGTGAGAGGCAGCACCCGAGCGGCTCCTTAAGGAAAAACCCCTAGCCTCACAGTAGAGGCTGAAATAAGATACGACTGTTTTCATTCAAACTCATGCCTGCATGGGAAACGAGCGGAATCCCGCGATCGTATTGGTTTTCGAGGGCGGTCCTTCATAATGTGAAATTCCTTTATTGATTATCTTTCGAATTGCATGTCATTATCGTTTTTCTGGGTATTGGGAGAGAGAAATCCCCCTAGCCAGATACACCCATCGCAGCCACCTGCGAGCTCCTGCGTACCTCGCCCATACTTTATAACGCCTCTCTCTCCCTACTATAATACCAGCCGGGTTCCTAACTACTACCGTCTACAGTTGTCTCGGATTACCAAGCATCCGAATGGTACCATACCATTCGACTCCTCCAACTCCGAGGAAATTTGAGACTACTGTTGACGGGCACTAGTTACCGTTTCCTACCCTAGACTGTTCCTTCCCCCGGCTGTCTCTCCTTCCCCTCTGTAGCCACCACTAGCTTACGCGAGACGTTTCTCGAATCCTCCACGGTATGACGCGTATACACCTTGTACGCGTCGGACCTCCACCTCCCTTCTCTCTGAATCACTCGTTCCGATATGTCTCCTCCGGCCGCGAGAGTGGTTGCTCCACCGATACGCAACGAGTGTAGGGCGAACTCATCGGGGTTACGACCTGACTTCGCCACTAACTCCTTGATTGCTCGGAGAGCGCGACCGTACCTTACCAATCTTACGGACTTGCCATCCGATACGAGGAGAGGGGGGCGTGGTCGGGAAGACTAGGGAAGCATGACATCAACTCCAACGTAAGGGCGACGGCACCGCCGTCGACCCTAAAGGACGACTTCGAACCGCGAACCTCGGTCCGTGTCCGCACGCGTACACTGCCAACCTGCTCCTGATCACCCTTATGACCCCTAAAACGCACCTCTATCTTGTCAGCTTGTCGCCATCGCAGTTATTCCAACTGCGTGCCGTCGGCGTAAAACGCGACGTCACCCCGCGTCAGGCAATGCACAGAGTGTATCGCCCCCGAATCGGCGGCGAACATCTCGTCCGATCGCGCCAACAGAAAATAACTCAGACATAAGCACAACCACGACACCTTTCCCTCCGGACCCCATGAAGGGATGAGAGTCTCCCCTGTCAAAAGCATACCAAACGAGACCGGCAGGCGAACGCGGCGGAGCATTCCCGCTGCTACGTGAGATCGTGAAATACCTTTGAGCGCGCACTGGACCACGGGGGCCGTAACTGGCAGCTCCACTCCAACATTCAACCGATGAAAATACTGTACAGCAGCGAATTTTCCGGAAATTGTATTCGCCATGTTACCTTCCGACGCGCAACACCACGAGGCAAACTCAATCAACGCCCCAAGCCTTGCTGCTTTCAGAATCGCTCGACGCCAAGTATTCCGGGTACCCCATCCACCTGCGAAAAGTGCGCCAAGACCGGCCACCAGACTTGTACGTGCGCCTAGTCGAGCCCGCAACTGAGCCGCCGACGTACTGGAGGCCAAGATGTCGGTACAGAGATCCGCCCCCGCCTTGCCCAGGCGCTGCTCCTGCCAATCGATGTCGGGACGGAGCGCACAGAGGTTGGGGGCGATGGTGGAACGGTCTCAACGTGACACCCCTTCCGCCAAAACATTCGCAACGCCACGCACGTGTTTTGCTCTAAAGCACCATCCACTGCGCATCTCTAGACACCCGAGAATCCGCATAAGCGCACCCGCTCGTGGTTCGCGTCACCCTCTACAGCGGTTGACCCAGTGGACGGCCGACATATTGTCGCCTCGCATTAGGATACTCTCGCCTAAGTATTGGGGTGCTACCTTGGCGTCGACTGTGAACGCCCACGCCGTGACAATCATGGCGAGCAGTTCCAAAACATTAATAGACAAATCGTCCCTCCCTTGCACGTGGGTCCGGAGGCGGTCCCGTGTGTCGTCGTCGAAATCGACCCTCCACCACAGTCCCGTCTCCAAACAAAACCCCCCCATCGCGTCTCCGGAAGCATCGCTGATGAGTGTGCGCGAGTGGGGCTGCGAATAAAAGCTTAACAATGGGGCGTCTAGTGTACCTGCCCCCCCGGACACATCGCCCTATCTATTATCAAACGCCAGAACGAAAGGTCGTCGTGGAACTCGGGGCCGAGGCGGACGCATGAGCGACCCGTCAACGGCTGCCCCCCCCCCCCCCCCCCCCCCCCCCCCCCCCCCCCCCCCCCCCCCCCGCCCCGGAATCGCTCGTGCCAGGCCTTCACCGGGGGCATACCCAACTGGTTAAGCATGCCCCGCACGAAAACTTTTCCCGGCCGCACAACTTCGCAGACGTGCAACAATTTTCCCATCAACGAACGCAACTCCGATTCCGACGCGATTCGACGGTCCCCTGGCCACTTCGCGAGTAGCTCGCGCAGCTGTGTTAGTTTAGACTGCGGTAAGGAAATCGTCATAGCGACCGTATCAAGCACCCACCCCAACACCTCGAGCCGCGTGTGCCACGAGGACACCTTGGCCGGAGCCAACAGGGGCGGCTCGCCCGATTTTTGCGCACCTAGGAGACGACCATGGTCGGATCCCAGGCTCTGCGACGCCCGCAAACACCGTTCGCCCGAAAGAAAACACTGTGGCTCAACCAAAACCGCATCGTCTACATACATCCGGGTGAAAAACGGCTTCGTTGGTCCGCCACCGTCCCCCGGGGGGGGCCGGTACGCGGGGGGCAAGGAAACGGGGGCCTCCCCTTCCGCCGGCGAGCTGACTCGCACGTGGCTGGTAGCCACCCGACCGAAAGGGGTAACGACCGCGTAATGAAAAAACGTTTGGACGTGAGAGTGTTCCAGGGCGGCCGAAAACAAACACCAGAACCCTGGGCTATTCCGCCATCCAAACTGGAGGCGCCAATCGACTACGACCAAATCGCGGAACGCGTACCCGAAGAGGGGGCAATGAGACCATTCTACGGGGATTTGTCGAAAGGCATCCTTCACGTCCATCTTGCTCAACAGGATGCGAGTAAGGGGTGCCGAGGGGCGACGCAAGTGCAAGATACGCCAAATTATCCCTCGCAACATGTGTCCTAAACTACAAGCTGGGGCCGACGAAAAATCGGTGTCGGTGTTGACTCCCGGTACAGATGTGGAAAAGGTCAGGTCATGGATAATTCTGATCTTCGAGGGGGAAACCGCCACTCCCAGAGGTCACACGCGCAGACCAGGGATCTGATCCGCGGCTTCCCGCGGAAAAACAAAGGCGCGACCGAGCCGTACGTCCTCGGCAATCTTAGATACAATGTTGTCCTCGTACGGGCCAATCGAACTATGGTTTCCATACCGCAAGGCGGCGGTTAGATCTCCGGCGCCGCCTACCTCTACCGGCACTCCGTGAGAAATTATTTTCACCAGCAGGTCAGTATGCGCGAATTTCTTAACGCCCCCAAACCAAGCCGCCGCCTGGCCGGGATCTACACGGGGAACGGGCAACCTGTTTTCTAGGGCTTTCATGCACGCGAACTGACCCTCGTGCACGGACAAAAACTGTGCGTAGCTACTCGCCACTCGCGCTAGCCCCTGTGCTACCCCCCCGGTCTCGGCAACCATCGATAAATCCCGCACTGAAGCAACGCATTCACGGAGAAGGGCAACCACACCTGCCGTTGGCTCCGTCGATGACCGACGGAGCCCGTCTCCCTATCCACTCCCCGAAGGCGCCGCGGGAGCCGTGGAACCGCCCCTCGCCGCGACTCTGCCCCCCCCGCTGCTTCCGGCAGCGCTTGCACCGACGTCAGGTTTAAAGCGTCCTTCCTTCGCTCGTCCACCCGGCGTCGTGCCGCCGCCACCACTATTGCCGCCGTTGTTATTGTTGGCGCCCCCCCGTCCGCCGCCCCTGGCGTGGCCGCTGTTTGGACGGTGCTTCTTGCCCGAAGGGTGGTCGTACAAGCACCCCGTCCCGAACGAACACGTGCCGTAATCCCGCCACGTGAAGCACACGCCGGACCGACCACCGCCACCCGAGCCAGCCGACCGGGGACGCTTCTCGCCTCACCCCGAGACTGCCGCCACCGCCGGGGCCGCTCGTGCGTCCATGAGGCCCCCTCCCCGGATGTAGTTCCCAAGCGACTGCCATTTTGGTGTCACTACGGGGGGCATTTCCTCGATCGCCGGCGGCCCCGCCTTCGCCGCGGCCACCGCGGCGACGAACAGGCGCTGTGCGTACACCCTCATGTCCTCGTCGATCAACGATGACAGCAGGGCCCGGTTTTCCGCCACGCAGGCTTTCGCCCGGTACTTCCGGCAGTGAACTCGAAGAAGCGTGAGACCCTCGTGGAGAGCGTTCTCTAGAGTGGCGAGCCGCTCGAGGGCGTCCTCCGATGTGACGCCGTTCCCCACGACCGCCAGCACGGCCTCGATCATAATCTCCATCTGTTCCGGGAGAAACATGGTCGCAGCCAGCCGGGGATTGTCCCCCTCGGCCATGTACGAGGCGAAGCGGAACCCCGTGAAGGTGTTCAGTTGCATGTTCGTCTCGTCTGATGCCAGCGCCACGTCCGCCAGCAGGGCTTGCATCTCAGAACACTTCATGCCGTACACCGGCGGTTTTTCCCCGGTCGTGATCCAGACCTTCCGGACGCCCGGGATGCGCCATGCGTTGTAGCGTTCTTTCTCTTCGGCGCGCCGCACTGGTGTCGCGGGTTCGGGTTCGTTGTGGTCGTCGTCGTTGCCTCTGCGGTAGTCGTCGAGTTCGTTTTGCAGCTGATGGCACATCTGGACGGCCCCTTTTTCCGCGGCGACCTCCTCCCGCGTCGCGTCGAGTATCTCCCGCAGCTCGTCATTCGCCGCCGCTTGCGCGGCTTGAAGCTCGAGTACGAGCGCGACCAGCGACGCAAGCGTCACCCGTGCGTTGGATGCGGGAGGCGACGGCCTGCCACGCGCAGTCGTCGCGTTCCTGCCCCTGCGTGGTGTCACGTTTCTGCCGCGGGTGATCGTCGCATTGCTGCTACGACCGGTCGCCGGCCCCGGACTCCCCCCGGCCGGTGCCCTACCACCGCCGCTCGTAGTTGCCGACGGCATCTGGTCGCACGGATAAATGCAACGCAGGAGTGAGGGAGGGGGGGGGGGCGTGAAATACCGGGACCAGTAAGAACCGCAAACTGGCTGGTCAACGGACGCGGTGTGGTTGCATCGCGTCCCCCCCACTTGTACACCACGCTTGTGATGACAAGCTTGTATCGACTACTATCCTCGCGCGCTGTTTGTATGTTTTCTCTAGCGCTTTCTTGCGTCGTCACGCGATGCCCTCACACAGGGTGATTTTCTGTTCTGCGCGTCGACGCGGTACACCCGTCGCTCACCAGTAAATGTCTACTGCATGCCGTAGGTGATCTCCTATCTGTTGCCCCGGGACCAACCGGCCCGGGGAATATTATACAGCCTTGAGGCTCCGCAGGAAATATTAACACATATATATTTGTACCTGTCTGCGGCAGGGACCAGGAACGCTATATATAAGGAAATCGCGCGGTACAGCCGTCGCTCGACGTTGTTGTTGTTGTTCTTTTTCTTTGCTCTGCAGCCGCGGTAGTTTCATACCTATCAGCACCCCGGGACCCATCGGCCCCAGGAAATTGTATACCGGTGCATGAGTACCTGTCTGCAACCGGCGTCCTATATATATAATTAGTAGTGAAACGCTGTTAAGCGCCGGCAGGAAAGGAAAGGAAAAAAAAACAAGCGAACGACCTTATGCAACACCGTTATTGGCGGGTCTGTTGTCATGCCTGCACCAGGGGCCAGGCGTACTATATAAATATTAGTCGTGTCGCGCGCCGCCATTATTGGCTGCGGCCTCTGGTGCTAGAAAGGACGAGGGTGACTCCACCCTCGAGTAGCAGAAGTGCGCCACCCCTGAGCGACCGCCCCCACGATTTCGTGGCGGCGTCCGCCCCCCGTTGTAACTCCACAACGGGCAACTGTGCTGCTCGCCGGCCTGGTAGGCCGCCGCGAGCCAGCAAAAACATATACATAGACGTATCAACGTCTGCATCAGAGGTCAGACGACATCGTATGTATGTGCCACACCTACAATATCTGTATCGGGGACCCTATAAGTGGTATGATATAATGTAGGGTCTGTTGTCGATGTCTACGCCAGGGGCCGGGCGTACTATATAAATTTAGAAGACTAACGCAACGCCGTTATTGACTTCGGCCTCTGGCGCTAGCTAGACAAGACGAGGGTGACTCCACCCTCATGCAGCAGAAGGGCGCCCCCTCTTGAGCGACTGCCCCCACGATTCCGTGGCGGCGGCCGCCCCCCGTTGCGACTCCACAACGGGCAACTGTGCTGCTCGCCGGCCTGGTAGTCCGCCACGAGCCAGCAAAACATACATAGACGTGTCCCCATCTGCATCGAAGGTCAGACGGTATCATATGTATGTACCACACCTACAATATCTGTATCAGGGACCCTATAAGTGGTATAACATAGTGTAGGGTCTGTTGTCAAATCTGCACCAGGAGCCGGGCGTAGTATATCAAAATTAGGAGTGTGACACAGCGCCGTTGTTGGCTTTGGCCTCTGGTGCTAACCAGACAAGACGAGGGTGACTCCACCCTCATGCAGCAGAAGGGCGCCCCCCTTGAGCGACTGCCCCCACGATTCTGTGGCGGCGGCCGCCCCCCGTTGCGACTCCACAACGGGCAACTGTGCTGCTCGCCGGCCTGGTAGGCCGCCACGAGCCAGCAAAACATACATAGACGTATCCCCATCGGCATCGAAGCTCAGACGGCATCATACGTATGTACCACACCTACAATATCTGTATCAGGGACCCTATAAGTGGTATGACATAGTGTAGGGTCTGTTGTCAAAAACTGCACCAGGCGCCGGGCGTATTATATCAAAATTAGGAGTGTAACGCAATTGGCTTCGGCCTCTGATGCTAGCTAGACAAGACGAGGGTGACTCCACCCTCATGCAGCAGAAGGGCGCCACCCTTGAGCGACCGCATCCCCCACGATTCCGTGACGGCGGCCGCCCCCCGTTGCGACTCCACAACGGGCAACTGTGCTGCTCGCCGGCCTGGTAGGCCGCCGCGAGCCAGCAAAATATATACATAGACATATCAACGTCTGGGTCGAAGGTCAGACGGCATCATATGTATTATTGTACCACCCTACACTACCTGCATCAGGGACCTCATATAATATGTGGTATGATATAGTGTAGGGTCTGTAGTCAAAATCTGCACCAGAGGCCAGGCGTACTATATAAAATTAGTAGTGTAACGCAACGCCGTGATTGACTTTTTCCGCTGGTGCTAGACAAGGCGAGGGTGACTCCACCCTCATGCAGCAGAAGGGCGCCCCCCTTTGAGCGACCGCCCCCACTATTCCGTGGCGGTGGCCGCCCCCCCGTTGCGACTCCACAGCGGGCAACTGCGCTGCTCGCCGACGGCCTGGTAGGCCGCCGCGAGTCAGCAAACGTATACATAGACGTGTCAACATCTGCATCGAAGATCAGACGGTATCATATGTATGTACCACCCCTACGGCAGTACATGTATCGGGACCCTATAAGCAGTAAGTCTGTAGCTGGTATCGTCAATACGAGTACCTATATTCTGCCTCATAATGGACAGGAAAACTCGAACGAGCGTTGTCGGTAGAGTAGCATAAACTGATGTAAATTATTATCGCATGGGAGGGTGACACCCCCCCTACCCCGTCCGCACGACGGTCTCTGGCGGCCTGGTATAGCCATCGCGCGCCAGACAATAATACCGGTAGGTAGCGGGTAGGTCTACCTACAGTATACCCTGTCTCATCAAGGGCAATACTTCGGCGGCCTAATATGGTCGGATGCGCCAGTGTGTACCACAGCAGTACTTGCGTACATCTATACAGCCGCAGCGAAATGGCGCGAAAGCAATATAACGGGACCCCTCTATACTCGTATAAATAGGATGTTACTCGACTGCATGCACCACAGCAGTGCTTGCGTACATCTATACAGCAGCAGCGCAACGAAGTGGCGCGCAAAAATAACGAGACCACCAATATATGTATGTACGAGTATATACTCGTATTAATAGGACGTTACTCGCACTGCATGCACGAGTGTTGAACAGCAGCAGTACGTATTTATGTCAATTCTCACTCCAGCACAACGACTGGGCTCGGACTCAAAAAGAGAGAGGAGGGAACATTTGCTGGTGGCGCACAACCGCCGTCACCTATCAGGAAGAGTATCTGGGAACGAGTATGCCTCGACCAGGCACGTTGCCACGCAATCGACACAGATCACTTACGCCGATCATGCTGGAGGATTCTTGGGACAAGGTTGGCTCTCGAAAGGAGGAATGTGTGAACGGTCATCTTCTCGTCTTTCTAAATAGCCAACCAATAATCGAACTCGATTTGCTTCCGCGGTCTCTAACCCCGGCAGTCATCGCCGGCTACCCGATGTACCACGCACGTACCGATTCTGGAGAACGCTGGTTCCCGCCCGAGAGCACTGCTGGCCTCCCCGAGTCGAGCTGCTGCGTCCCGTCCCCGAACCAATCCCCAAACTGGGGTCCCCCACCACGCGTCTGGACAAAAATAAGCTTTCTGACGCTCGTACACCAGGCAAGGTGAAGAGGCCAAGACTTCTGGCTTGGAAGAGGCCAAGACTTCTGGCTTGGTCGACCAATCCAGCAACTACCTAAATCTGTTCACTTTTCCAGCAAGAACCTCGCTCTCGGCGTGGGCTTGCTTAGCCTATCCGTGGGTTCTGGTCCGAGAGTGAACGCGTGTTCTCGTATTTCCAGGCCACACAATCTGACCCCAATCCCCGATAAAACAAGCCTAATTCTCTTGTACAAATAAACCGCGCTTTCCCGAAACTACATCTCCGGAGACCGTTACTCCGTTTACGGGAAACCTATACTTTATCATCGCATTTGTCCAGTACTGGGGTGGGTTGTTCTCTCCCAATGTCCACGAGCAACTGCATACGCACCCAGTGGCTTCTTGGGGATCAAGTAAAAAATTCAGCTGAGCGAGTGTCCGGTTGTACCACTTTCCAGATTGACCGATCTCAAATACAGTCACATATCTCATTAACAGTTATCGCAAACGAAATGTTGGAAATAATTTGTCCCTGTGCATGGTACGCATGTTTGACCCAGCTGAACTGCTTCACTCTGGTACGCTCTCCGCCCCTCTCTCGACTACCTCGTCACCGATTCGATGCTAGAAAAGTCCCATAGTCCTCTCATTGCTGTCTCTTGAAGTGGTCACACCGGAAAGTGAATTAACTCCTTGACGTATCATTCATATGCAAGTCCGCCTCACAAACGGTTCAGAGTAAGATACAGCCAACGTCTCATGCGACTCGGCGAACCCCTCACGGCGCTTTGCGCTTGGTGCTAGCAATGTCTTCCTGGTCGGTAAAAAACCGACATGCTCCTTCCCGGCATTGTAGGGATGCGAGGGTATATGGTCATACGACTACGGCCATGCATTAATATCGAGTATACCCCCCCCTCTCTAACCCGGTCTCCCCTGTCTCCCGTATCGTGTCGAAAATAAGGTGAATTTTGTCCCTTGTCCTCTGACTCGACCATTGTAATTCTGAGAGCCACGAGCCTCGCGGGTCGTACATCCCTCTAATTCCGCCAATAATTTACCTGATTAAAAGTTTTAGCATTGAAAGGACCCGTACGTATCGTCGCACATGTATGATTATCCGCACAATCAAAGTTGACCTTGGGTCCCACCCGTGCTTCCCTCGTGCCAGGATGGACGAGCTCGCCAAGGCCACATGAATGCGAGATAACAACGATATTCAACGCCAACGACCTGCTACGGCCGACGGCTTACATTCCGTTTGAATTATGCGTTGATACTAATGTGAATATTTTCTCAAATCAATTGGAATTGTCTCGATGAAATGTGATTGTTCCCGGCAATAACGCTAGATGTGTGTAATTATGGGATTGCACGGGTCCATAAATATGATACAGTATGCGGTGTCAATGAAACTAAATTCACTGTGGGAACGAAATTGAAAGACAGCCACTTGTCCTGGGTGTGGTATTATACGCAATGTCTGTTTCTTATCCGCAGGTGCCATGTCCGCCGGTATTAGCTCTATTTTCCTCTACGGCAACACGTTTATGAACAACAACTCGGCAGGCAATAACGGAGGTCAGCAAAGCGTTGTTTTGAGACATAAAGCTCCTGCGTATCACTTCATTACGCTGGGAAAAAACAGCGTCTCACGGGATAGGGACATTGGGCGGTACTATGTTGCGCTTGACGTACAATGACGCTGCTGTAGTGCAGCACCCATGAGTAGCATTGATGTGCTGTTTATCGGTGGGCTATACTTCGTCTCTGATGGAAGGTCGTAAAAGAGACTTGCTAACCTTGCATGCGGTGCATGTGAGATCGCCCTGAGGAGGGCTGACTTATATATATGTTTATATGAGTAAAGCTCGATCGCTCAGAAAGCGTTTCAACGAAGAGCTGCCTAACGCGTCCCTATTGCTGTATATATTCATCAGGTAGAACATGACGATGCACGTCTCACGCTTTACCAGGTTGTCGTCTGTCCGCCCACAACAATACCATGGACTCGATCCGAAGCCTGAAGAATGAAATATGTGATGCTATACACCCTAAACAAGTATTGTACGTAGCAACGTGACCGTTTCTCGCCGATAGCGACCCAGAGACACCTAGTAGTAGAACTACGTAGTACACACGTATCATAGGCGGTGGTGCGAATGCTGACAGTATCACCAACGGTCTAAACACTACCAGCACTACCAGTACCCGCAGTCTAGAACAGTAGACTTCTGCCAGTACTGGCATTGTCTGCTAAACCTACTGAGAACCAGTTGCACGCGTAAACCCGAACGCCGAAGTACTTGAACTACAGGCAGTATCCGTAGTACATAACTCGCACTTGGTGGTAGTAGTCCTGTTTATCCCTGACGTAATACCCATTGCTCTCGTTGTCTCCCGTGTTTCCCCTGCGAAAGTACTCCGCTAGAACTTCCACTCAAGGGATACATTGTTTGTGAGTTCGGCGCAAACCTGTGGATCCGATTGTCCAGGACTATACGCAGCGTCAAACCCTGAACGTACTGTCGGCACTTGCAGAAGCTCTCAAATTTACGCACAGAAGTGCAGTTGTTTACTCGAAATTGGAGCATCTGTGACACGCTAAAACAGTTATACTGTAGTACCTGGCTGAAGACTATATCACGACACGTTTTTTCGTATTCGGGGATTGCGAACATTCTCAATCTCATGTTCCAACCCGCAGGTGCAATGGTGATCGGTCGCAGGTCTTCCCTGACAACCAATGGCAACACAGTTTTTGAAGGCAACTCAGTAAGCGGTCTAGGAGGTGAGAATGCCCGTGTTTTGCAGGTGGCGTTGTTAATGTGCTCACTTGTTTAGTATTGTGTGCTGGCGTACTTCTCCCCTGACACCATCAGGTCACGCCTGCTCACCATCGCGAACTGTTCAGACGATCCGATGAGCACATACATCCGGTATAATGCGCTAGACAATCACTACCTGTATGCGACAACATCGGCATATGTAAATTCACATTCGGACAGTGATGATCGTGATCGTCGAATCTCCCTAGAGTATTTCCTCAGTTTCCAAACGTTTCTTCAACGCTTGCCGTCAGTTATTCGGTTTTTAACGTTTCCTTTTTTCCGGGACCTGCCCGTTTGTACCTGATGACGCCTGATGTGGTGTATTCCTACTTTGTGGCTCATTCATAGGAAACTCCAGTTGGTTTGTGCTTCAGCAGGTTTGGCCTACATATTCATGCCTCACCCAAAGGCACCGTTACCTCGGTTACGATATGTAAAACCGTTCGTATACGATCGATTATAAACGACGGCGGGAGAATATTTACATTGTTTGTTGGGTAAAGAGATAATAAAATCGCATTTGTGGGCGTTACCAACAACGCACATCATTTGTGCTCGAAGTTCATCCACATTGACAAATCACGGTTGGGTTTGATCGGGAAGGAGGCACGACGGTACCGAATGCCAATTATGTGTTACATACCCGTGCGACCTTATTTTGGACGGTGTTTGCGATATTTGGACGGTAATCGAGGATATATAGGAGCTAAAGCATGACTACATTCCCATAAATGGCAGTGACGATGTAATCGTCGCGTTAGTATTACGAAATACGTTGCAATGCGACGTCAACCTGGTGTGACGGTTTCCGCGAGCATACATGGGTATAGGCCGGAGACCTATACGATACTGAAGCGGAGGGGTTGACGCACGCAATGCTCCGAGAGGAGGGCGTACACATTCTCTGAAATGTAGAATATTGCACACAATGGTGACCCCAATGATAGTACCTCCGAACGAACAACGAGCGCTGGCTGTCATTGCCCGGTACCTGATATTGCTCTTCACCTATTGAATGTTTAGCCTTTTCGCAGATTATTGCTCTGTTAGTTTATGCCAAAGTCACTATTCAAATATTGCGAAGGTCATTAGAATGCCAGTCTTTCAAGTACCAGTCCTGTTGGCTTCTCGTACCCTTAGGACCGGCGGGACTCGTTTTGTTCAGGCCCCCAGGTACCCTATTGACTTGTGGAGACTCAGTGCTTTCATGACCCCAGGTACCCTAAGGACAGGTGGGGATTCAGTCCGTCGAGGTCCCCACCTAACCTAAAGACTAGTGGCACTCAGTTCGTTCAAGCCCGCAGGTACCTTGGCGACTGGTGGAACTCAGTCTTTTCATCCCCCAGGGAGCCCTGAAGAGGGGTGAGACTCAGCCCTTTCAGGCCATCAGCTACCCTGATAACTGGTGGGACGTAGGCGTTTCAGGACCCCAGGTACCCTGAGGAGCGGTGCGACCCAGTCCTGTAGTGTCTTCAGGCATCGTCGGGAGTGATTAAAATGTCCTTTCAGCCCCTCAGATACAATGAGGACATATGGGAACTCAGTCCTTTCAGGTCACGAGGTACCAGGTATTCAGTCCAATCAGGATCACACCACGTACGTCCTGAAGGGATTAATTTTTGGCAGCTCCGTGCCCTGAGCCGTGGTAAAAGTCAGTCATTTCAGGCGCTGACGACAGGTGGGACGCATTGTGTTTAGCCACGCCGATACTCTGTCGACAGGTGGGACTAGACATATTCAGCCACTACATCCTGAGGAGTGGTGGGATTCAGTCCTTTCGGGCCCTCAGACTCCCTGAGATTTCTTGACATTCAGGCATTTCCGGCCCTCAGATACCACGCAAATTGGTGGAACACGATCATGCCAGATCCTAAGGCACTCTAGAGGCTGGTGGAACTCAGCCCTATCACCACTCCAGGCACCTTCATAATAGTTGGGGAATACATCCTTTTCCGGCCATTGGCAACCTTGAGCGCTGAAGGCACTAAAGTCCTTTAAGGCACTCTGCTACCCTAAGGACTGGTTGGTTTCGGACGTTTCAGGACCCCAGGTACCTTGGGGGGCGATGGTATGCAGTCCCGTAATGTCCTCAGGCACCATGAGGACTGGTGGGACTAATATTTTAGCCCCCAATACACGTTGAGGACAGGTGGGAACTCAGGCCTTTCCGGTCACCAAGTACCCTGAAGACTTGAGGGACTCAGTCCTTTCAAGACACGTTACGCCCCTAGGTACCCGATGCGTATGTGGAGCTATCGTCATTTGCGGCCCCCAGTTCCCTGAGGACTGGTGGAAACCAGTCCTTTGATGCACAGAGCTACCCTGAGGACTGGCGGCTCTCAGTCCTTTCAGGCACGCAAGTACCTCGACGACTGGTGGGACTCAGAATTTTCAGCCTCTCGGGTAGCCTGAGGAGTAGCGGGATTCAATCCGTTCGGGGCCTCAACTACCCTACGAACTCGCGCGAATCAGCCGTTTCAGGCCAGTATCCTGAGAATTGGTGGAACGCAGTCGTGATAGGTCTTCAGATACTCTAAAGACTGGTTGAACTCACTTCTATCACCGCTCCAGGTACCTCCAAGACAGGTAAGGGTTCAGTCCTGTCGGGCCACCAGGTACCTTCAGCACTGGAAGCACTTAGACCTTTCAGGATCCCAGGTACCCAATCGACTGCAGGGACCCTCTCATTTCGGCTCTCCTGGTAACCCGAGGACTAGTATGACTCAGTACTTTAGACCCTCAGCTATGCTGAACATTGGTGTGACTGAACAGGTCCAACCACTTGTATACTCTGAGGAGTCCTGGGACTAAATCCCTTCAAGTCCCCAAGAACTCTGAGGACTTACTTGTGGAACTCAAACATGTCAGACCCCAGGTGCCTTGATTATAGGTGGGGATTGAGTCTTTTCAGGCCATTACGTGTACCTTGAGCACCGAAGACACTTAGGTTCTATCGGGAACCTAGGTACCCTGACGACTAGTGGGACTCAGTCTTATCAGCTCGTTTTATACCCTGATAAATGATAGGAGTCAGCCATTTCAACCCCTCTGCCACCATGCCGACTGGTGGAACTCAGTCGTTCCAGCTCACATGGTACCCTGAGAAATGGTGCGAGTCAGTCCTTTCAGGCCCTCGACTACCCTGGAGACTGTTGGGACTCCGTCATTACCGGCCCGCAGGCACCCTCGACAGTAATGGTACCCAGTCATTTCAAGTTATCAGGTACTCTGCGGACTGAAGGCACTCAGTTACTCCAAGCCCCTTTGAACCCTTAGACCAGGTCGGGCCATAATCGTTTCGTGCGCCCAGATACCCTGTGGAGTGGTGGGATTCCGACCTTACAGGCCCCCATGTACCCTGAAGACGTGCTGGGCTCAGTTTGTTCAGCCCCGCTTTACCCTGAGAAGAAGTGGGACACAGTCCTTAAAGGCCCTCAGATCCCCCGACAATTGGTGGGACTCAGCTCTTTCATACCACCAGGTACCCTGAGGACTGGTAGGAATCAGTCTTTTAAGTCCACGAGGTACCCTAAGGACAGATGAGGACCCAGTATTTTCACGCTCACAGGTACCGTAAACAATGTTGTTCCTCAGTTATTTCAGAACCCAAGGCACCCTCATGATTGGTGGCAATCAGTCTTGTCAGCCCCCTAGGTACCTCGAAGAGTGGTTGGAATCAATAATTTCAGGTCTTCAGCTACCGTGAGGACTGGTGGTACTAGGCCGTTTCAGGCCCCTGGTACCCTAAGGAGTGGTGAGACTCGGTCTTACCAGGTTCGCACGTACCTTCGGAGCTGGTCCAACTCGGTTCTTTCAGGACCCCAGGTACCATAAGGACAGGTGATAACTTAGTTTTGTCTGCCCACTGGGTACCCTGCGCACTGCAAGTACGCATTCCATTCAGGACCCTGGGTACCTGATGACTGGAGGGATATAGTCTTGTCATCTCCTTTGGTACATTGACGAGTGGTAGGAATCAGTTATGTCTCCCCTTCAGCTACGGAGGGGTGGTGGGACTGAGTTTTTCCGCCTGCCCTGTACCCTTAGAAGTGGTAGCAGTCAGACTTTTCAGACTCTCAGCTTCCCTGAGGACAGGTGGGTTCCAGTGTTTCAGGCCCACAGACACCGTGAGGAAGGGTTGTACTCGGTCCTGTTAAGTACTCGGGTATCCTGAGGACTGGTGGCATTTAAGCCTTGGTTCCCAAGTACCATGATATCAGGAGAGGCCGTCAGCCTTTCAGGCCCCGAGGTATCCTGAGAACTGATGGGCCTCAATAATGTCGGGACTTAGTGTGTTCATGTTTTTTCGTACTCTGAGGACTGGTAGGGTTCTGTCGTTTCAATCCCCCTAGTACCTGGAAGACGGGTGGACACTGGTCATTGCAGGTCCCCAGTTACCGTGATAACTGTTGATGGCCAGATGCTTCAGAACCCCAGGTACCCTAATGACTGGAGACAATCGGTCTTGTGAGCCCCCCAGGTACATCGAGGAGTGGTTATAATCAGGGCTTTCAGGCCCTCAGCTACTTTGAGGACTGGTCGTATTCAGCGGTTCCATGCCCTAGATATCCTGAGGAGTGGTGAGACTCGGTCCTGTCAGGTTACCGGCACTCTAAGGACAGATGGGGATTCAGTCCTTTCAGGCCCACACGTATTGTCAGAAGTGTTGTTCAGTACCCCGGGCACCCTCATCACTGGAGGCAACCGCTCTTGTCAGCCCCCTAGGTACCTCGAGGATTGGTTGGATTCAGTACGTTCGGGCCCTCATCTACTCTCAGGACTAGTCGCACTCGGCCGTTTCAGGCACCGGGTACCCTTAGAAGTGGCGACACTCGGTCCTGTCAGGTTCTCCGGTACCTTAGGGGCTTATCGAACTTCGTCATTTTGGCCCCCCAGGTACCCTAAGGACGCGTGGGGGCGTATTGCGTCGTGCCCATTGAATACCCTGAACACTGGAGACACTCATTCCGTTCAGGACCCCGCGCACCTGATGGATGGAGCGTCTCAGTCTTTGGAGCTCCCCTGGTACCGTGACAAGTGATGGGAGTCAGTCTTTTCACCCCCTCAGCTACCCTGAGTACATGTGGGATTTAGTATTTTCAGGACCCCGAGTACCCTGAGGAGGGATTTGGCTCAGCCCTATGAAGTAACTAAGTAACGTTAGGACTGGTGGCATTCCGTGTCAGGCTCCCAAGTACCTTAAGAGCAAGTGGGGATATCGTGCTTTCAGGCCCCAAGGTACCCTGAGTATTGGCGGAACAATATCGTTTATGGCCCCCAAGTACTCTGGGGAGTGGTGGGGCTCAGTCCGTTCATGTTGTTCCGTACCTTGAGGACTGGTAGGACCCAGTGTTTTCAATGTTCATGGCACCCTGAAGATAGGTGGAGGCTCAGTCATATCACACCCCCTGGTGCCGTGAAAACTATCGATGCTCAGTTGCCTCAGAACCCAAGTGACCCTAATGACTGGAGGCAGTCGGCCTTGTCAGCCCCCCAAGTACCTCGAGGAGTGGTTGAAAGCGCTTTCAGGCACACAAATAGTCATTGTGCACAATTCAGCTTACACAATACTCTCGATTTCCAAAGTATTCACAGTAAAACTATCAAACACAACTAGCTCAATACTTACAGCCTTAAGCCTCCATACAGTGATACCATGTTGTATGACAGTCAAATAACCAGAAACAGCCAAGTCCACGTAGTTCCCAATACCCCCTATAATATCAAACAACCGCCCCCCGGATGTGTGCACGCTGAATTTGAATCAACAGCAGTAGCCATGTTGTCAATATTTCACAGATGCTCCGAGTATACTCGACACTCGGAGTATAGGGTATTTTTCGTACTCCGAGTATTGAGAGTATTAGAGTACTGGTGGCCTAAATACTCGGAGTCTTTGGAGTATAAGCAGTAGTGAAAGCCCACATACTCCGAGTACTGGGAGTATGAGCAGTACGCATCCTCGAGTACATACAGCACCCGGAGTACAAACATCCAAATTACTCGGAGTACTCCGAGTATGGAGAGTATTGAGCACCGAAGTACTTCAGCATTCGAGTAAAGTACTCCGAGAAATACTCTAACCCGGACTACAGTACCTCGGAGTATATAACCCTGAAATACTGCAAGTATTACAACTCCTTGTACCTCGAGGTATGAAACCCTGAAATACTCCGAGTATCGAAAGTATTAGAAGTACGAAACGCCGAAATATTCCGAGTACTCAAATTACGAGCAGTACAGGATCGCTAAGTACTTCGAGTGCAGGAAGTATTCCAGAGTATAGAACGCCAAAATACTCGGAGTACAGCAGTATTCCAGAGTATCGAACGCAGATATACTCCGAGTACAAGCAGTATCGACAGTGTTCATACCCGAAATTCTCCGCGTACGAGCAGTATCCCGGAGTATCGAACCCCTATTTACTCCGAGTACACGAAGAACCTTAAGTTGTTTATCTTCAATACTCCTTACTTTCCTCCGAGGTACTCGGAGCAACCGTGCAATATGTAAACTTTCCAGGGACAGACCATAATAAAATACCACGAAATTTCAAACATGAACCTCACGGTGTCATACGCTAATTTCCTCTACATGATACTCAGAAGGGTTACTATGTTTCGTGTGTATGCTAGCTTCAATGTTTCAAACAAAACAAGTATCAATCAACTAAAGCCATCAATCCCGAAGAAACAAAATGACATCCTTCTTGTACCTCAACCTTCAAAACAGCGGTAACATTTTCCCAGCAATACCGGTGTGTATTTCCATGTCCCACATAAACCAACCTCCGATGCGGTAATGTTCAATGCCGAAACAATAAGAACGCGAATTCATGTTATTGCACGATATCACACCCCCCTCTCTGTCTTCAAAGGAGGGCTACTATGAAATTACTTTTAATAACTCCAAAAGTCAAAGAAGCTACCTGGTACAAAATTATCTCTAAAAGCCAACATAAAAGAAACGCATTCCCACGCATCATTAGCACACAAATTCGTGGTCATATATACCTGGTCTGTATTGTACCATAACAAAAACGAGACTTGTACGGTATGTCGTCCGATTTCAGGAAAATGGCATTCATATACCCCAAGCATCTAACCTAGACTTGTACCCCATCTCGACCAAACACATACGGCATACGTGATCGGTGAGTGTGAGCTGCTGATGGACGGTATTCAGTACATCCTCTCATAAAGTAACTGGCTCGAAGCTATGACTTGAAGTGATTACGTCGCAGTACCTCTCTTCTCATATCGAGCGCATGCATCGTTTACGTCGTACCCGCATGCGGTGCTTTAATTGCTCCCAATACAATAGAAGCTCAAGACTCCATCAGGCTTGCACCCACCTGTCGAATCACACAAATTACCGCTACGCACTTCCCATAAACATGACATAGCGCTACTAGCTACGCGCTACTATGGGGTATAGCCTGCAACGCAATAGGTGAAACACAACAATAGCATTGACTTAAAACCGAAACCAGTCGCGGACCCCGTAGGATCACAAGCAAAACAAAGAGTGGTCGAGAGCCCTTCCTTATTTTTCAATGCTGGCAATAACATAAGCCTCTTATACTATCGTTCGCAAACACGAGAATCAAGTTAACATATAACTGCTGATTAATAGTATAGACCGCATTTCAAACAGTCCTACGCAATGTACTTCAGTGGTTGTCGGGAATTCTACGCGTTTCAAATATATCGGGTAGGTAGTATATACGAGTATAACAGCCGATCGCTCGGCTTGCAACGTTCAAGCGTCCAGAGGGGAACCTGACGACAGTATCTCAAACATTAAACAAGAGTACGTACGATAAGTTGTTCATTCTAGAGATATCGTACCCTGTTTTCAATATGCAACAAGATGTACCACAAACAAACGCAAATACATAGGAAAATGTAAGACGTGCCCAGCAGAGCACTACCGATAGTACATACGATACACTACCGTATATCCTACTGCTTCGTCTCATATGAAGTCACAGCACGGATTAATTATCTCTGTGCCACGCCTCTCAAACCCAAGCACACAGTACCATGCAATATTTCCTAAAGGGGTACCCTTACAAGCTACTCACAGCATTACAATCTCGAATACATGTGGAAGCTAGGGGTCGGCAGTAGAATGTCTCCAAAACAGTCATCTAATGAGCTGATTACATGTTTTGCCGAAAAGAACATCAATGAGATAATGGAAAAAGTACCACATCACATTATACGTAAACCTGGGACTCCTGAAAAGCTCCGCTCCAAGCCGATGACGCTTTTTTATTTATCGCGAGCCGTGATCGAAGCGAGCAGCGCATGCGGCGACGCTGCAATTCACTCCCTAGACCAGCGATGGGCGTTCCCCAACCAGCCCCCTTTTAACTACCCTCTAGCGTCCTCCTGATCCCCCTTTTTCCACCATCCCTTTTCGGCGTTTTGTCGCAAACACTCTCGCAGCACAAACAAAATGCCAAGATCGCAGTCACAATCTCCTCTTGTTCTCCACCGCACATGCTGCCGTGGTCAACTGGCGATGAAGGTCCCGGCAGCGGCGGCGGCAGCGGCGACGGCGGTGGTGGTGCCTGCTCTTTCTTGTCAACCTGTTATCGCTGCTCTTGCCCTTTTACCTTCAGATCCTCATTTCTCCGGGCGGTGCCGACGGAGATGGAGGTAGCTTGGGCGGTAGTGGTTCGTCGTATAGCGCCACCCCCCCCTGTTGTTCCGTCTCCTCCGCTTGATAAGACGATTGCGGCGGCAGTGCAGCATGCTTCCCCTCCGGCCCTCGTTTCACATTTTCCTGCTTGTCAACACCCTCTGCTTCCACCACAACCACGATCGTTTCTTCGCCGGCCGATCACTTCTGCCGCCACTGCTGCTGTGTTTCGGAAACGGCGGCGATGGCAGAACTCGATCTAACCACCAACCTGGTTCATCTCTCTACAGCTGTGGCGGCGACTCAGGGTCGACCCTCGTGCCCGCCTGCTGTCCACCTTCTACTACGTGATTGCACGATGGCTGTGACGGTAGCTGTGGGGATACCGTTTCCTGCGGACTCACCACCTGTTTCGTCCTGCGCCCGTCTATAAAACAATAACTTCTTGTCCTCATCGCCCGAGTTTCGGCGGCGACGGTGTCGACGTCTTCGCTTTCACCTATTCCTGCGCAGTCTCTACCACCAGCTCCTGTTCTCGCAGTTGCCCTACCAGCCAGTGCGTGACTTCCATCATATAATCTGCCAGCTGCCGGGGCTGTGCATTGGTGTCTTCTTGTTTATTAAGTGTCAGTTGTCTCGTGATCCCAGCCAGCACCCATCAAAGTCGGTCAATAGGCGTCGGAATGGCGTCGCTCAATCAGGCGTCCGCTTTCTCATCGACTGCTCCATGTTTCTACGCTTGTTTCAGGGAGCCCTTGGCTTTTAGTCGGACCTCCATCGCCGCTACATTAGCAGCGGTTAGGCTTCTGGCCTCTTCGAGACAAGACATCTGTTCTGCAAGGTGGCGGTGGAGTCTTGACCTCGCCATATTTCGCAACTATAATAGAACCCAAGACGAGCTGGCTTTACCGGCCTCCCGCGCTTGTAGTCCTTATACATCACACGGGGTCCATCTTGCTACCGGAACCTCGGTACGAGCTGCCAAGATATCCTGGTGCTAGCGTGAGAAGAAATTTCGTACACGAGGCTCGGTCCGCCTCGCGCAGAGGGTGCTGGCACCTCGGGATTCTATGTAGAAGAGCGAAACCAAGATGATATATACACATACTTCAAATTATACACTACCACCGTAGCGTACTCGCACTGTAGAGGGAAAAACAAAGTCGTTTGGTACAACTGTGTTTGTGATCAGATATGCATATGGCATGCTCTTAGATTAATGCCGTATTACTATGAAGCCACAAAGATTACGACTTAGATCCCTTGTCATATATTACCACAAATGGAATACCCTGCAGAGCAGTTGTACACACGACTTGTTCCAATATCGTATTATTGAAAACTCTACTGTTCAGTTGTACCGCTCGTATGACGGTTTGTCGTATAACATATACCAAAATCGAGAGTAGTCCCGGCATGTTTCAGCTCGTTCTATATATGGTATAGTAGCATTCAAATGCGCTCTATCTATATTTCAATGATGGAAGTAATCCTATAGATCGAATAGATCGCACAGACGGGTCCATACAAAGGGGACGTCGAGTATTTGCTGATATAAATAAGGTATCAACGACCGGTCTTAGCTATGTTTGGACTGGCACGAGCTTTTGAAAGATAATGGCATTCCGAGAGTACATTCTACCATTCGTACACTTTTACTGCTCCGTACATGCAAACTGTAAACCAGGTACGGTATGTGTTACGCCTTAGGCGGCTGCGCGTAGGCTGTTGCGACGACGTATCATCGAAATAGGGATAACACATTGTTTTTGCCGTTAGTGTATGGTATACGGTTTAGAGCGGGGCAGGCGAGTCCCGCCGTGGGACGTGGGGAGACCTTAGTGCGGATTGGTTAGATGTACCATGCGTAGTAATGGCATACATCGTTCGCTTTGGGTCAGAGGAAGCAACGTCCAGCAGCCTTTCGTTCCGCTCAGTAATGCAAACACCCGAAGTACAATCTTAGGAGGGGGTATCCTCGATGTATAAATACGAGCGGTCTTGGACCCTCCACCTTGTCGTCGTATACCTCAGCTTACTAGGTTACCTTTCACAGTGGTACGCGCCCGGAGAAACCCCTCTATAGGAAATGGCATGTGGTGAATCCTGTTGTGGGAACATGTACTTGTTTGAGTAGCAAATCCTGCGCGTACAAACGCCATAAAATGGAATTCCATATACGTGTGTGACAGTTCTGCATTATGCGTGACATAGAGAGCACACTTGCAGCCCGAATTTTGATATTTTGGAGATCAACTTGTTTCTCTTTTACCAGGTGTGATCAGCGCTAATGGTGCAACACTCCTAATCAGCGGCAATACTTCAGCTACTCACAACTCCGCGAACTCTCAAGGAGGTAAGAACGTTCACGAAATACGCGGTGGAATTGGCGCCTCTAAATGAGCATCACCTGTAATACGTTTGCGATACCTCAGTTGGTGCCCCCCCCCACATTGAATGAATTCACGGTGGTTTTCCCCAGCAGTGCAGACACGATGTTTTGAAAGTGCGGGGATAGGCAATTATAAGGATCGGGATGACGGGATGACATAATTGGGTGTAACGTAATTTAACGGACATAAACTTGAAACCCTCGAGTGCGAGTGATAACTTCAGCAGGGGAACCCGGCGACGTTTACAGGGCAAACTGCGGCTGTTAATGTTACGTTGTGGGAGTATTTTCATGCTGTGAATAACTGCACGTTTCCTGGTTAACGTGTTTGGGTGCTATTGACTGTATCAATCATGTAGCGCTGGACATAAGCTAGCTTATAATACTGGCATATACCACGGAAGTAAAATACATCTATAACGCTAGCTAATCTCATTGACACCCGGGGAACATGTGATAGCTCATGTGAATGTCAAGTTCACTCGCCGGAAATCCGAGATACACAGACATTTCCACAGCTCCAACCGACAAATGTCAAGCGTCATCGGACACAGTAGTAGCTCACACCCTGTACAGGTTTGATAGCTCATAGCGCTTACAACCTCCATGGGACGAAATGGGTAACAATCTTCTTCCTCAGCTCGTAACCGGCCACCTTTGTCTATATAATGTACTGTGTCAATTTGTCTGAATTCATTTCGATATGTGCGTGCCACCTTTTTCATAAAGAAGCTCAATGGGTGGCCTGTTACCTCATTGCACGTACTCGTACATACTTCGTCAGACTACTCGTATCAAATGTCACGCACGTCTCTTTGTAACTTTAAATCCCTGGCGTTATATACCCGAAACTGGTTGTCGGTCTGTTCGTCGATACAAGCTATCTGTGTCAAACAGCCGTCCCTCACAACTGAACCTCCCTATTCCTAAACAGGCTAACGTTGCGGGATTCTGAGACATGCCTGGCTGATTTTCTCGTTTTGTTCCGCCAAACACGGACACGAAAGACAGAAGGAACAAAAGCACACCGGTATGTAACATTACCGAGTCAAATCCGCTCAACATACGTACTCGGTGTGAGAGCTACAATGAGCCAAATTTACTCACATATCTTCTGCGTGCTGCTATTTGATTGCGGGAATATGTGCAGAAACGCTGCTTACCAATAACTTACACATATGTAAAAAGCTAACCGTGGCGAAGGCAAGATCTCATGTTGCTCTTACAGGTGGCCAACGGGAAAGGAGCTAAATACGCGTCGGTTCCTGCGAAAGAGAAAACGTTACGGGTTCATAACTATGATTCATATATTTGGGAGTTGGGCAACAATGCATGAATTTGTTGGTCTTCATGGCAATGTGAATAAACTGAGGCTTGGCCATTTTGTATTGTATTTGGCTGCTCGTAAGACGTACGTTTTCCAACTTTCGGGATTTGTCGGCAATACTGACCTTATCTGACTCACGAAAAAAGCAATAAATACAACGTGAAGCCGTCGCGTTTTTCATTGCCGTGAAAAAAAAAATGCCAGTTGTTTTTCCCGGTCTCGTGAATACTATAGCGCAAGATTTTGTTTGGGGTCATAACATTATGTTTCCGTGCGACTTGTAGGGAAACAAGCAATTCATGTAAAACGTTGGCCCAAAATGATCCGAAAACCGCCCTCAGGTAAGCCTCATTTGCCGATTGAAATGTTGTTTTTTTCTGAACCGCATTGAACGTCAATCAGTCTCTATCCTAAGTGTGCTGTTGCCGAAATGTCACGAACCAAGGAATTAATGTCGTTGTGCTGTCATCGAAAAGGCGGAGCATACCCTGATTTACGTCTAAATGCCTGAAAAATCATAATTTCTATTTTCACCCGTCTCCTCAACGCTTACAGATGGTCCTACAAATACCCGTACAACAGTATATCACGACGTACGACTCGGACATACAAAACCTTTCGAACGATGCGTTTTCCTCGTCGATGTGGTGTCGTGTATTTCAACGTATGCATTGTTTGAGGATCCCCGTATAAACAATGTGAATCTTCCTGGAATCAGGTCGTAGGTACCTCCACCGCTCGAACCACGCAAGCGCGCAGAACTGACTGACCCTTTCATAGTTTTTCACCTACCGGTAAAGCGCCGAGCTATCCTTTTGCGATAAGACGCTGCGCTACCAATGTCGAGTTTCCTCATTGAGATTTTGTTTCCGATAGCCATAAAAATCGATTAGAGTAGTTTGTTGTTTTTCAAGAGTTGTATTTCGCTCACAGTCAAACATTAACCAAGCATATACTGTATGGATGGTAGGTATCGATCCACAAAAACAAAACCGAATACACCCTTGCCAGGCTCGTAAAACAGAGCGTGTATGGAAATTGGTATTTAGGCGCAAGGTACCTCGTCTATAATCCCGATATTCTTGGATCTTCGATATATCGAGACTGCCCAGTTTGGTTCTGATTTCGGTATTTTTGCCATCGGCGGCCGTCACAAGGGTAAGGGTTATGGTAACCCCCAGTGTGCATGTGTTCTTCACTATAACCTGTCCATTCAACCCGTCGACATCCATCACACCTAGTGTCTGTGTTGATTATTAATCCTAGAGAGATACCAGTTTTGAGGTCACAAAAGTTCGACACAGATATACCACGCTGCAGTGCAGTAAGCAAAGCACAAAATGGAATGTCATATACGACATGCACATCCTACCCTGCTAGAAATTCAGCAGCGTGAAAGAGAAAACGAGGAGAGAAAAGCGAAAAGGAAAAAACGAGTTTTATTATAAAAATGCCGATATTCTGTCTCTCTATCTGTCTCTCTGTAATTGAGTAGCGCTATCCAGAGCGGCTCAGATCCACCTTGCCCCATGGGTAGGGAGGCTAGGTGACACAACCCGCAGGACACCGGGTGCCATCCCGCGCCGAGCCGTGGCCGTGGCGCAATTACAACGCAGTTCTGACACCCATCCAGCAAGACTGACTGTAGACTTACAATGCATAAATTTCTATTTTGGCAGCTGATTGGTTGCCCAATTCCATGCCAGTGGCTGCTGGCTGACTCTAGAAGATCACGCTGGAAATAGCCACCGAGGTTCTGCCACACCCGGGAAGAACATGTCCCACCCCTGGGTCCTAAATGCCTCCATATATATAAAACTCTAACCGACCGGGGACCAAAACGGTTATTTCCCGGGTCAACATTGCCCAGCTCGGTGTGGAAACTACACCCCCATCAGTTTATCACTGATTGGCTGAGACTCAAGGAGCTAGATGCACCCGGGGATGAAAATATCCCATTCCCAGATCATAAGTCATTCTATACATCTACAACTTCAACCATCCGGGGACGAAAACGGACATGCTCCAGGTTGGTACCGCCCCGCAAGGGCAACCTCACTGGCTGATTGTTGATGTGGATTGAACTCATAGAGCCAGCGCGCAGCCAGAGTTGCCCCTTGAGGCAACGGCGAGTTTCCGCCACACGTGGGGATGATAAGGTCCCATTCCCGGATCAGACATCCTTCCATACATCTACAACGACAAACCCGGGGACTTAAATGGACACCCCCCTGGTCGATACCGCTCCGCATGGTGTGAAACCCCCAACCCCACTGATTTATTGCTGATTTGGCTGTGGCTCATAAAGTAGGCCCCCGGAAAACGTTCCCCCTCGGGGATCTGGCAGGGTCCTGCCGCATCGGGAGATAATCACGTCCCATCCCCGGATTAGACATCCTTCTATACATCAACAACTCCAATAACCCGGGGACGAAAACAGACACCCCCTTAGTCGATTATGCCCCGCAAAGTGTGGAAGACCCATCCCCACTGGCTGACTGCCGATTCGGCTCGGGCCCATAGAGCCAGGGCGTGGTAACAGTTTCCCCTCGGGGAAATGGCGAGATCTCGCCGTTCATGGGGATGGTACCGTTAGGTCCCCGGCTCAGGCATAGTTTTAAAAATCTATAAGTGCAATTAATCGGGGACCAAAACGGGCATTTCTTGGGTCGATACCGCCCCGCAAGGTGTGGGAACCCCAACCCCACTGGCGGATTGCTGATTTGGCTGGGGCTCATAGAGTCAGCGTGCGGTATGAGTTTCCCCTTGGTGCAACGGTGAGGTCACTCTTACCCGGGGATGATAACATCCCGTCCTCGCATCAGAACGTTTATATTCTACAACAAATACAACAACCTGGGGACAAAATATATTCCGCCAGGATAGATACCGCCCCGCAAGATGTGAAAAACCGAACCCCACTGGCTGACTTACGTTTGCCTGGCATGCTATCAATACAACCTCACCCGGGGACGACAGGATCCCATCACCGGATCAAGAACCCTTTCATCCGTTCACAACTCCAACACACCGGCGACGAAAACCGACACCCTTTAGATCATTACCGCCCCGCAACATGTGGGACCCCCAACCCTACTGGCGGATTGTTGATTTGTCTGGGGCTCATGAAGCCAGCGCGCAGCGAGAGTTTCCCCTTGGGGCAATCGCGAGGTCCCTCTGCATCCGGGGGTGATAACATCCCATCCATGGATCTTAATTACTTCCGAATACCAACCTTGCAACAATCCCGGGATGAAAACGCACACCCCCGGATCGGTACCGCCCCGCAAGGTGTTGAAACCCCAACCCCACCGACTGATTGATGATTTAGCTCGGGCTCATAGACTGATACTTTCCCCTCGGGGCCACGGCGAGGTCCTGCCGCATCCGAGGATGATAGCGTTCCTTCCTCGGATCAGAAACTCTTTGATAAAGCTACAAATCCAACAACATGGGGACCATAACGTACAGCCCCCGGATCGGTACAGCCCCGCGAGGTGTGGAGGTGTGCTGTATGGGCGTCGACGTCTTGCCTCGTCTTGGGTCGTGAGGGTTTGGGTCGCACTGTATGTGCAAATACAGCAACAACATCACGTCCCTCAATCCACAACCACTTGATCAGGGTGCAAAGTCGGGCCGTCTACTTTGCCTAACGTTAGATATTTCAGCCGTAAATGGGCCAAGGTTCCCTGACTCGCGACGGTGTTTCTTTGTGGCGGCTTCTTTGCAGTTATGTGGCAGAACCGACACCGTATTATCTCAAGTGAAAAGTCGTGCCCGTACAAAGTAGTGCATTTGACAAATTCTCACAACCGTGTCTGTAAACACAAAACGTGATGGTGGTAGTCCGAACTCGACCACAACTAGTCCGGCGATGCAAACTCGCACCGACGCACTCTTTATGCACATCTGTAAAATGTGTAGTCATGAGTAGGGAGATCGATACTACCTCCGTCAGAGGTTTAAACGCTGTGTCAAACGTATGCGTTTGATGTGGCGGAAGCCGGGGGAATGGAAATCTCACGGTGCGTGCAGATGAGGTAAAAGTGAAATATATCCGTGTTTTGGTCACGTATTGCATCGATTAGTTCACGAGTACCTGCGACTTGCACTACTCGAACCTGATGGTTACTTGAAGAGTGGCATCACGAATGTCCGCCGTCCTGCATCAATCATATCGATTCACGCCGAAGGTCTCGGGAAAATGCCCGAGATCTCTGTCCTCCAACAGCGTTGGTAATTTGACGTACACTGTAGCCCGTGACATAGCGATACCTCTAAATCAGTATAGAGGGCATCCCTTTAATCTAGCGGTCCCGCTTGTCGATCGATATCCGTGGTATTTTGACGTACTACGTTTGCTACTCTTCTACTGCTCTGTGAGATATCATGTTGATGTCATACGTACCATGTCTGTCACGGTGTCATGGCGTCGTCCGGCTACATGTAGCGCTCCGCTTACGACGCCGTGTGTGGAGCAATGACAGCGATCCTCAATATTAAGCAAGGACTTTCACTGGGACCCGCGCGCCGAATAATCCCTCTGAAAGCTATACTGCATATATTTGTTTTCGAATATCAGGTATGATTTTGCGAACAGGAACATACTTAAAACACACTTCTACTGTCCAAGTCCAACATGTTAAGATCAATATGTGTAACCCAAGCGGTTCGTAACTACGTCGCAAATGTGTGTGCACTCGCACAAATAAACCGCCTTACCAGTAAAAGGATCTGCAGCCGCTTGTGTTGGTGCACCATGTTTGTTTGTGATGTGGTGTCGTTTGCTCCGCGCAGGTTCCTGTCAAACTTGTTCTGGAGCATTTGTTTTGTTCCAAGGAAGCCCCCAAATGGGAGTCCGTCCTCGTATCACTCTTGGGTGTGGGTGTGACGCCACCCAACACAACCGAACAAACAAGCTGCTCGTAAGCACCAAACCTTGTCCCGTCACGCTTGGTGTATCACCATGTGCAGGTGGTGTCATTTATGCTTCCCACACCGACATCAACATTGGTGGCTGTGCCACTATACTAAACAACTCAGCCTACGATGGTGGTGAGAAAACGCAAGTCAGAGTTTGCTCTATCTTGTATGTGCTCAGACGTTTCATAGCAACGAGGGGGGTTGATATTTGTTCAGTCGGAAAAGCTGAAAAATATCTTACAGGATATATAATGGCGTGCCTGGGATGTTTCGTTCGTGCGCACCAACACACGGTAATTCAAGGCCCTGTTGCTATCCAACAAATGGGGACGCAACATGTACATGGAGGTTTACCGACCTACTAGGGTGTACAAGGCCAGTTTTATCGGGAAACGCTCATTTTATACAATATAGCCGAGGACAAACAGGACTCTTTAAGTGCCTACTGACTTCGACAGATTCCCTTAGTAAGACGCACGTGTGTCGGAACTACTGTAGTATTGTGTGGAAATACTACAGTACATGAATGTGAAGGCCCATAGGAAACACGCACTGGTGATATATTGTTTTAAACTGTTTGTCCCCTCGCCTCTGCGATACCTATGCGAGTACGCCTGCACTGTTCGCGCGCCAAACACGCATCCACTTCTAGTACATTGCATATACTATCGGGATACACACACAGTCGCATATTGGGTGAGATGGAGGCTATACGGTGTACTCCGTTCTGGACATTCCTATTGAGCACATATTGATGCAGTAGCAGGCGCTAAAGGTATCACTTTTTGTGATGTGCAACGTTCATACCGTCAAGAAGCAGAAGCTGAACAAGGTAAGCAACTTTCGTGAAAAAAGCAGCAAATGGGTTTTCACATGACGTCCGGTTGGGATATAGAATGCACCTTGATGTGCTCACGCATGATGTCACAGGCTTTTCACATTTCGGTCCAAAAAGGGGTGTCCGAGTACCTATGGACGACTGTATGTGGTGTGCATCAACATGACAAGATCGCTTAATGCTCTTGGAAAATACGTTTAAAACCATATACCATACATGCTGCCGGTTTCACCGTAAAACCATCGAAAGTTCGATCCGGACCTCATCACGTTACATACTTAGGTGGTATGCTACCATTTGAAGGTACCCTAACTGGTGATAGCCGCATCGAAGGTATCATCGATTTACCAAAACCCAATACTATATATATCAATTGAATTCAGCGCTAAGCATCGTAAGCTTTGTAAGGAAATGTATTGGCAAGTCTGCAGCAACACCAGCTGCTTCGGTAGCTCTAACGAAGAAATAAGCAATGAAATATGTTGGTAAACGTTGGGGTCTCGAATACGACCAGGCATTTGCACGAGTAAACCAATTACTCACTGGTGTATGTGTCTTGCATTGTCTGGATTATTATAAAATCGTGGCCTTGCATGTCGAGGCCAGTGATGCAGGAGCAAGAACATCCCTAGCTCGGCAGAGCGGTGAAGACTTAAATACAATCTCTTTTTACAGCCAGTCCAACGATAGTCAATGCCATGACTCAGCCCCCCTCAAGTATTTATACGCAGTGGTGTTAGCGGCGTCCTTATTAATGGAGGATACAGTTTGTTTGTGTAACTGACCACGCGGCACTAAGAGTGCTCGGCGCACGATACATAAAACAGGCTGACACATTGAGCATAGTTTTCCAGTGATACACTTATCACACTCAAACAAGAGCCGGGAACTACTGTCGTTCCTGAAGCATTATCACGGGAATTTGTTTTCGAGAAACAAGAGCAGTTGACTGGGCCAAGATTAGCACCGATTTGCAGGGACGTCTTAAATGATCCCGCACTGCGAACGGGCCACCCGTATCAACCATAACAAGTGTTCCCAGATAAGCGTGACGACCTGAAACCCATACAAAGCGACCGCGAGATATTAAATGCCGCATCATTATTCACAAGCCGGACAAACTTGTTCGAAACCGCTCACTAGGAAATACTCCGAGAAACTCAGCGAGCAGAAAAGGGTAGTTTTTAGTATGTGTCGCGAACTGTACTGCTTTCGTGATATTTAATATATTCATATTTGACAGCAGATGGCAGAGCGTGATAACGTATTTCACTAACAACATTACACGCCTTTTGTGGGCTGTAAAGGTAAGATGATAACGTAACGCCATGGTCAGCAGCGGGCTTAGGGCACGCTTCAAGTTAGATCATACACAGCTCGAGAAAATTAGGGCTTTGTCGAGCATACCAAAATAGGACAAATTTTGAATAAGCAGGTTTTCTCATACACCTAAAGCCGTCCAGTGACGAACCTACTGTCGAACGCAACTCCAATATACAGTCGAAGTTCCTCCGACTAGGAGTTACCGATGCACTGGATAGCGAACTTGCCACTCGTATCATTCATTGATACTGGAAATTTGGAGGCCGAATTTGGAAATTTGCTTCGAGTCTCCCTCGTCGCTCTGGGGTGACATCGGCAATCATATCGCATGTTTCAACTAAAACCTCAACGTTGCAAACACAAATACCCATTACTAACAGAAACCCTCTAAATAGACACCAATGTGGCATGTTCGTCACACTCGAAATTCCGGCACCAAAATTAAATTATGTTGAGCGCAGCGGTGCAGCTGCACGCATTTCCTAGAAGGATTACAGCACTCCTTTGATATTGTTTGGGTCCCGCAACATGCAAGGATCAAGTGACTTCAATTTATCGAACTAAAACTACGAACAACCTCCGAGGTAAAGGATCTAAGACCGATGCCAATGAGAAGGCAACATTCCGTTTAAAGTTGGAATTTTGAAGATACCCTTTCACTACCGCTTGCCATGAGCACGATTCGTCATAGCAAAATCCAAACTTTAGAAAACACCTGAAAATCACGTAAATGGTTAATTGAAAACGCTGAGATGCCGAGTCTTCGACAGACATCGACCATAAAAACAAACGACTGCGTCATGAACTGTGAATACGCCGCGTTACTTCGAGGCTCCGATCCACCCTAGGACCGCCGTTTTCGCACATTGACCGGTGATGTGTGGTTGGCGCTGGCCAGACGTTCGGTAAGCAAACAGTTTTACCGCTGGTGTATGGAAAACAGATGACAACATTTCTCGATCCCTCTCGGATGGTAAAGAAAAGTTTTTTTTCAGGTATGGACGAAGAGCGTAGGACGGCACCGCCAAGCTCTCGCCTCACAAACCTCGGACCCACCGGACATTTTCGGGGCTGTCGTCTTCATTCGTTAGCCTTGCCCGCTACCGTACGAGTTGGCTGTGCGTTGAGTTTATGTCGAGAACGAAGGTTATTGTCGCGTGAGCTGATTGTTTATAGCATGTTGTTGATAATTTGCAACGAGAATGAAACAAAATCGTCGCGTGCAGCCGTGTGAAAACAAATAAGAGAAAACGCATGTTGTTCCCTTTGCCCCCAGCAGCGGTACGAGAGCATACTCAGCTGTTTCTTGAAAGCAAAAAAATTAAAAGAAAACATTCAAACTTTGCGTTCCCATTGACATCGAACCTACACTGACGCCCAAGATTTAACCCGCACACCTACGTTTAGCCTGACTCTTTCGGCTCCCAGAAACGAAGAGATGGGCAGGGCGTCGATGATAAAAGAAAGCGGTGGAAATTATGAATAAGCCCTTGGGTAATTCGTGGTTCGCGGGGTCTGTTATTGAGGCTGATTTGTAAACAACGAACCTACCAGTCCCCGGCTTTTCATGCGTTCCAACACTTCAAGCATTGTTCGTTCTCAGCTCGGCAAGAAGACGTACGAATATGGTACTGTTGCTCAAAATCGTGTCTAATCGATGTGATGGGAACTCAGTTTCAACTGAACGTTGTCCAAGCTGCAGGTGCCATTCTCACCCAAGGCTCGGAGATCATCATCACGGGCAACGTTACATTTGCCTACAACTCAGCCCGTCGTGACGGAGGTGAGAAATAATCCACGCACCGGTACATCCGACCACGACTTGAGGTGATGTCTATCAATAGTAGTGTAATCGCTTGTGGAGTAGTGCAGGATGTAGGCTACGGTATATTTCTTAACCAATTGTATGCGTGAGGCGCGATATGCGACTGCCGAATTTCGTCAGACATCCTAAAGAATGGAATCGCTAAGAGTCGCGTTTACCCGACGGGTTGGGTTAGCTTAGGTTCTGGAAAGACGCTTACGTGCATGGCGCGTAGAGTCTCGTCGTGTAGTTTGCCCGTTGTGTCGAAGGAGGCGGGGTGAGAAGAACGTTTGCAGTAACAGTTGTCAAACATATTCGTCCAGTTGAGTTGAAATAGTTACAGGTGGCACGTATGGTGTTGGCGGTGTTGGCGGAATCACTTGGCTATTGTGGCGGAATGTGAACGTCGGCCATGGTCAATATTAACGCTCGTGCGGGCTCATGTAATGTTGTTTGGAGCCCTGCGGATGGCAATGGAGAAGTGAATCTGTATACGTTTTGCTCTATATGTGATGATCACCCACAATGTTCTTCTCAGCTTCGCCGGCTCGCCAAGCGACTGTTGTAGCTGCTCTACCGTGCATTTAGAGAGGTTGGGTTTTCATTTGCACAACAAGACATACCATATTTGGAAGCGTATATTGCGGCTTCTGGCACATGTTAGGTGACAGTTCGAGTGCAACCATGCACCGCCTGATATGTCATGGACTGTGGATCTTTCAGCCGTAACATAGTATGCAACGCTTTATGTATGCTGCATTGTAGGAGCAATGAAGACTTTCGACACCAGGCTCATTATGGGCACCATGACGCAGGAGGCAGAAGTTTCATCTACCAGTCCGCTAACTGGAGGTATGGCAACAAGTAGAAGTAGTACACCTCGTATCGGTTTTGAAACAGTGCCAAGTATTCCCACATATAGAGGAACATGACTTGTAGGGAGGAGTGCGCCCTCAAAATATAGCCCCGTTTCGATGTTGGTGTACCGTATACAAGGAGGTAGTGTACGTATGTTATACCGGGCGGTGGTAAAATTGTAGCACAAATATCTCCCACATGAGCGCGATAGTGAATGAACCGAATGGTAAATGCTCCAGCATTAGTGGTGAAGTTGTGGTTTTCGATGTTTGCATACGTGATAACCAGTTTTACAGTTGGCTCCGTGCCTTCTACGGTTAATAATAAAGTTAGCAGTCTTCCGTATGTGCTGGGTAGGCTCCACAATGTCCGGAACAGCCTCCTCGTATTTTGGGAGTGCTATGAGCTTGGTCATTTCCAGAACGGCATTGTGCGAGTACGCCATCGATCATTAAAACGACAGTCTTGCATCAAACCTTGGAACTGACATAATTGTCTCCCCGCTTACAATCTACTCGGCGCTTTCATCCGGTCAATACATATTCAGGTGTCACCATGTTCGCCCCGCACTTAGAAATGAATGCCATCGGGGCGATATCCTTCATCGAAAATACAGCGTTTGACTTTGGTGGGGCACTCTCACTCGCGAACTATGTGGAGCTAAATATAAGCGATGTGACATTCCACATGAATAAAGCCAAATCCGGAGGAGCTGTCTCCCTAACATCTACGACATGGTCAACAGCGACCTTCAGGCGCTGTCGATTTAAACTAAATATCGGCACGAGTGGAGGCGCCCTGTTTTGGAATGGAAGGGGGCTGGGGCACCTTCAAGGTTGTTCCTTTCAACTCAACGTTGCTGGTGAGACTTGTTTGAGATTAAGTTTAACTTTGCCTGTCAGCCAAGTTAAGAAGGTAATACCCTTGGTGAATGGTACCAGCTTCTTCATAAACATCCACACCAGTCAGTTGTTTTGGCAATTTCTGACCACGTTCAAATTCCGTGACGACTGCTCAACTCGGCTTCGTGGATTTCGTGACGTCAATATTTCCGACGCTAACAATGTCCCCCTGCCACAACACACCACGCTTCCAACGCATTTTCGACGCATGCCACGATAGAGGTGCACCCTGTTTTGTATAAGGCTCCTCGCTTCAGGACCTCTATACCCAACCAAGACGATGATTTCGGATGAAAATAAAAGTGTCACCTGATGAGCCATCGCCTGGCGTAACGATCCAACGAAAACATTGCAACACAAGAAACGAACTCCGACGGGTTTGGGTTAAGGTGCCCCTTCAATCAGAAACGTTCCCAGCCAAACCTGCTACAGTACCTCTATCGTAGCACGGTTTTCCCCTAAACTGTGCGTGATGCAAATGCATTCAAGCTAAAACACTAGCTGGAACTACTCGCGCAACGCCTTTTTGTCCAACCCTAACAACTGCAACCACTGCTATGATTAGCCTACCTACACGCATGGAAGAGAGTAGCACCCCCACATGAAACGGAACTACTCGCGCAACGCCTTTTTGTCCAACCCTAACAACTGCAACCACTGCTATGATTAGCCTACCTACACGCATGGAAGAGAGTAGCACCCCCACATGAAACGCTGATATGTGTTTTTTTGCCGAATGCCCAACGTTTGTCCCGTAGATACTGGAGGAGCTCTGTTCAACGCCGGTCCGCTGCAAATTAAAGATACTTTGTTCGCGGAGAACACAGCTAGGGAAAGGGGTTTGGCAGTATATAATCTGGAGTCTACGGTTGAACTGTGGAACGTGACCTTCGAGGGAAACATACTGAGCTGCCCCTCTCAAATGTATAGCGACACTGAGGATGTAAGCCCGGTGATATCACTACCAACACATAATTTGACAAGTTTGGAATATGCTACGTTTGACGGTACAGCCCATCCGCCTTTTGATGGTGTTGAGTTTTGCAGCGACTGTCGGGAATTCGCTATTTTCGTTATGTCTTTTGGTTCGGACGTTTTGCTGCAGGCAAACGTTTGATCTACCCACCGAACGGCAAAATCCGAGCACTGTATCGTTGCGCAGAAACCCACTGTTTTCCATCGCGTTTAGGGTTCCTTGCAGCGTGTCCGGTATATAGTAGACTGTCAGAAAGTAGACCTTCCTTTCGAACTGGTACCGTTTCCCTCTATATGTCCTTTCCAAATGATAAACACTGACCCAGGCCACCTCCACGCTATAGATGATAGTATTTGCCTACTGCATTCACTAAATAAATGTAGACTATTGTTTGTGCTTGCTCTCCGCTCGCTCTGGACAGGTTTCTCCGGACAGGTGCCGTTTTGAAGTGGTATGTGCACGGTGTCTGGATGGGTGTGGCAGTGACCTAAGCAACGTGTCGATTGTTATCCATACTCTACCTGTCTGTGAACCGATACCCGTGGGGGTCAGGCCTTCGTCTCAACCCACAACTCTTCAAACATTTGACATCAAGGAGGGGTACTTTCGCATTTCTGCCGAGAGCCCAAACGTGCTCGAATGCTACCAAAACGATGCTTGTGTTGGAGGTATCGATCAACGCGACTACTGCGCCATTGGCTACACAGGTCCATGTAAGTCAATTCTAACAAACCCATTGGCGCGGCCACTCCATCGAGCTCATGTTGCACAATATGGCAACGCCAGTGCACTCCTTGAGTAATAAATCCTTGGTACCATAGCGTCGATCGAAGGAAAATTTGTTGGCCATGGTCAGAGTCTCAGCGGATGCGTAACTCAAACACATTATATTCTTTGCAAATTCTTATATATGCCAACGTTCCGTTCTCTGACTCCGACTCTGACGATCCGTCGTGCATTCTCGTCTTGCAGATTGTGCCGTGTGCACTGAGGGTTACGCGCCAGGACCTGGTAGTCGCTGCCACAAGTGCGCTGGAGAGAACAGGGGGCTACTGGTGGCAATTCCGACAACCGTGCTGTTCATTACGCTGCTGGCAATCGTGTTGGTAGTTGTATACCTTCTAGAAGTTGTGAGAGACGGGTCCAATAATGAGCAGAACCAACCTCGACAATGGTGGCAGTTGAAGGTGTCGCGGTTGCACAACGGTTTCATCAAGGCAATCCCACAATCTACCATAAGGATCGTCGTGACGGTGTTGCAAATTGTTATCCAGGTGCGTTCCGTCGGAGATCGCTTTAACTTCATTCGACTCTGAAATGTACAAAACGATTTCCAGTGAATGCTGTTCTGAGGAAGCAGACAATGCTCGATGTCATTTGTGCTATCCATTAAGAGCCATACGACAATTATATGCTTCCACAGTTCCCCTGATATTTCGCTTTGGCGCTTGATGGTCCATACGACCTCAAGTGGCGCAGATATCTAAATGTTTCGCCGTGCGGATGAACAAGCTGGTATCCAAAACCGATCTATCGCCGAAGACGTAGAGGGCCGTATCGCCAATGAGGCACAATACCAATAATTCACGAAATCTCGCTCGGGAGACCCAGCTCGGGTAAGCACCTCGAGAACAGTCTTCAAATGCACATACCCTTAACGTGAACACGACGAATCGGCATCGTATAGGTGGGCGAATACAAAAACGAACGCTCAGCCTAAAAACAACCGTTTCTTAACTTCACATCGAGCTAGATGTTGTCTCAGATGCCTGCTTCAAACTCTATCGCTTGTATTATTTGTCACATGCCACAGCATTCACATCGAACTAGATGATGTCCCAGATGTCTGCTTCGAACTCTATCAGTTGTGTTGTTTTGTCACATGCCACAGCACCGGGAAATTCACATCGAGCTAGATGTTGTCCCAGATGCCTGCTTCAAACCAAATCGGTAGTGCTGTTATGTCACATCCCACCGCACCGATACGCCTTTCAGAACCTGGGCACTGAAATGATATTGCCCCTTGATTGATTTACCAATATATTGCACGTGTCCGCAATCGTATCCGTCTGCAGTTCACTGGGATCGCCGGAGAGATGTATCCCCACGAGTATGAGAGTTTTCTATCGGCGATGGCGGTTGTCAACTACGACGTGGGCTTTTTCCTGTCAAGTTCCTGCTTCACCTCAATGGACTTCTACGGCAGACTTGTGCTCGACACGGTTGCTCCGATTGTCACAATTATTGCATTCGGTGGTACATTTATGTTGGCCAGCATAAGGAACAGGGGTTCCAACTCGGCGGGGGCTATTGTAGGGCATAAGCACCTGTCCGTCGTGCTGTTTTTGGTGTTTTTCGTGTATTCTTCCGTGTCTTTCAGAATATTCCAAACGTTTGTCTGCGATTCTCTGGATGACGGCATCTCCTATCTACGAGCAGACTACAGCATTACTTGCTCTACCGACAGGCACACAGCCTACCAACTATACGCCATTTTCATGGTGTTCGTCTATCCAGTTGGCATCCCTGCGTTCTTTGGTTTTTTGTTGGCTCGCCATCGTGGGGAACTGCAGACACCTAACAGGGAAGCCATGCCGCATCTCAAGTCATACCGCCCTCTGTGGGCCGCATACAAACCGTCGTGTTACTACTACGAGGTCGTGGAGTGCTGTCGCCGGATCGTTCTTACTGCAGTGGCAGTATTCATACTTCCGCGTAGTTCCGAGCAGATCGCCATCGTATTGTTTCTCGCGGTAGTTTTTGTGTTTATTTCGGAGTCTGTTTCTCCGTTTCAATCCGAATACGACAAGTGGTTGTATCGTTGGGGGAATGGCATTATTGTGACCAGCATGTACGCCGCATTTCTTCTCAAAGTTGACCTTGCGAAAGATGGAACCCACGGTTCTTCAGCAATTACGATTATTCTTATCGCGGCTAATGTGTTCATGGTATTGATTATAGCGGTACATGCCTTTATTTTGGTGAGGCGTCTTTGTGCTTCGTAGATGATGCATGCTACGATAGAGATGCACCATGTTTTTTCTGAGCTCCTCACTTAAGGAGCGTCATACCTCACCGAAAACATGATTTTGGAGGAAAATAAAAGTACTGCCGGCTGCGAAATATCATGCCCGAATTATACTCTTAAACATTATTCGTCACGAAAATGAAAGTCCGACGAATTCGCGTTAAGGAGCCCCATCCTTCAGGAAACGATTCAGCCAAAAAGTGCTACCTCTACCGTAGCACGCGTCAGATGATTGAATATATGGCCTTCTAGTCCCGCTGTCAATGCACGTATGACAATCACGTTGATACCGAGGCTTTGCAAGCAACGACGAGTGTAGCTTGCCGGCCTACGAGGTCTCAACCCTCGTGACCCAATGTACAAGGTACTGGCGTTTAGCGGAGGGAAATGCATATGTATAGCAGAAGAGGTCTCAGACAGGACAATGGTTAAGATTGATAATTGGCAGCTTCCACGAGCTAAAGTTTTGCTGACTTCCTAAGCAGCTGGCCAGGATACTGCACTGCATCACACTGGGTTCGAGCAATGCAATACCGATATGTTTTCTGTCTTACCGGGATCTTGATACTGTAATATGGTCTGTGTTATATTATGCATGGGGTATGCTTGGGTACGTGCTAGCAAATATCATGTATCCCGGCGAAACAAACTGGAAGGCTAAGTCAGTATTTCGCTAGAGTGTTACATTATAGAGGTAACGTGTTTTGGGCAGAAACGTTTCGCACCGACGGGGCTGTTACCCCGAGTAAGTACTACAGGTATGTTTGAATGCCACCAAGGCTTTACGATGCTGTAAGTTGAATCCGAGGCCTTGGGGTTGTCATATTGACAGTATGTTTTATCGGCTGGTTGGTGGCGTAAAAGCTTCTTAGAGTGGGGAGGCTATTAAAGGTGAGGAATAGCTCGCGTCGTCCATGCATGCCACGGTCGCGAAGTTGGCGAAAACAGTAGCAGTATTTTGTACTGTTGTTGGGGTTATCGTTGTTCGGCACAGTTGGTGTCGAATCATGGTCGTAGTTTCCTTCGGCTGGTCTTATTGGGATCATCACGCACACAAGGCCAGAGTGTTGTACGGAGGGATTGAAAGGCGGTTCGTGGTTCCTGACAGTTGCAACGATATTGTATTGAACATACTTTCCCATCATCTGCGCATGGATATATCGTATGACCTGCGTTTGATTTATATGCTGTTCTACAACGGGAGTACCTGTACTACAGTCCAATTGAGATTAGGTGGGTACTTTCAAGCAACGACCAGCACATAGTGCAGTAGAGGGGGTAGGTTTGGGCCCAACATTGACGGACACGGAGGTCCGTCCAACAGACGGGTATCCTCGACTACGGAGCTACCCAATACATGTGAAGTCACATGTTCTACTCTTTTGTCTCCTGTGACGTTCAGAAATGAGTGACTGGGTACATATCGGAGCCATTATTTCTTTTTGACAGGGCCTCTCTGCTGACCATATATCTACATGTATTAGCAGAACATCGAATGTTATACACGTCAATCGACGACAACTTCGATCATCTGTGCGAAACATTGTTACAAATAAATCTCGCCTCAACAGAGTTACATGCCACCCAATCGATGACACATTCGGTTCCGGGGAACTTGAAAAACGCGTGGTGGCCTTAGCACCACTCTCCTCGACGTGCAGCCCGTCGGCGTTGTACCGAAGCCTAAGCCGAAAACACCCTACGAGAAGTTGAGCAGATACTCACTAGCCCGCGACAACTACGACTTTCTGTGTGTCTTAGTTAAGACGTTGAATCCGCCTTTCAGTACGCAAGACGATAGACCAACGTCAAACCCTTCAGTCCCAGGGGACTAAGGACACTTGCCAAAAGCCTCCACAACAGGTTAGGATTGGAAGAACACTAGATTCAAAGAGCGAAAAAGTATAATATCAACTGAGTTGTACGTGGCTTCACGGCAAATCCCGATAACATTGTAAATATACTCCCGGGCGCAAGCATTATATGCTCCATATTAACTAAGGCACCAAATATTGGAGGTCTCTGGCCTCGCTGGTCGAGATTACAAGCAAGAGACCAGGGCCTATGGCACCAAAGACGCCTTCACCGTAATAATAACAAACGCCGGCTCAAATATGAAGACGTGTACATCCCTCAACGTAAATCTCGAACATTTATGTTAGGATAGTTGAGGGAGAAACCATGCGGTGCCCCATAAGAAACGGCGTACAAAATCCAGGATTTATCTCCGGTTCAATTTACGGAACATATTGTAAATACTATAATGCTGAAGGCCGATTCACCGTACAACCATCAACAGCCCACTCTCGGTACCATACAAATTAGGGCTAGGCTTGTACTTCGCCCCACGCAACACTCCTTCAACTATGTTAGCATCGTTTCGGAGACACGCATGCATATTCCCCATATGGATAACCCCGCTAAATCGTGGAACGTTCTATGGTATAGTTTACGAGGGAGAGGACGAAAACTATGACGTCAAAGGCACCCTTACTAGTACCACAAAAACAGCATCATCCTGGGCACCAAAAGGCAGGCTTGTACTTCGCCGCACGCAAAACACCGTGACTTATGTTCAGGGTCGCTTTGGAGACAAGCATGCCACGCACCGTATGAATCGCCCAACCAAATTGTAGATTTTCTATTGTCTATATTGCGTTGGACAGGACGACGAATAAGGCGCCGAAGGCGCCCTTACCAGTACCACCAAAGCAGCAACGTCCTGGGCACAAAACTGCAGGTTTGTATTTCGCCGCACTCAAAACCCCTTGAATTCTGTTAGGATCATTTCGGAGTCAACCATGCTACGCCCGATATGAATCGCCCCACTAAATGTTGTGTAACTTTCTATGGTAACGTTTGCGAGAGAGAGGACGAACAATATAGCGCCGAAGGCGCCCTCACCAGTAACACCAAACAGCGCTATCCGGGTCACAAAAACTGCAGGCTTGTAAGTCGCCGCACGAATAAACTCTGAGGGTTCGGGTTGTAATCAATATTGTGCGAAGATCTCTATTTTTCCTGCATGTGAAACTTCCTATCTACCTAGGGTTTGGGTTAGGGCTAGGGGTGTACCTCGCCGCACGCGAAAACCCTTGAATCATGGATATGTTTGGAGTCAAACATGCTACGCCCAATATGAATCGCCCCACCAAATCTTGGTACTTTGTATGGTAACGTTTGCGAGAGATAGGACGAACACTATGGCACCGAAGGCACCTTTACCAGTATGGTGAAATCATCCTGGGCAAAACATTGCCGGCTTGTACTTCGCCGCACGCAACAACCCTTAGGGTTAGGGTATACTCATAATTTGCGAAGCTCTCGATCTTCCTGCATGTGAAACTTTCCATCTACCTAGGGTTAGGGTTAGGTTCAGGGTTGTCATCATGTCTCAGAGTACTTGCAGCTGGATAGCGGCCGCTCGCTGGGCCAGATATTTCGTGATTTCTGGTGGTATTTCGTGATTTCTCGAGTTCGTTGTTAGAAGGCAGATCGGGGACCTGTCGAGAGCGTAAAGCAACATCGGAGGTGCAGCTCTTCCTACGAGGTAAAAGGGATCGAGTGCGAAAGCGTCTTCACTGTGCATCGCAACGACCGGCGTGGATTTACGTGGAGATACGGGTTGTTATTTCTCTCCTCAATAACCGCCACTGGTGGGCCGAGAGCGTGTGTGTTTGGATACGGTTCGAGCGAGTTGTGCTGCTTGTTGGGCAAAAGCCAAAACGCGGGGAAATTGAAACAAATTCAACATCATGATAACGTTTCAAATAACTAGCAATTTGTTTTGTCTGCTGAACAGCAGTACGAACATGTTTCATTTAAACAGCTGTGCAGCGTCGCTGGATAAGCTTGCGGGTACCTTTCACAGGGTTGCTATTGGGCGCAGATTGCTAATATGTTAGCATTTCCCCCTATCTGAACGGCAATATAAAAAAATGGCATATGCCATACAAGGTGATCAGGGAATCAGTGAGTAATAGGTCCGTATAGTAGCGGAGCAAGATCATGCATATATGTATATGTGATGTCCACGTGGCGGCAAGACGACCACGAAACACAGCAGTACAATTGCGATACATATGATGTGGCATACTAAACGAGTTATACCCTACGCGGACTTGTGGGTGGAGCACAATCTCCACAGGCAAACGTACGAGCACGACATGTACAATGTGGAATGCTCAACGAGTGATTCCCCACGCAGCATTGCTGGGTGAGATATAATATTCACAGTCAAACGCACGTGCTCGATAAATATATTGTGGTATAATGAACAAGTGATTCCCCACGCGGACTGCTGCGTGATAGATAATATATGCACTCAAACGTTCGGGCACGATAAATGTAATGTGGCACAATGAACAAGTGATTCCCCACGTGGACTGCTCGGTGAACGATAATCTTCACAGGCAAACGTACGAGCACGATACATACAATGTGGCCTGCTACGATGCCGCTAGTATAGTGAAGCTGTGCATAGCTGATTTTGCCTCTAGCGTAGCCGCGATGGGGTACAGATTGGTTTAAATGCCCACATTGGTTTGTAAGACATAGGGGGTAGTGCACCTGAAAAATATTGTTGTTACCCTTCGCGGTCGCGATTTGGCGCAGAAGCAACTTAAATTTGCACTTAAAATGTTCGAGATGCTTTGGATGTGAATATAACATGAATATTTACGAGCCTTTACAATTATGGCATTTTGGATGAGTGTCTCGTTCTTTGATGTGGGTTGTATTAGCAGCGAAAGACCTCCACGAGGTCTAGGACGCCGATACGTGCACATGGTCGACCTCTAACCCTCGTCAATCGAGCTACTGCTGAGTGCACCGTGATGAACAATATTTGTAACTTCGCCTTTATGGTGCGGCAGGGCGACGGCACATACAGCGTTACCATGCTGCTGAAAAATGTGCACCTGAATATTATAATTGTTGTTCAAGTGACCCCTGGAGGGGTACTCTGGGTCGGGGAAGGATGTAGAGGCTCCACGTGATGTATATGTATTACCGTCGTAGACACGAGAAAGGGGGAGAAACATAGAGAATCATGTAGGTACATAAAGAGTGGCGATGGGAATCGCTCCAAACCGCCAAGTGCTCCACAGAGAAACACGCATATTTCCTCTGTGGAACTCCCAAATACCGTTACATGAATATCCCTGCACCAAGTACGATAGCACTCTGAACAGCCTCCCTGCTTTCTACTTGGTGAATGGGATGACACTAATACCTCAGGATACCATGGTGGTACGTCAAGCTCACCCAAAAAAGAAACAAACATATCATACTCAATGAAAACCAAAAACTACCCAGCCTTCCCTTCGTTGAGGTCATCAGCTTGGATAAAAATGGTATTCAACACCGGATAAATGTCCGAAAATCAGAACCTCAAGCCTCAAACATTTCTCGCAAAAATCACTCTCAGAAAAATCAACTCTCGGAAAAATCAACTCTCAGAAAAAAATCAACTCTCAGAAAAATCAACTCTCAGAAATTAATCAACTCTCAGAAATTAATCAACTCTCGAAAAAAATCATCTCTCAGAAAAATATCAGCGGTCAGAAAATCGACTCTCAAAAATAAATCAACTCTCAGAAAAACAAAACAAAGATCAGTCCTGCCGACTACGCCAAGAACACAAAACAAAATAGCAAGCCTCCCTGCGTCCAAAAACACTCCGTTCGTTCAAATTGCAAACGATCAAAATTCACAACGTCCAAGCTACTTTGAAATCACTTACCATATTTTATAGATTCCGAAAACTAAAAGCTAAATAGCAGTTGCCTCTGAACGGGGAACAAGCACACTAAATCCAATCAATCGGCATCGTCAAGAAATCAGCATTCCTATAAATATTATCATCGAACAAACTTGCCAGTCTTCAGATCACGTACGTACACGTACGTACGTATTCGGTCGACCTCCATGAATATCTTTCAATTCCGCAGATCACGTACGTATTCGGTCGACATTCATGAATGTCCGTATACAACATCTTTCAACTCCGCAGATCACGTACGTATTCGGTCTGTTTCAATTGGCACGGCTCGCTGGTTGGGTATCAGTCGGGAGAGCTCGAGGACGAGCTGATCGTTTTGTATTACGGATGGGAGTTCAGAGGGACTTTCACGAGCAGCGGCTTCATCGATGATGAGGCCAGCTGGGCCAGCGAGCTGAAGAAGCTACGGCAGCCGCAGAGGCGGCGAGCATCGCCACGGGAGAGCCCGCTGGGATTGCTCATAGCGCAGGAGCGCGAACAAAGCCTCCAGGGGGAGCACGAGGCCAGAGTAGCTGAAGAAGCTACGGCAGCCGCAGAGGCGGCGAGCATCGCCGCGGCAAGGCCACGGGAATCAGCTCATAGCGCAGGAGCGCGAACAAAGTCTCCAGAGGGCGAGCACGAGGCCTTCAGAGGCAACAGTCCAGGGGGCCAGGCAACAAGAGTCCGCGGCCAGAGGGTACGGGAGCAACAGGCGTCGATGAGGAAATCGCAAGCTTGAGACAAAAAATGAGGGAGATGGAGATGAGAATAATGCAGATGAGGATGCAGATGGAACGAGAGGATAGGCAGGAGGAGTAGAAGTGGATGCAGTGGCAGCAGGAGGAATGGGTGCAGCAGCAGCAGCAAGTGGATAGATGGCAACAGCAAGAGGAATATTTTGACCAGCAGGAGTGTCTACACAAGCAACAGGACAAACTCCAACGGCAACAGCANCGGGTAGCGGGGTATTGGACAGTGATGGATGGCAGGTGGTCGGCAAGCTATCCTTGACGCAACACACCTTACCCACATCAGAACATGTCAACCTCAACGTGCGATCTGGGGGGGGGGGGGGGGCAGAACACAGCAGCCAACCCAGGGCAGTCTGAAAAAATGCCTACCACTGCCAAACAAAGTGCATCGATACTGCTGTGATGCTATCATATAATACAAATACGTGAACGAAGAAACCAACTAATCCAACAAAAATAGAACCTGTTGTTCTTCATGAAGCTTCCAGCTTCCAGCTTCAGCTCGTGCTTGTGCCTCACCCGGGCGGGCTTTGGCCCTGGTCCTTCGTAGAGCAGCTCCGCACCGAACCCCGGCAGCCACACGGCGGCCCGCCTCCCGTTGCCATTCTCCCCTCTAGCTCTCCTCCCCCGCTTCGCCGTCCTCGGCTCCTGACGGTCAAGCAGGTGTACCTGCTCAGGCGCACCCTCTGGTGCGTTCTTTCTCGCGCGCGGGGAATTCCCTCCCGCGTCAGCGATGGTTGGGGGGCTTGGAGGAGCACTCTGCTCTGCCTCACCGACCTCCTCTGTCTTTGTTTCTGGTTGCAGCAGTGCCTCCTGCCCTTGCGCGAGTATAGCCACCTCAGTCTCAATCTTCTGCTGCTGCTGCTGTTGTCTGCTGTGTTGACTGCTGCTGTGTGACTGCTGCGTCCGGTACTGCTGCTGCTGTTGTAGTGCTGCTGTCTGGAGCTTGACTTCTTATGTCAGATTCGCTACTGAGTACATAGCTCCGTTCTGCCTCGATAAGTACATGCGGCTTGGCACTAAGTGTGCTGCTGGTATGCTGCTGTTGCCGTTGGGTTTCTGTGTTGGTGTAGACACTCCTGCTGGTCAAAATATCGCTGTTCCATCACCTTGCTGTTGCTGCACCATTACCTCCTGTGCCCTGCATCCACTTCTACCTCCTCCTGTCTATCCTCTCGTTCCATCTGCATCCTCATCTTCATTATTCTCATCTCCATCTCCCTCATTTTTTGTCTCAAGCTTGCGATTTCCTCATCGCCGCCTGTTGCTCCCGTACCCTCTGGCCGCGGACCTTGGTTGCCTTGGTGGCCTCGTGCTCCCTCTGGAGACTTGTTGCCTGAAGGCCTCGTGCTCCCTCTGGAGCTTTGTTCGCGCTCCTGCGCTATGAGCTGTTCCCGTGGCCTCGCCGCGGCGATGCTCGCCGCCTCTGCGGCTGCCGTAGCTTCTTCAGCTACCTGCTCGTGCTCCCTCTGGAGGCTTTGTTCGCGCTCCTGCGCTATGAGCATTCCCGCGGCCTCTCCGTGGGATGCTCGCCGCCTCTGCGGCTGCCGTAGCTTCTTCAGCTCGCCTGGCCCAGCTGGCCTCATCTCGAAAGCCGCTGTTCGGTGAAGTCCCTCTGAACTTCCATCCGTAATACAAAACGATCAGCTCGTCCTCGAGCTCTCCCGACTGATACCCTACCAGCGAGCCGTTCCAATTGAACGCGCTAGCGTGTTCAAGTGGCCCCTGGAGGGGTACTCTGGGTCGGGGAAGGATGTAGAGGCTCCACGTGATGTATATATATTACCGTCGTAGACACGAGAAAGGGGGAGAAACATAGAGAAACATGTAGGTACATAAAGAGTGGCGATGGGAATCGCTCCAAACCGCCAAGTGCTCCACAGAGAAACACGCATATTTCCTCTGTGGAACTCCCAAATACCGTTACATGAATATCCCTGCACCAAGTACGATAGCACTCTGAACAATTGTTACCCCTCGCGCTAGCGATGGGGCGCATACTATTGTTATATTTATATGTACTAAAAACGTCCAGCAGTGCCTGGGTGTAACATGAATGTTTACGAGTATATGGTTATGGCGTAGTGAATGAGTGTCTTGCCACGCGTTGAGAGGCCAAACGTTCGAGATTTCTCGGTCGTCGATACTTGTAGAGGGACGACCGCAGTAGAAGAAATCGAACCACTGCTGGGTGAACCGTGAGTAAAACTATTTGCAATTTAGTTGACATTGCGGCAGGGAAACAATTCTTACAGCGGTACAATGCCGCTGGCAAAGGCGGCGATTCTTACAGCGGTACGATACCGCTGGCAAAAGAGCACCTGTCAGGCTGAGTACTCTCGCTGTTACCCCTCTAGGTAGCGATGGGGCGCAGAATTTATTTATTTTTATACGTAGTAAAGAAGTCCCGCGGCGCGTGGTTGTAACTAGAGGTGGGCACCGGAGGGCGACAAAGAAAACCGAAAACCGGATAACGAGGCGTTATTATACTAACAAAAAACGGATAAAACCGTTTTTTGTTCAGCCGGTTTTAACCGCAGCCGGTTTTAACCGGTTTTCCTGTTCAGCCGGTTTTAACCGCAGCCGGTTTTAACCGGTTTTCGGAAAACCGGTTAAAACCGGATGGTAACGTGAAACGCGTCCAAATCACTGAACAGGACGGCATGTTTGGGTGAAAAACGTACTGTCTATGTGTGGGTTCCGAGCCACAACCACAGCGCACGGGGTTACGTGGTTTCAAGGTATGAATCATTGTTGTGAAGAAGTGAAGAAGACCAGTCTTATCACAATTGCCGGTGCACAGGTACTATCTACCCTACCGATTGCAATCATAGGGCTTTATTCGCGATTGCTTGCTTCCTGCCTTTTTTTCCTGTGCCCTGCAGATCAGCGATTCGGAGGGCTTTCTTACTCGCGGTTTACCTACACTAAAATCAAGTAAAAAATTCCACACTAATTTCAAGCTAAACCTCACACTAATTTCAATATATTTTGTTTCCGGACAAAAATAATATATTTTTTAAAGAGACCAAAACAATTGAAAATATATTATACATATGTCGTACGTGCAAGTTTTGTATACCTTGGTATGATATAGGTTTCGATATACAGTACCGGCCCGCTAGTAAGAAACGAACTCACAAGGAAATCAGCCTGAGAATTAAAACAAATAAGAAAGTTCTTAGCATCGTCAGTGCGTAAGGTTTAAGATAGTGACCACTTCCTGTGGCTGGCCTAGGCACACGCCACCATTCATTGTACAGTACTAGGGAAAATGTCTTCCCGGGGACCAAAATAAGAAAACGCTGCATAATAAGAAAGCGTGCTTTCGCGCGCGCCCATAATATGAAAGTCAGCCTGAGCCCGATTTCAGGTTTCTTGTGAGAGGACCGGTGATCTATGACAACTATAACACGTCAGCAGAGCATAATCTGTTTAGGACTGGTTGACAAACTTACTTATACCTATGCATGAAACCATATACCAGATATAATACTACTGGTGTGCGTATCCTATTGTTAGTACTGGTGATGGTTTATTCGGTAAATAATCAGTGAGAAATGTGTCCGGTACTACCGGTTTAAACCGGTTTTCCGGTTTTATCCTGTTTTTATCCGGTTATATCCGGTTTTCGGTTAACCGTTTTAAACCGGTGAACCAAAAATAATTTTTTGTTTTTCAAAAACCGTATACTCGTAAATGTTCGTTGGAGATCCTTTATATGACAGTTACGTGTCGGGCTTTGTGTCGGTTCGGGTTATTGGCGTATTATGTGTTTTTAGCTTTTTTTTCTTTATGGGCTTGGGAGCTCATGGAGGCACTCTCTCTCGCCTCTCGCCTGCACGCTTGAGCTGATGCTTGCGCTCGTCTGTGGCTACTGCTGGGGGACCGATACAATAATGAAAGATTGCAAACCGACCTCGCTTGGGGCTAACGAACACTAAAGAGTTAGCCGCGATTCTGCAGCCTCGTCGACGGCGAAGTTCAGGGTCTTCGGGAGAAATATTGGAGAAGGGGTTTGCTTTTCGAGGAGCTGAGGAGTATGGCGGGATGATCATCATGCTTTTGGAGACGAGCTTTTCGGAGAACTACTCGAGATAGCAAGGCGCAGCAGGGAGAATCCTGTGGGGAGGTAGCCACCGTAGGTACAGCAGGGAGGAATGCTGTACCTCCATCGTCGGGAGTCCCCGGTGGTGGCAAAGGGGTCAAGGAGGGCGGCCTGATGGTGAGCTGGTCGCTGACAAGCATGGCGGGTCGTCTGGAGGGGTCGGCAGGTTTTTGGGGACAGAGTCAAGTTTGGCCGTGCATCTCTTCGAGGCGGAGGAACAGGTGCGAGTATGAGTGACGCTGCACAGTTTCGGGCCGAGAGAGACCAGGACGTTGACTTCGGGGCTGGCGGGAGCAATCCCTTATGGCACCGGGAGTAATGACCTCGATGTATGTACAGGAAGCAGCAGGCCTGGGTGCTTCTGCCTCAAACTTTCTCTAACCACGTGACTTCATAGGCTGTTATTATATGGTAGGTAGTGCTATACAACTACATGCGTGTGCCGTGTTGCCTCGCAGTCTTCCACATCTCGGAAAACGTAACACTTAACGTTTGATGTTAATTTTACGCGCCAGCGGAAAAAAATCGTAACATTACGTTACTACGTTATCAAAATTCCGGATTTTGTGATAACAGTGTTAGTGCGTTACGATATTGGCGGGCGATCGCGTAACATTATGTTAGAGTGTTGCCTTGATCCCGTGATAACCGCAGTATAAGTGTTACGGTGTTAAGGTAGGCAGCCCATAGCGAGTAACACTATGTTAGTGTGTTACCGAAATTCCTAGTTGACATCGTAACACACGTTATAGGGATTACGTACATGGTTAATGAAGCGTTAACATTATGTTACCGTGTTATCGATATCAGCCCGCAGCGAGTAGCGTTATGTTAGTGTGTTAGCGGAATTCTTACTTGCTGCCGTAACACACTTTAGACGGATAACGTACATACATGGTCCAATAAACGGTTACATAACACTATGTGTTAGTGTGTTAGCGGAATTACCAATATTACGTTATCATTGTGTTACCGTGCTAGCGACACCAGCCCGTAGCGAGCAACATTATGTTAGCATGTTACCTTATTCTTACTTGCTACCTTGGCACACTTCAGACTGATAACGTACATGGACAATTAAACCCTTACATAACACTACAGTACGCGACACCAGTAAGTAATCTCTTAATTCAGCTGGAATTCTTATTTAAGGCAGGGTGTGTCCTACACCATTTTCAGTACAAAAGAGGTCATGTTCTTATTTTCGTCTGAAAATTCAGCCTTAAATTATCAACTGCCGAGTTCTGAAGTGCTGTCGCGTACTGCATGTCAATGTGTTAGCGGAATTCCTTGCGGATATCCTAACACACGTTAGAGGGTTAACGTAAGTAAGTATGTATATAGTCAATTAAACGTTGACATTATTATATGTTACCGTAGCAGCGGCAGCAGCAGTCCGTATCGAGCGACGTATTGCCAGGCCCACCCTCCGGACGAAGAAGCTCTGCTGCTGTAAATATCTTACAGCAGTAGGAGTGTGGTGGCACCTATGTTACGAAAATATCTTTTGTTGTGGACAGTTACGAATCACAGGTACTACTGGTGCAGAGTTTTCGTCTTCCAATTATGCCGAATACCAATACCGCTTTGGGGAACCAGGAGACACACAAAAAAGTAAATACTTGTACAGAGGGTTCAAGGGTTAGACCGACAAGCCGAGCGTAAAGCGACCTATACTGATGCTGCTCATGCTGCTGTTTGGCTGCTGCTGTACAGAACAAGAAACCTAATAAGAAACAGGAAATATGGTCCAGGCTGGATTTATTATTCGAGAGAGGGTGCTTTCTACACTAATTTCAAGATAACGACTCCCGAATTTCTTATTTTCCTCTAAATCTCAGCCTGGCTTTCTTATCAGCCTGTTTCTCATTAGGTGTCCTGTACTGTATGCTGACGATATGTTTTGCTTGAAATAAAAATAAATAGCTCAGACGGCAGGTATACGTAGATGTTCATTCGCGTTGGTTCAGCACAATCAGTATTCCCCAGCGTGATGCGTTGCAGATTTGACTACTGCAGGTACTGAGGTCGCGCCTCATATTCACTACGAGTAAATTACTACAGTAGTAACTACTGTGTTACTGGGATGTCAGCAAAATTGGATAACACGGCTACATTATGTTACTCCGCGACGCCGCTTTACCCCTAACACAGGTAACACATGTTAGAGCGTGGGAAGATCCAAAGGGTAACGTAGTAACATTACGTTGGATTGACTCCGGCCCCCACGGTAACTCAGTAACATAATGTTACGCCCGGATTGATTATTATGGTAACACAGTAACATAATGTTAAAATCAGATATTTACTGACAGTAACACCGTAACATAATGTTAGGCAGACCTCGGCATTTAGGCTAACACCCTAACATAGTGTTACGTATCGGCCGGCTAAGACTGTAACGTATCTAACGTATGTTAAATGTTACGTTATCCGACCTTAATCAGACTGGGGGTCCGAATAACGTAGTGTTAGTAGTGCTGGACACTATGTTAGTGTTATGTTAGTGTGTTATTTGTAACACAATGTTAACACTCATTCGAAGGGTAACACAATGTTAGTGTGTTATGTCTAACGCTCCGTGGACAGTAACATTATGTTATCGTGTTAGTAAATCTGCAGATATCGATCTGGGAATGTTAGAGTGATAACGTACGTGTTGGGTCAGAGCCTAACACTATGTTAAAGTGTTAGTTGAAGGACAGATCACGGTGTAACATAACGTTAAGGCGTGTGCACATTCGTGGGCTTCCAGTTAACACTGTGTTACCGCGTTACCGTGATTGCCCCTCCAGTGATAACACTGTGCTACCGCGTTACCGTGATTGCCCCTCCAGTGTTAGTACGTTGCCAAGTCCCTGTGTTAGGCCCCATAACGTAGATAAGTGTTATCCGAGTGTTAAGTTTTCCGAGGTGTGCAGTCTTCATGTATATATATGATATTTTCGAGCTGGAATGCTGGAGACACTGTGAATGGTTGGTAAAGTATGCTTATTTATAGTATGCGGTATACCTGACGAGGAAGAAACCCCGGTTGTGTGGACCGAGAGCCGTGTTTAAGATGAAGAGAATGTCTGAGATGATATATCTGGAGCAGCTACTGCCTGCTGCACAGCATCAGTAACTACAAGCCCCAAGGAGGATGTATGTCTTTGGGCACCCCCGTCGTTTGGTGGGTGGGGGGAAATCGTGCGGCGTCAGCCGCACGTATCTGCTACGGGTAGATTAGTAGTGGATGGAGAAGCTACTGCACAGCATCAGTAGCTAAAAGCCCCAAGGAGGATTTATGTCTTGGGCACCCCCGTCACTTGGTGGAGGGGGGGGCGTATCCGCTACGGGGAGCTTGGTGGTGGATATGCGATGCGGTGACTACCACATTTCAAAAGGGAGCAGCTACTGCCACGCAGCAGTAGCTACCCTCGCCGTATGGTTGGTGACGGGCACTTCACGGGAGTATGTAGAGGAGAGGGGCAGATGCGGGGAGCTTACGTGTCTGCTTATTCCGCGAGAAGATGCATGGTCGAAGCTTGACCATGCGCCCCCCGTGACGTCTACAGTACAGGCGGTGAGGGGATAAGTCGCGTGGGATTACCGCGTGCATCCTGCTACGGAGAGGTGGTGTGGTAGGGTTGGTGGGCGTCGGGGGGTTTCGTGACAGCTGCAGCATTTATACTCGAGGAGAATAGCGCCTGCCATATCTATCGCACGGCGGGACCGAGCGCGCTTAACGACAGCAGCAGCGACAGCAGCAGCACAGAGGGGGGTGTCGTGGAAAAAGCAGATGTGAGTATCGTCGACTGGGAAATTGCACTCAGCATTACGCGGAGCGACGAGGGGCATATGTAGCTAAGAGGTAGATATTTCGCAGGGAGGGCTGGGGAGGGTATTGTTTTCTTTGCGATGAACACACCTACCTGTATGATTGAGTATGTTGTTGATCGTACACATGGAGAGGTGTACCGTTTGCGACTGTGAATGAATTTATGAATGGTAGACTACCGTTCGTTTTGCTGGAGAAGTAAGTCGTATGTTAGGTATATACTACAGGAGATTGATTGTTTGCGGCGAGGTGTCGTGATTCCGAGTCGTAAATAAAGAAAAACAACTTACCGAGTTGATTCATTAAGCATGTCAACCCCGATTCCCCCTTTATGGAGTAGAAGGGTCGTATTCTCATATAGGCACTCCGTCTTCACAATTACAACTCACCCGGGGGAGAGGTGTTCCAGAAGGGCAAAAATGGCTGGTATGGACGAGGAGCTGAATCCTATAATTCCAGTGAGTAAATTAGGGCGTCCCAGACGGAAAATGGTTAGAAGACGGACAGCAGTAGTTTGGCCAGCAGCGAGTCTTATTGAGATTTACTTGGCAATCTACTTTGATTTTATGTTGGAGGGCACACGGTTGGTATGGATGGGGAGCTGTATCCTGTAATTCCAATACGCTAAGGGCGTCCCCCACAGGGCATAAATGGTTGGTAAATATAGGTTGTGCAGTGCAATTGCAGGTATTTTCGTGTGTGGCTGCTACTTGCTGTGTCGAATGGAATGGGTTACAGGGGGCAAATGAACACTTCTGGCATTAATGTTTTTCTACAGAGAAGATGAATGAGTGATGCACCATCTAAGATTCGTTCTGGGTGGTATACGTTGCCTTTTCGGAGAAATAAGGGTACGTACAGTAGAACGTAGGTGCACCTTGAGAGGTGTATTTCGGATGTCTGGTATTGTGGGGCAACTGACTTTATTGAATTTTGCGGGTCCTTCGTTTTTTTTGTCTACTTGATTGCAGAATCAAGGAGGGCGAGATTATTCATGAATGATTGTTAATAATGAGCCGCGCGAGCGCGAACCGCGAGCCTTTTTTTCTTTGATTTTTCAAATGAAAAAAAGGCTCTTCCTATCGGGTCGCATGAGGGCTGGTAGGGTGGACAAAAACATATTTAATCTGTCGGTGTGAGACAGTCAACATCCACTTTCGTACTTCGCACTCATAGTACACGGCACCAACGCCAGTCCCGTTGGGCTCTGTGCATGCACAAATTTTAACGAAGTCTCCTCGTGCTGGTTTCGCTGTAACTCGTCCCGAGTTGGTCGAGCTAGGAGCGGCAGCGTGTGCTTTTAGACGCACATGACCGGAGGCGTTTTTTTCAATATTTTTATTTCACAACTGTTTGTCTTTTTTGAAATACAGAAGATCTCAATTATGCCGAACAATACGATAGACCCAAGCGTGGGAGCATCGGATTCAAGTGCTAGACCGTCAAGCCGAGCGTACAGTGACGTTGGCCCTGGCCTCGTGTGTCGTGCTGCTGCTGCTGTTTACTGCTGTTCCGCTGTTGTTGTTGTTGCTGTGGCCGCCTGGCCATGCACATGGCTGAATCATGTTGTTTTTTTCAGGACGTAAAATATGATGACGGTTTTAATTTTTTTGACGTACGTAGTTCTACCGAACGAAACCCGACTCTACCTGTAGGCGAAATATATCCGATCAAAGCAACGTGTGGGCCGTGTCCCTACGACATGACGAAGGTGGCTTTGTAAGGCCTACCTTCCCACTGATGAGGGGACGGGTAAGCTCTGCTGTAGATACCGTACAGCAGTAGTAGTGGTGGCACCTGTGCTAGGAGAATATCGGTTTTTGGATCAGGTTTAGATTGTTTCCTAATATGCCGAATAACAATACGAACGAGGTACGTGTCGCGTTGAGGAAGCAGGGGACACACGAAAAATTGAGTACGAGTACAGAGGGTTCAAGTGTTAGACCGACAAGCCGAGCGTAGTACAGCGACGCTGAGCCTGGCCTCGTGTGTCATATTGCTGCTGTGCTGTTCCGCTGCTGTTGATGCTTCGGCCAGCACAGGTGCTGCTGCTGTTGTATGCTGACGTTTTTTCTCTCCAAAAAGGGCCAGAAAGAACGAACCAAAGCACGTATACGTAGATGTTCGTTCGTGTTGGTTCAGCACACAAGTATTTTTCCAGCGTGATGCATCGCAGATATGACTGCTGCAGGTATTTGAGGTCGCGGCTCATTACCACCAATTACTAGTATACCAGTATCATTTTGAGGACATTTGTTTGCAACGGAGAAAAGTGTTTTTCCAGAACTCGGTGGGTGGTTAATCTTGTTCTGGGATCCAGAAGACGAAAGGCGAAGACGGTACTGTAGTAGGCGACGAAGAAATTTTGTCCGGGAGACCTTGCGATTTATGACCTTTTATTTTTTGTTAGTTTTTACGTTGCGACGCTGCTGTTGTAGTCTCATTTGATTGCAATGGTTCGAAGAGGAAGTACGGAAAAGGTTTTCGCTCATGCAGATGCGTTTCCTCTTGCCATTTGTTGTAGTTTTGTGGTGAGGGTTTCGAGTCTACTTATTTCGACATGGTCGGCACTGTCATGTAAATAATTCAGGAGGGTGTTCGTTGGAGATCCTCTATATGACAGTTACGTGTCGGGATTTGCGTCGGTTCGGGCTATTGGCATATCATGTGTTACTTGCGTTTGGTCTTTATGGGCTTGCGAGCTCATGGAGGCACTCTCTCTCGCCCCTCGCCTACACGCTTGAGCCTACACGCTTGAGCTGGCGCTTGCGCTCTGCTGTGGCTACTGCTGTGGGACCGATACACTAATGAAATACTTTAAAACCAATCTCGCATGGGGCTACACCAACACTCTTCTCGCTGCCCCGGGATGTCGAAGGATGGGGGATTTAGATCAAGGCTGGGGTTAGCCCAGGCGATTCTTTATTAATAGAATATACTGTAGTTTCCGTGGACACGATATCACTGGAAAGCCGAAGGACATGTACAGCGAAAAACGGAACGTCGTCAAACATAATAGGCGGCATGTGTGTTGATGTGCGTGGACGTAATGTCCACCTGGTCGGCCAAACGCTGTGCACAATAGTAGCGTGCAATATCGGCGAAAGCAAACGTTGGTCAATACTCTACCGTACATACATTCAGAGACACCCTCGTGTTTCGTAAAAGCTGTACAAATCACTGCTGTGACTTTGTATCGCTTGAGAGAGTTTCCCCGAGACTTTCGATAGTATCATGGTGCGTCCAGAGCGCAGGAAGCGGATACGACCGGCATGTACCATGATGACTGGTGTTCAAGGGGTAACACGCTTGCCTGAAACACGCAAAACAAAGCGATACCAAACACTCTGTGAATACATTCCAGCCCAAAATGTCTCGGCGCCAAGATACTCGCAAGCGACCGCCACTAAATTAATGTGGTCCTAAATTGAATACGAAGTATATACCTAACTTTAGCTCCGAACGTTTAGAGGCAGAAAATAATGAATACTGCCGAACGACAAGGGCTGCCGGTGGGGTGCCGACAACGAAGTGGGTCGGGGCACACCAACCATTCACCGAACACAGTGCGATGGTCCGCTCTGTGGCTTAAACAAAATAACAGTATGATCGGCCGGCTTCTCGTATCTTGTTGCCGTAGCATGTCTCATGTATATCAGAACATAGCAAGTTGTTTTTACCATGAGGCGTATGAGGGAATGGTAATGGCGGTTAAACCGTGACGGACGCCGTGGTTTTCTCGCCCGTTGTCCTATGTCGTCCCGGCCCGCAAAACAGAGCTGTTTCGTACGGTCCTTTGCCGTCAATAGGAAACTCCCGCCGGAACTTTCCATGCCTTCCCGTCGAGAGCTTGTGTGTCCAGCTTCGCCTCTCACACTTTTCCGCATAAGAAATGTTATAATGCCATCCCATCCCGTCAAGATGATTTGCTCCGACGGGAATAACCGTCTTTTCCCGGCCACATAATACTCTACACAGTAATGACCCGCCCCGAAAACACCCCCTGCCGAAACTTACCGTCTTTTTCCGCGTTCGAAATATGTGTTTACCTTTCTTTCCCATCAATATATCCTCCACAATCACGAACGACCGTCCGGTTCCGGTTATAATAATATTTCCTTACCGTCCCTTCCCGTGACAAAACACCCTACGCCGAACATTATACATATTTGCCTCCAAGAAGAGTTGATTGCCGTCTCTTCTTGTCAAGAAGTATGTATCCGCCACAAATATTCGTTCCTTCCCACGAATAATATGTTTTCTGACTGTTCATTCCTCACACGATAATATCCTTTATTGATATATTATTGATCATGGGCCATCACGCTAGATATCTCGCCCCATCGGGACAACATATGCATCACACGTGTGCCCTGTCCGCACGCAGCTGCCACACCCGCCCACCACCGCACGATGCACAACACCACGGCCAACCACGCACATGCATGCAAGTATAGATAATCCAGTGTGTTATAACCACCACTGTGATTGCTACGAGACATCGAACCCATAGCAACACACCGTAATAAACATACACTGAAATACCGAGGTGGTTTCAGAGGAGAAAAGTGCCAGATCCGACCATCGTCGCAAACGAGGGCCCTGCTTGTGTTGAGCGTAAGCGCAGACCTTTTACAGCGCAGTTGCAATTCTCCAAAGTATCACCCCCCAACATTTCGTTGTTCGGATTGTAATAATTTGAAGATCAATAGGCCCCCTGATGAAGACGGGAGCTGAAGACAAATGCAGACGACTTCACGTCATCTTGTATCGACCAACAAAGTGGTCGACGCCACACCCACCACATAGTGAATGAGGGGCACGATTCGCCTAATCCGCGGGAAGCCCCCATGCTTCCGTCACAGGGACCTGAAGTGCTAAATATATACATGCAAAATACGGCTCATTCGTTTTCCTGAAAACCGATAATTTCCTGGTGACTTCCCCCGGGCAAACGATACGGTGGAGTTTGGCATCAGTCCAAACAGTCCCGTGCACGTGCAGGTAGTGAGTTATTGTCGTCCAAACCATACCATGGCGCCGTGTCGCGTACAAAACCTTCCAAAACGTGTAGCCGCACCCCAACGGAAAACCGGTGCCAACCCCGAAACTCGCGAATGAAAACAGCCTTGATCTGCTTGGGCCAACAATTACTACCCCTACCGTGCTAAGCTTGTTTCAAAGCACGACTCTTCAGATCCCGAAGAGGTCGAAATACGCGAGACTCTAAATGAGTTGGGGTTACTGTAAATATAATCGTTTCCATACATTGCATTGGATACTTGGCGATATGCTCACGCCCACACGTATGGAGGCTTGGCGAAATAGTCTACTCAACCCCCACGAAGCGGGCACGGATGTGAACGGCTCCGAACCCAAGTAAATTTGCACCGAAGAACAGCCTTTCGAGGGCCACATCACTTGCGGCCCCCATTTTACCTTCACGAAGGCCAACAAGGAAGGCGGCATCAAGGGATCCGGGGTGAGATACTTGCTGAACCCCTTGTGCCGCGTCCAGAAAATACCCCCCTACCATCTTCCCCCGACAAACAAAATATCAAGTATCCCCTGGTAAATCATCATCCCTTCTGGTCCAGAAAAACCTCCATCTCTTCCCGTCATGAAAACCATTCACGCTGAACATTACTATCTACCATCCTGTTCAGATACAACGATCCTTACCATACCTTCCCGTGATGTAAACGTTTCCCGCTGGATATTATTATCCCGTTCCGACCAACGAAGTCGTAGAGGCGGCTATAACAACAACCCCATAAACGAACACGATTCGCCTGTGTCCGTGGCGTGCCTCAAGGCCCGCTAAACAGGCCCTTGAAGTGCGAACGGAAATGTAAACAATGTGGCGGTGACTGCTCCCCGAACTGACAATCACCTGGTGGCCGGCTCCCGCACCAACCCCCCCCCGTATAAGTGTCGCGATGTCTGAAACCCATTAAAACAACAGGGTTGAGTTACCGCGGTGGCCGGCCTCTGTACCAACAGTTGCGTGGAAGTACAGGTAGCGAGTAAGTACTACCAAAACCGTGTCGTGGTGCCGTGTCGCGTACAAACTATTCCCGAAATCCTAGCCGTAACACAAAGCGAACACGGTGCCAACCCCGAACACTTGACATACCACTATTCGGCTTCCGAAGAGGTCGAAATCGCCCCCACTCGAAGGGAGGAGGAGGTACTGTGTAAGTCATAATTACCATCAACCATTGCATTGAATATTTTACGATATCCTCCTTTTTATTCAACCACGCAGATGTTCACGCCCACATGACTCTAGACTGGGCTACATGCAGATAAAGCATGATGTTTCCCCCCTGAAATATACGGTACACCCGTTATATATAGTCGATGTCTCCTACTTCTAAACAAGCCGGTACCACCGCCTGTATGAGGCGATCTCAGCGGTAACGAGAAACTACGTGGCAAACCGAAGCAGCAACGCTAGCTACAATTTTCACGATTAACTCCAATACAATCCAACGGTCTAGTGCCACTGTGGTACTAACTCTACCTTGGCATCGGTGACGCTGCCAACTAGCCCTGTATGGTACCACGGAGATTATGAAGCAAAATTGCATATGACAACGGGCTACATGTCCTCCATTACCTCCAACTCAATGCCATCGCCATCCTCCTCTGCGCGCCTGTTCTGGGAGGGGTGTATTTGTTCCATTAGTTTGGGCGCACATAGGCCTCTGACCATGAGGAATGTCTGCACAGCTACGGTAAATATCATGAAAACATGTGCCGCGACGAGTAGAACCGTCATCGCCGACGAACTTCGGCTTCCCTCCTTGGTTAGGTCTACCCTGAGAAGAAGTGCAACGTACATGCTTGCCAAAACAATGGCGTTCCCCCAACGGTATAACCACATGTCGGCGTTGGAATTAAACGGCGAAATAGCTTCAGAAATAAACATGAAGACTAACGCGGAAAAAAGCACGGTTGCGATCTGTTCAGCAGTGTCCGGTAGAATAAACACCGCCACGGCGGTGAGAACGATGCGGCGCCCGTACTCCACGACCTCGAAGAAGTAACATGAAGGCTTGTATGCTTCCCACAAAGGCCGGTAAGACTTGAGGCTTGACATTGTGTCTCTACCAGGATTCTCGAGCTCTCGACGATGGCGCACCAACCAAAACGCAAAGATAGCAGGGATACCGACCGGGTACAGGCACACCATGATACCAGCGTACAGTAAGAATGCTTTGTGCCTTTCGGTATTACAGGCAATGCTGTAGTCAGCACGAAGGTAGGAATTACCGTCATCCAGAGGATCGCAGACAAACGTCTGGAAGACTGTGAAGGAGACGGAAGAATACACGAAAAATGCGGTAAACAAAACGACCGACAGGTGCTTGTGCTTCACAATAAATCGTGCCCTCTCTGAATTCCTGTTCCTTTGCTTCGCGATCAAGTACGTGCCAGCACACGTAGCATATATAACCAGAGGCGCCACAGTAACAAGCACGAGCCTGTCGTAGAAATTTGTGCTGAGGAAGCAGGAACTCGATAGAACGTAACCAATGTCAAAGTTGACAAGCGCCATGCCTGAGAGAAAAGCCTCATACTCGTTCGGGTACACCACTCCGGCAATCTCAGTGAACTGCCAAGAAACACAAACGTTTACACGGACAATATGTGGGTACGTAGGTCAGGGGAAATTGGCGGTTTCGTCGTTAGCTGGCGAGATACAGTAGATACTAATGCTGCCGTATACGGCGATAAATTGAGCAATACCTTGTCTAAAAATGGATTCAATGAAACCGCAACTTAATCGGTGTTTTATCAACATTCTGGGTCCTCATCTAGCTCGCTGGTTTCACCCACGTATTTTCCCTAGGCCGCGGAGTGGTACTGGAAATAGACTACAGAGTTTCATGTTCGTGGGTTCAGTTTCGCAGTGGACTAACTGCAAGTAGGGCTCGTGTCGTTAGTTGCGTTAAGGTAGGTAACTGAGATTGGCTGACATCTTGTACGTTAGAGGTAGCATGGTTTGGCCGAAACACCTCTGGCTGACTGATATATTAGTGTGAATATATTACTTGCCATATTCCTCGTCTGAGAAAATATGCCAGTTTTGTTGCCCATTTGGTTTCGTGGGTACCTATTTCATGCGATTGTTCATCCGGATAAGTCGAAGTATTACTCAAAGGCAGGCCAGGGTTAAGGTATATAACTACTTCACTAAACCCAAGACAATGTAGTGAACACCCTCTGATAGTCTTGGTCCTATCACTATAAGCCAATCACGCCTCGTTTATCCGGATTAGGTTTCGTGCTTCGTGGGCATTTTGCGTTCATCGGCATGGCGCTCTTTCAGTCTTCGTCAAGTGTTCGCCCTGCAGTATCGTCGTTTGGGGCGTGGCCCAATGTGTACAAGATTTTTGACTGAGCTCGGCATGGACACCTAAAACCAATGCCCTATGGTACTGAAAAGCACCTAAACGAAAGATGGTCCTTTTGGTTGTTCATATCGCTTTTGTATACTCCAATGTGTCGTCTTCCCTCGCAGACTGTATTTTGAAAGAGTTGAGGCATCGCAAAACTGTTCGGTTGGATTATTTCCTCGACACTCGACAGCACACACCTGGAGGACAATCTGAACTACCACCACGACGATCCTGATGGCAGATAATGGGATTGCTTTCCCAATAAATACCCGCAAACGCTCCAGTTTTCCCTGCCACGAGCGTCGTCGTTGGTTCCGCTCATGGCGGGCTTCAGTTCCCACCCTCTGGAGAAGGTGTACATATCCCAAGACGACCACGAGCAACACCAGAACGAGCGCCAGTGTCGAAAAGGCCACAGCGAAGTCAGTCATGTGTCCAGAGCACTCATTGCAGCTTCTTCCCAATCCTGGAGCGTAACTCTCGGCACAGACGGCACAGTCTGCATGGTAGGAAGCATATGGGGGGGGTTGAGAGTCAGTCACGTTTTGTCGAGGAACGCTGGGTGCATATTGAAGACATTCAGTAGCGAGGTTGCGTGTGCTTGGGGTCCGTGGCCGCCAAACCTCTGCCCATGGCCGGAATTCGCTGGCCTTTCTAGTTAGCCGACTCGACACAGACCTAAACGTCTAAGACTTGCATGCCCACGTGGTTTGAAGATGGCCTTGTCCTTTTACTACCCCTAACTCTATGCAACATGCCAGGGGGGGCGGCTGCACGCATCCAACGTATTATTATTGACTTACATGGACCTTTGTAGCCAACGGCGCAATAGTCGCTAGGGTCGATGCCTCCATTGCACGAATCTTCTCGGTAGCATTCGAGCACGATTGGACTGTCGGCCGAAATGCGAAAATACCCCTCCATGATGACAAATGTTTGGAGAGTGATGGCTGTCGAATTTGGAAAGACGCCTTCAGGTATCGGCTCACAGGTAGGAACCGTCTTTGTGTCAATCGTCACGTTGCCCAGGTCACTTTCACATCCATCCGGCAGACATTGGGCACATGCCAAACCAAACCGGCACCTATCAGGAGAAGTCTGTCCAGAGCAAACAGAGAAGAAACAGGAGCATACGTCCACCGCTTTACAACTACTGCAGGCACAGGTTCCGACTAATATTGTGCAGGCGGGTTGGGTCCGCCTTTTACCACTTGGAGACTTATGTATGACAAAATTGCAGCTAACCGTGTGGTGAGTGCTCACTCTCGCCCCAAAGCTCGAGCGCGTTTCAAAGGCAGTTGCATGGTGTCGGCAACGATATCTTCTACAGTATGCACTGTTCGCGTTGAGTGGACATAGGTCCGTCGCCATATAGTGGAGCGTGCCAGTACATAAGCACGTTGCGATCACCGCACTCGACTGCATAGATCGATGCAACCAAGGATACATTCGGTCGTTGTTATTCCCCGGCAAAACGCTGTGTGGCAATGGGTGCACACACACACTGTGCTGGTGCTCACCTCTTGGGTGTAGCTGTACGTTTGTGAGGGGCAGCTCAGTATATTACCGTCAAAGGTCACATTCCGCAGCACCACAACGGCGGACTCCATACTTTGTATTGCCAAGCCGCCATCCATAGCCGTGTTATTCTTGAACACTGTATTAATTATTTCCAAAGCGCCGGTGTTGAACAGAGCTCCTCCCGCCTCGTCTGGAGAGCCGGAAGATAATCGGAAAAAACAATAAGTGTTATCATGTCATTAGGGGATGCGACACTGTTGCACGCGCGCGGTCACGTTAGGCACATAACTCGCACCTGGATGCACTTATGCTGCGCAACGTCGTCCACCGTTTTTATCGTTTGATATATTGTATGTTGCCAAAAATTAAGGCAAGTACGCTGCTAGCATGCCGTAGCGTCGCACAATGACTCAGATGCCGTCAGAAATGTCGTTCCACAGAAGCCCTACGCAAACACAGTTCTTCCTTGGTTGACACGCCGCACCATCGAAACCGCGAAACTCAAAAGCAAACTTTTGGAGTGGAAATTGTTCACGCGTGTAATCTTGGATACCAGTCAATGCTATTGTATCGTTTACTCGGCTGGCAATCACATTCGAACTTCTGCTGGACAAAGTCTCACCTGCAACGTTGAGCAGAAACGAAGACCCTTGAAAGATTCTCAGACCGTCTCCATCCAAACGGATGGCGCCCCCAAGTGCGCCACTGTTGCTCTCAAACCGACAGTGCTTAAAATCCGCTGCTGCCCATGACGTAGACGTCACACGAACAGCTCCGCCGGAATCGGCCGTATTTAATGAAAACAATGTATGACCTATGTTAAGGTTTACGGGGTTCACGATTGATAATGCTCCGCCGTGGTCCAAGGCATGATTCTCGATAAAGATTATCGTCTCGATTAGACCTGCATGACATGAGACGGTGCAAGAGTGCCGAATAGGGTTTAAGCGGGGGGATTAAGGGTATACCGACGAAAACTCAGACAAAAGGCTGTCGTGCTCTGGTAATAGTACCATTTGGGCGCTTCTTACGATTTCATTCGACGAGCCTTATACTTCTACCATAGCATATCCACAACGCACGGGCCTTGCGTGCTTTCCATTGCTTCAACCAGCACCCACGGACATTGTCCAACGTAGCCAGCAACCAGATCAGGGAAGGGCTGCAGTATATACTTGTCTGACTTATGGTATCATTAACAATGCGCCATCAATGCTGATCCACCTCACAATTCAAGAATCGGATGACTTCCTGATGGGTCAGAAGACGCTCCAGTCATTCCCCGCTGTATTCCCGGAGGCTCACCGAGAACTTCCCGACAAAACTACTCACCTTCACACTCGGACGTTTACGTCCACTGGCAGTCGATAACGTACAATCAACAACAAAACACGAACATAACGTATCTCACACCTTCTTCAGCCAACCTCCGGACTGGTGCCAGACGCGGAGAACGATGTGCATCATTTCTACTTATGTTCGTACCTTGAGTTATGTTGATGGTCGATGAAAGTTCCGCGCCATGCACCACGGCGGCGATTGTGATACTGGAGTCCGTTGTCTTGATTGCTCCTTAAAACACAGCATAGGTCGCACGGTCAGCTTGATGTCATGATGAGGAAACTATTACAGGCTTCAACAGATATAGGCCGCACGCGTAATTCACTTGAATCTTAATCAAAGACATGCCACTTGTCTAAACCTGCAATATATGATGAGACCTTTTTGCCTACAGGCAACGAACAGTCTCCGATGCGTCGCTTTCTCAGCCGTGCATAATGTTAACGTTGCCTCTCGCATGAAAAACATCAAGGTCCGACGATGATCACGTTCACGTGCCAATAAGCAGTGGCTGCAAGCACACATATCTGCTCGTGTAGTCACTGCTCTAGCAGAAATATTTATATTGAACGCATCACGAAATCTGCAATACGTTTAAGTTTTGATAACTATGAAGCGAGTGTTCATAATTTTAACGGCGGTATTTTTAAGGACCCCTGTCAAACTCGTAATCAGGTGGATCTACGTACGACCGCGATGATGTCTTAAAAACAAAGCATCCGCCCCAAACATATAAAACACCCCGCATCAAAGTACGCGGATCACCAGCACAGCCCACTGTGCAGACCATAAGCGCCACACAGTTAAAATAACGTAGGCTGGGTCATCCTCGCGTAGACAGACCAGTGCCACGGCTTCAGGGCGATGTCACGGCTACTGCACGTAGCTGCTGCTGCGCGGCAATGGGGGTGGTACGATCTACTTGCAGGTCTTCATCCCATGGTTTGTATGCCTAGCGCTCTACTTCCGCATGTATCGAGATCACAACCCTTGGGCTATCGCATCCGCGCAGACAGAGAGAGCGCAGCGTCCCCACAAAAAACACAACACGAGAGACATCGGCCACCGAGGCTGTGCGCACCATGTGTCTCGCATGAGAACGGCGCGCCGGGAAATACATGCTGTGCGCTGCTGGTATCTCGTGTGCTTGCTGGTGTGTGATGCCTTATACAAAACCTCTAGCCCTGAACAAACGACGGACTTGATTGGGTATTTATGAATTTCTACTGCTTGATGTACGGATACTCGTACAGCCGAGGAGCGTGTTAGAGGCGAAGAGGACCGACAACGATACGGCTGTTCGACCAAGTCCAGGACGACTAGGGACGACCGTTCACCGACTGGCGGGGTGGCGCGCAGTTTAACGGTGGCCATTGGGGGGGGAGTTTGACTGACGTTCAACTACTTATGTGGTGGACGCGTGTCCGGCTTTCCGTAACCACTTTTGTTACATATATTTGATGATTTTTATATTCGTTTTTCATCAGCAACCACGCCTACAAGTTGAGGACAGTTACAATTTTCGGGCTGCGCGAGTTCCGAACGACAGCTGTACTATATCATACTAACGTCTTAAGAGGCGATGTACACTACCGATTGCGTTTGCCTTCTAAAAACACCCGCTCCGATATGTGTTTTCTTCCTTCCAGTCCGGCTTCGTCCGAACGCACACCGTCCCCAGGGAATTACATAATACGCACGCCCGCGCCCGAGGCGTACTGGGCTTTAGAAGACAACCATTGATCAGACCACCTGGAAGACCAGCTTAACGTATGCCAAAGATGTCCGTTGACGTTTCAATACGTTTGGCAGTCGCCCAGTATAGCCACCGTATTAGTAGTATAGCCGCGCATATTCTTGACTCCTTCACGATGCGGATCCGTCTACCGCGTGAGGTTTCGTGAGTCGTGAGAGGCCGTAGCATATGGTCGTGATGCGTTCTTCAACGCAAGGAATGGCTTATCGACAAAATATACCCTTGATGTGTTTTTGCCGCTGTGCTGGAACGCGCAATTACCAAAGTAGGTAGTGATTATCTGGACCCGAACGGAAGACGTACAGTGACGAACATTCTGCCACATGTTCACCATCTCTGCCGCCTGATTGAATGACAGATTTCCATTCCCTGTGCCAACGATGACCCTACTAAATGCCCTACCACATTAACTATCCGTGTTGACAGCACGTTTTGTGCTCTGGCTCACCTCCCTCACGGGTTGCTATATTGAAAGCAAACCTCCCCTCGCCGGCGATGTGGATCGATGAGCGATCCGCGAGAATAGCACCTGCAATTTACCAACGATAATCATGACCGATTTGACATCACATGAGTGGAGACTAGTGAGGGAAATTGGTTCATCACCACCGATAAAAGACGACAAAGGAACATACCAGGCCTGGCCGTCCGACCCTGCCGATAGTTGGTGGCGGGTAAGCGGCCAGATGCACGGGTGCTATGTGCCTTCATCTCAGCCCGTGCCCGTTGTGGAATCCAAACAAATCGGGTATACCCGTACCCGTCCTTGGATATTACACTTTTGTCAACGTACAGAAGAGCCAATATTAGGATCATGAAGAGGAATAACCGAAACATTTCACCCTTGTAAATTGTTTGTTTTTAACAGTTTGAAACGAGTTGGTTTTTAATAATTTGGTCACGCCCATGGCGGTGAACCGCGGGGATTCGTATAGTAGCGTTGGGGTCACCACCAGCTGGACTACCTAGATTTCTTGGATCTGCCACAATCGGATGTGAACTGATATTGTTAAACCTCGAAACGCTACATATTATTCGGCACCCTTTACAACCCGCAGTATGCCAGGCAGTAATATACTGATATTACGTGTGGTCAGAGAAAGCCACATAGCAAAAACCAACCCACAGATGCATTCAACCGGTGGATAGTCCAGACGTAGTCAATTGAGTATCCCACAGAGGAATCAGTAGCGCGAATTTCTCCCGGTGGTTTAAATCGGTGCCAAATTTGCTAAGTTAGGTCTGGTAACGTGTTAACCTATATGTTATAAGTAGGACAAGTGTTTGGCGGCGGAGCGAACATGACAAGAGGGACTTACTGTAGGTACGGCTAAGTGAGGCATCGGAGCTCGTACCTACGTTCAGCTAATAATTAGGTTTGTCATGAAGTATAATTTTAGTTTGTACCCATGCCAGGATATTTTGTCGATAGGTATGCCAGACACCTGTGTAAGGTTTAACCGCCGTAACAGTCGCACCTAAACCTTAGGTAACAAACGCAGCTCGCTCCTAATATTGCTTTGTTGCGGGGGACATTAGTATATAAAGTCCTTCGGTACAGACAAAAACACATATATATACATATATATTTTACTATTATTAACAACATTTTGACCTATTTACTATGGCCCCCCCCCCGCAACAGGTGCAAGTCAGGAAACTATTGGACGTCGTTCGTGAAGGCACGTCGATCTCACTGTAGCCACGTATCGGAAGTTGTACCTAATGTCAGGTGTCATATTCGAGTAGCGAGTCGGCACGACCTACGTCAGCAACTGGGTAATTGCTGGACTAACGCACAGGGTTTTGGTCCTGTAGGTGCCGATTAGCCGCCTTGTCGGGTTTCCATACTTGTAGAAATGGTTAATATATGCGTGATTCATGGTTTAGTTTCTGGGCGTGGGATACTTGCCGGGAGAGGGCTGCGTTGGCTAGCTTCGCCTGCCTGACTAAATTGGGCCGATCGACTGACCGTCAGGTGGCTTCGCTGGTCGATTTACACACCAAAGCCAGTTTGTTGCCTTACGGCACCTACCCGTTAGCAGTTGGTCCGAGAATCCTGTCGACTCAAAACTCTGAACACACAGAGGGTAGTATCGGAGGTTGTATGCAAAGTTACACTAGGTAACACCGAATAATCGATCGAGGTCGCAATAGAGTGCTTATCCGTACCCGAGTATTGTTTGGACGGAATATCCTGCTTTCTTACGCAGGGGGTCGTGATTATTACACAAAGCCACTTGCTGCCCGATCGACGGTCGTACAACAGCTTTGATGTCGTTCTGTCTAGCCGGCCCGAGATAGACTCCTTGAGAGTACATGGACGACGCCTCGCGAGTATCTTCTCTTCGATACCCACACGGCATGACGAAGCCCGCGGCGGATGTTACGGTTTTCTTCGGCAGGTCACACATCTCCTGTGTGCCTTGCTAGATCCAAGGAACAAGCTTTGGCGTGATCACCGTCAAACTCTTTCCCGGACCCAACTCGATAATCTCTGGCCCGCGCGTGCTCTGCATGCGAACCCCCCTCGCTTGGTTAAGCTGAATTATCGAGTTGTCTGTAACTTGGGGTCCGTTAAAAATCAAACATGTGCTGTACCCCATAACTTGGACACCACACCAGACTGTATATCCTATTACGCATGATGTGAAGCTCTGCAAGGGGACTTGAGATGTATTAATTGCCGTAGTCGCACCATAGACCCTCGCATCCTTACAAGGCTCGGAGGGGGCATTTCGGGTTTTCACCTACTAGATAGACATTGGTACCACCAAACGCGAAGCGCCATGAGGTGTCCGGCGAATCGCATGAAGCGTCAGCTGCCTCCTGCGAAGAACCACTTGTGAGTCGGACTTGCATATGGATGACAGCTTTAATGACTCGAATAAATTTCCGGCGTGGCCACTTCCGAAGAACGCAATGGGAGTACCATGGGACTGCCTCGTCGGTGTCTTACCATAAACACTACCGGCACGTAATACAATGATTCCCCTTGGGCGGAGTAAAGGATCTCCACCCCGCACAAATGATCTAACTCGACCGCCAGCTGTGATCGACTGTCAAAATAATACGAACAACAAACGACACCCTGTTGGTCTAGCTCATGTAGTGAGAGGCATGTGTGATAGTGTCGTTGTCAACCGACTCCAACCCAACCTCTTCCTAATGCTCGTACAAGGGGGTGGGGTGGGCTTCATGTTCATGCATGGCCGTAGTCGTGTGACCATAAACCTTCGCATCCTTACAATGCCCCGACGAAGCATGTCGGGTTTTCACCGACCAGGCAGATATTGTTAGCACGAAGCGCGAAGCGCCGTGAGGTGTTAAGCGAGTCCCATGAAGGGTCATTGTCAAGTCCCAGGTACAGCACAACGTCTACAGCCCAGCCTTCTCTAAAGATAAGTAAGTACCAAGCAATATCGCACATGCGTACTTTTACAGATTCTCTCCGCAGAACGTTTCAACTGCCAACACGGTTTGTTCCAGATATACCATGAAAACCGATTGACACGTTGTTTTAACCGATGTCCAGGACGATATTAATTACGTTTGATTTCTTCAAAAACAAAATCGCTCAAGCTTTGGAGGGTCAAATACATGCAAAAATATCGAACTATCCAAACTTCCGGCGGTTTCATGCGACAAAAAACAAACAAATTTCCTCAAGTTTGCCAATGACCTATCATAAGACACGTGAGCGAAATTTCAAATATCTAGGGTCTGATTTGAAGCAACGTCATCGAGTTGGAAGACAAACAAAGTCGGTCTCAACCTCGGACCAGCTTGTAGTTAATCCACAAGGCATTCGTCCTCGTTCTCACCTCCATCGTATGCTGAGTTATGGCTGAAGTACGAATAGCCAACAATGTTGATGCTTGAGTCCGTGGCGTAACAGGCACCGCCTGCAGCGGAAAAACAAACACACACAGGGGATTTGACCAGACGCCCAGCGTTCGCGCGACAATATATGCATGTCGGTATCATCCCCGGCGAGCAGAAAACAGATGTGCGGTACCTCCTTGAGAGTCGACGCGGCCAAGTACCAACTGTCCCAGAACGATTTGAACCAAAACTTATGCAGAGCGCATACTGTAACGTTTCAAACGCACTCAAACCAGAGCCCACTACGCATAATATCGTTATGGAGCTGGTGCCGAAAGGTTACACTTAAACAGAACGAATTCCCGACATGGGAAGAATGATAAGTATTGATGGATACTTATAAATATATACAGAAATTCTCTATACGCTTCCGCTCAATTTCTTTTGTTTTTAAATGGAACTAACGTAAGTTCCAACCACGAATAAGCAAATCAACATTTTCGTTTCGCGGACGCATGCTGTGGTCCGGGCGCACCGCCATTTACGAGGTTCCTGCCTTGAGGATATATGTACGTATGATATTAATCTCAGACGCGTGATACGATAGGGGTAGCAATGTTCGCCTAATTAAACCATTTTCTGGACGACCCCGCTCCTTCGACCCCAGTGTCATCCGTGTATGCTACATAGAGGAGTTTGTGCACCCCTAGGCCATTGAATTGTACTTTCGTTCGTTTGATTTATTTTTATTTGTCTTCAGGTTTTGAGTGAGGTGTAGAGCTCATGAAGTGAGGAACCGCAGAAACAAATATTTATAGTGCATATGTACCTTAGCATGAGTCCTCGCGTTCTCACACTGAACCTAGCTATAAAACGAACACGCACTTTACACGAAGACCTATCCCACGTCCGAGGTCTCGAACGAAAATCGATGTAAAAGGCATGCCTCCGTTGAGAAGCCCTGTTAGTCGCAGTGCCACAGATATTCGCGATCAACCATTACCAGTTGCTCTGCACCAGCGATAACATACAACTGTATAGTTCCGTCGCCCTGCCACAATGTGGGAACCAAACTGCAATACAACGCAATTATCAAATTGTGTCCTTAACGCTCACTCAGCAAAATGCAAATCTCTGCACTTGCGGTCTACTACCTACAATAATCTACGCTCAAGATTTCTCTAGCGTTTGGATGTGACAATTATATCTCACCCGACACTGCTCTTGGGGAGTCCCTCGTTCAATAAGCCATTCTGTATACTCGTATCCGCGCGCGATACCTCTCTCGTCGTTTGTCTGTTGCCAATACTCTCCCTTGCCCAGAAATGCGCGTGGGAGGTCACTCACCCAATATTTGCACCACTGGCAATGCATACAAATATAACCGTACGTGCACACGGCAGTCTGAAGAAATACCAGGAGGGGTATTCTGTTGAAACACCAGCCGCACCGTGCTGCTGTAGTTTGATTTATCGTCCTGCTGCATGCAATCAACGTGCGATAATGCCACCCACGATGCAACCAACACGAATACAATGCATGTTTCTGTCCTTGTGGTCAACTACAAATTACCAAGTATAGTTTGGGCCTGACGATTGGTCTCCCACCTGATAGATTGCCCCACGGGTGATATAAATACAATACTTCGGTGTGCCGTACACCTGGTAGACGTATACTCGTAATATCATGGTATGTCCACGTCCAGACTACCAAGCGTACAAATGAGTACCGTATGTACGAGTATATACCACCGAACGCGATCACACTCTCTCTGATGCAGTGGTTATGTGTACCGTACTGTAGTATATCTGCCTTCCCTCGAGGACAGTCCGACTATCCTTCACTTCCACGCTATGTTGTGCGCATTTGCTTGATCACCATGTCATATATTCATAACATATGTTTCGAGGGTTTATTGGGCGCATGTGCTTGCTCATATATATAGATGATGCTTCTCGTCAGTCTGCTTGTTCGCCTGGTCCTCCTCCTTGTGGGGCGCCAGCGGCGGAAGCAAAGCCAGTGCATTTGCCTCCAGGTCGTCGTCCTCCTCATCCCTGTCGGGTGGTGGCGTTACTGGTGGCGGCGGAATCAGAGCCAGTGCCGGTGCCTCCACCCCCTTGTCCTGCTTATTATCCTTGTCCCCATTCCGTCTCTAGTGGGGCGGCGGCGGCAGTGGTTACGGTAACGGCGGCGGCAGTGACGACTCCGGCGGGCGTTTCTCAGCGTCTGCCTTCTCGCCCTCCCCCTTTTTGACGTTTATCTCTTCCTCCTCTTTAGCCCTTTTTCTCTCCTCCTTCTTCGTTTCCTCTTTCCGCTTTTAGTATGACGCGAGCGCTTCGTGCACCAGTACCCAGCGGGATTCCTTCAGCAATACATTATACTCTTTCTCGTACCGCTGCGCACTCATATCCAGCTCACATTGACCGTCCCGGCGGTTAAGTCGGCGACGGCTGCGTACGTAATGTTATCGCCGACGATGGTTTGCGGCGGTGCCAGTCGCGGTGCTTCGAGCTCTTCGTCCTGTTCCATACACATATTTACCGCGTGTGGTTACTCCAGTGGTGGGGTCGCCGGTAGCGTTGATAACGGTGGCGGCGGTGGAGGTGCCGGTGGCGGCCACAGTGGTGGCGGCGTTGGCGGCGACGGTGCCGGTCGTGGCGGATGTTGATGCTCCTCGCACGGCCGCTTCCCTTGCAGCCGTGGCGGCTGCTGCTTCCCGTACAGCTGCTGCTGACACTGCTGTTGATGCTGCTGCTGCCGCTACCAACGGTGTTGCTGCTACTGCTGACACTGCCGTTGCTGCTTTGGCTGCTGACTCTGTTGTTCCTGCTGTTGCTGACACTGTTGCGGCGCCTGCTGCTGTCCGTACTGTTGCGTCGGATACGGTTGCTCCTTGTACTGCTGAGGCTGCTGCTGTTGATGACAATACTATCCCTGCTGTTCGCACTGCCGCTGCCCGAACTGGTGCTTCCGATACTGCTGTTGCGGCGGCTGCTGTGGCTGCTGTTGCTGCGGTTGCTGCTGCTGCTGCTGCTGCCCGTACTGACCTTGCGGCTGCTGGTTCTCATGCTGCGCGACAGTACAGGGGAAGGTCTGTGTTTTTTGTTCTACGATGGGCTACGCCCACCAGGGTTTACAATGTAACAGGTTGACTCGGGCCACGTCTCTCTCAAGAATAGCAACCCGGCTCGGATTGGTCCTATCAGGTTCGTAGTACGGGATATACTGATATACTACGTAGAGCTACTATCTTTGTTAGCACTGCCTCTACAGTAGAGACTCCTTCAATTAGGCCGCCGTCTTCATCTCTTCTTCCTCTTCCAAACGGGCCTCATCGAAAAGCCCCAACCTTTTGGTTCTGTGTTGACGTTCCACCTCTCACCAAAAGGACGAACTGTGTAGCGCCCGTTTTAGCTCGTGCTCCATATTTCTCAAACTACATGTCTAGTTCCGCCCTACCCCAGGGTGTGCACTCACCGACAAGCTGGTCAGCTTCAAAGGCTCGCAGCTACACGCTAATAACCGTACTTATCGTGTTGAACTGCACCTTGACGTAAGAGCGTCGTGTCACACGGTGCAGCAAAAGTGTGGGCACTCGGGGAAGGTATATGTAGCTAACAAAACAGAGCAGTGATTTCGTAATATTTGTCGCGTCCGTAGCACCACGTCAATACCAGCAGGGCGAGAAGGTACGTACAGAGTCGCACCAACGGCCTTTTGCGACATCAAGTTCCTTCCAGTCCCATGCAGTCCTCATCACGGCGTCCCGGCATTTGAAGACAAACTACCACCTTCAGCACGAATACTGTTAAACACAGATTCCCCTCTCCATGGGGTCGTTCCAGCGGCACGATATGTCGTGTTTCGTTTTCCCCAAAACCCTCAAATGGGCAGTTGCACTGTGGGATGGGAGGGAGATAACAAGGCTCTGAAGCACCTCTACATAAACCTTGCTATCGATTACGCACCCGTGACACGTAGGGCATGAAGTGTATTATGTGGTAGGGAGAGACGGCTTACATTAGACTTCGCTATGTGGCGGAACAGCAGCAAACCTTGAATTTAGCGAGGGTACGCGCGGTAAAGGTCGGGACGGGAACGGTACGGTACGGGAATGGGAAACCGTCAGATTTTTCGTTCCCGTCCGCGATTTCCCGACCGTTACCATCGTCAGTTTCTGTTCCCGAGCTCTACCGTCCCGCGGTAATGGCCGTGTTCCCGTTCCCGACTGTTTCCCATCCCACTGTCTGCCCATTCCCGACTATTCCCGTCCCGCTGTCCGCCCAATCCCGACTATTCCCATCCCACTGTCGTATAAGTGATTCCCGTCCCATCCCAACCATGGGGCGCAGCTTCTCCCATCCCGCATCTCACTGTTGGGGCAGATATTCCTATTCCATTTACCGCCGCTTTTTTATTTTCCCATCGCATGACCATGGATGCATGCAAGTGCGTATACTGCTGTACGAGTAGACTGGAGGAGACTGCAGATATTCGTGCGTCTATGTACGGTTTGTTTATATTTCGGAAATATAAACAAATCGTATACGTACGTGCGAACGAATACTCGTATATATTTTTATTTTATTTTATTTTCTCTCTCGTTTTTTTTTTTAAAATTTGCACATGAAGTTAAACTTTGTATCAACCATTCAACCGGCCCTTCTCACACTTCGCTATTTGAAAAAATCAAATAATGGTACGACGTATATATAATAAATCGGTCGATGGTTTAAGCTTGCGTTTCGTTTGGTGTTTCTGGTGCAGGTTCGTCCCAAGTGGGTGTGTGGGCATTGTGGAAAAAGGGGAAGCGGGGGGTGGTCGTAACAATACTGATGTGGCTTTTGTCCCTGGAACCCCTTTTCTTTTTTCTTTTCTGGATTTGACTTATTCGGGAGGGGGGGGAGTCGGGTTTTGAACACCATGATATCGGTTCGTTTATAAGGAGGCCAACAAAGCGTTCGGGTAAACAAATCGTACCAGGTAGTAAATATGTATACACTTCCTGTCAAGAGAGGCGATAATACGAAAATAACACCCTGTCTGTGCTCCGGACTCGATACTCGGAGTATGCCAAGCATGATATTCAAAATGCAAACAAAGCATGATGTTGTGTACCGGGTATGTACGTACCATACATTTTTGTTTTATTCCTGTTTTGCATCCTCGCGAATGCCTAACTCGTACTCGTCTATCGTAGCATATCAACACGTCGAAGTCACAAGTCGGTAATATAACTACAGTAGATACAAGCTACGAGGAGTACTCGTACTCGTACTCGAGGAAGACTTTCGATTATAATTCGCTATTTTCAGCCGTTGTCGCCAGCCTGTGTTCCCGACTGTGTTCCCAACCATTCCCGACTGCGTCTCCCGACTGCGTTTCTCGACCGTATTCCCGACTCGGTTCCCGACCTATTCCCGACCTATTCCCGACATATTCCCGACCCGTTCACCGATCATTTCCCGTACCGCCGGAAAATGGTTCCCGTCCCGTCCCGTACCGCCACAGAATCGTGTCTTCCCGTCCATTCCCGTCAACCAAATGGTTTCCCACCTTCCCGTCCCATTCCCGTCCCGCGGTAAACAGACGGGAACATTTTCCCATACCGCCCCTCGGGAAGACCCAAAAATTTTCAGCCTGCGGCGGGCAAAACGGTCCCATCCCGTACCGCGCGGTGCCTTCGGCACCGCGCGTACCCTTGGAATTTAGCTGGAACCCCCAACAATACGATAACACCGTAATCACAACAGTATCTTGTTACAAGCACAAACTCACAACTACTTTGTAGAATACAGCTCAGTCAGAGCTGTGCGAGTAGCTCAGTGGTTTATGATTTCAAAGCGAAACAAATAAGTCAGGATTTTAAAGAACACCGAAGTCGTAATACCACTCAGTCAGAGCTGTCTGAGTAGGTCAGTGGTTTATGATCCCAAAGCTAACATAATAGGTCAGGGTTCCATAGAACACCGAAGTCGCATTTCCGTTATTTCTGATATGTGCATCCAGAAACAAGCAGACCCTGAGCAAACCCAGTAAATACTTGGTCGAATATCTAGCTATAACATTGTAATAATTGAAGAGTGTTGCGGTCGCATGGGGTCGACTCCAGCCCCATCCCCGATTGTGGTTTATATGTGTTATCTGAATAGGAAATGCTGTTTACTTCCCAACACGCTGCGTTTGGAGTTCGGCTCGTTCGTGCCTTAGCCGGCAAGGTGTTGATCACCTTAGGGATTTATCCACAGAGGGTGGTGGTTCTCTTCTGAATCGCCGTCCGCGCTCCACAACATAATCCTACACCTCGAGGTTGAGGTCATGCCCTGATCGAACTTTGTTAAAAGCAGAGGTAAACCAAACAGAACAAAAAACAACTCCCTACTGAACATCTGGACTTCGCTTGTAGACCGCGACAGCTGCTCATAATTAACCCCAGCACGCTCATTACAGGACCGCTCTGATAGCGAGAGTGTTAGGCGCGCCAGTAGGTGCAAAATAGGCTGCCAGCAACGGTTCACGAGATGCGTTCGTGAACTCGAACGTGCGAGCCAGCAGCCCAATAAAAACGAAAACTCGTTAGATATTGAGTTGTACGTAGGTGTTTCACGTGTCTCACCTCCTTGGAAGTTGGCCGAGTTGTAAGTAAACGAGGTGTTGCCATTGGCATTGAACTCCGTTTGGGTTAGACGGAAAGCACCTGTTGGAAGGGAACGCAGTTTTTCACGCTGTTAGTAGCTAACAGTAGCGCACCACGCTACTACTGTAGGTGCGTAAGTTCAGGTCGTCCACAGGAAATATCAAAGTGGTGGATGCAATCCCGATGCATGCATGCATGCATGTATCCTTCAGGGAGCACGCCACTTGTTTCAATGTCTTACAATAGTTTAAAGTTTAAAAAGGGATTCGCCACGGTAGAGGTGGTTATTGCATACCAGGTTCGACCGCGTCTATACCTTACCCAACAAAAAACACTGCGGTTAAAAGTACGCCGAACCCCTGGCCTACGTAGGCATACACCTGCGGAAAGTAACACTTGAATACGAATGTACATCTTATTGCTACGATTTAAAGTGCAGCAGTTCTGAAGTGGGGGATCCCCGCCAGACAGGGTTACGATCAGGGGTTACGGTCAGGGTTACGGTTAAACCTGAACATATGTTCCCTGGCAATACCACACGGTTCATATGCATTGGATACCATACTCGTATAGGCGCCGATCTTTACCCCTGGTTGTTTTACATGTATGAAATACGTGCGAACCGCCACGCAATGTTGACAAGTCGTCAGGTTCACGGGGCTCCGAGGTCGTGACGATATACCATCATTTATTACAAACCCTGCACCTGGTGCTCTGATTGGAGCTTATACCATGCATGCGTTGCTGCTGTTACAACAACGAAGATATGGCATTGCGGCCGAACAATATAATACCGTAATCAGCTAACAAACGCCCTCGTCACGGTAATCGGCCCAGGGAAATATTCTCATCAAAACCAGGTAGCATCCGGGCTAAACGCCTCTTCTTCAATGAAAATCGAAAACCACCCCGGCCACACATTGAACGCCGTCCCATCCAATGTGTTTGGAATAAACGCCCCAGAACCGACCTAGCAAGGCAAATATGCATATGTGGGGATTGCAGGAGTCTTCGAGCAGGGGAGTGCTATATTCGATATGCACTAGGAAAGTAATGTATAGCTATCAGAAATGTGGGTATGATGCCAGGTACAGTACATGCGTTCCGCAATATACATATACAACACCCGACGTGCAAACATTTAGTTGTTGTTCTTCCCTTCAAAATCGACAATCTCCCGCCCACTGGAGCGAGTGACATGTCGTGCATTAGGGTGAGCATGCAGATTAGCTCGCGCTGATGTGTTCGTGATGAAGATGGACCCGTTTGCTGATGACCAGACATGACACAGCCCAGACAATCTAACTGAGGGAAACTCTCAGCAAGGTGTGTACGTGTCGGGAGCGTGCGCCGGGGCGCACTGCTTTGTGGGTGCCAAGTCAACAGGTCGGTACAGGTCACTTGAAGCTGTTTAGTTGTCGCCAGAGCGTTTATCAAAGCTAGGCGCCTTGTCGCCATGGCGTGATTGCGTATTGCGTAGTGAACAATGCCGCCCGTTGGGGCGTTTCTGTGTATGGGGTGCGGGAGGAGTCCGTGACTATATTTTAGTACATCACCGCGGGGATTGAGAAGGTATTGTTTCCATAGTACGCCCCGGCCATATGTGAAACGCCCCGGGGACTATGGGGGACTATGCTTACGGTCGGAAAATCGTAGGACAATAGGGGGCGTCTTCTACCGTGATTGAAGCACCTTTGATCGCTTGAGTTTTCAGGAGTAGAGTTAGTTTCATGTTTGGCAAGAGACTGGCGACGCTATCAATGTAGCACTAAACTATCGATGCTGTTAATTGATAGATAGTGTGCACCCCAATAGATTGTGCATGTTATACATACACGACCATGGCTTGCCACCAGATATTGCGTGGAGTACCTTTCGATAGCCCACAAGCGACCGCAACACGTTGCCCAAGCTTACCGATGTATAGTTCCTGCTGTCGGCGACAACGGCTTCGACCCGGGGACTACTGCATTCTTCTGCCCGACCAATACTCTGGGGAATTCATATATCCCTACGAGTAGCCATTTAGGATGATCGTGCGCTGAGAAGCGCGCTAATCGATACAACTTACTGACGACAGGGATACTTGTCTATTTCAACACAATATGTTAGCCATGTGGTGGACATTTCTTATGGTCAAAGGTATGGTAAATGCAGTGTTCCAATCGTTCATATCTCTTCTTCACTTCAGATTGGAAAGTCTATCACACGATGTATTGTATTATGTTTCTGATTTTGCTCTCCTTTTCCTCTCGTGCAAGGTATTTCCTCTCTTTCGTTTGCTGGCTCTTATATGCAGTGCGTGTCCCAGCACGTACCTTGGGACGGTATGTCATTGTTCAACCGTCCCACGGCATTTGTCTACTGTAGTAAATTGCAGCCACAAAATTTGAGTCTCTCCAGGAAGACGACTCAGCATGGGTCTAACCTAGAGTAGACATACAGGTTCTAACCTATAGTAGAGTATTACTAGGTACTGCTGACCGAGGATAGGACGCCGACGAGAACAACGACTGCATGAGTGCATGAGTGAAGATACAGAAAGCGTAAACAAGAAAAACCGACAATCTAAGTATGACATCAAGGTTTTCCCATGTGCACGGAACAACACTAGAACTACCGGAGGAACACAGCCCAACAGTAGAAATATTGAGGCCGCACCTACAGGGAGAGAATCACATGTGTAGAGCAGGAGAACGATGACGAAAACAAATTGGGAGATGTCAACAACGCCCAGCCAAGCCAACCAGAGGCGACCGCTGCATTGGTTTCAGCCAACCAGTCGATACAAAAACTGCATCGAACGATTTCCTCACACCGGCGTAAATGTCGATACTACATTCGTGATCGTCGGGGGGGGAGCATTATTGAAAATTATAACTAGGAGTACGAACGGGACTGGTGATCTCTAACACCACATGCCGGTGGCCGGCGTAGGCCCTTGCATCGGCTTCGCATATACCAGGTATAGGACAGTCACCTATAAATGTATTCTTCGTCTGTGGTTTCACGAGGTCAGGGTTTCCATAGGGAACAAATATCGAATGAATATCAGCCGAAATAGTCGATACAACCTTCGGGGTTCTCAAGTAGCTCTAAAGGGCGCCAATTTATGTGTGCCCGAACTGAGCTCGATGAGCTAGATTGTTGTCGTGATAAACAAAATCTCCCGCCAAGACCGAACTGTACAGCGGAGATAATCCTAGCCTGTCGGTGCGGTGGTGAAGGTTCCTGCGATGAATGCGGCAATATCTACAGGAACGCATTTATCTACGGGCAATGGTGCCGGTGTGACTCAGCCCCGATTATGATTATCTGGTAATATTATTGGTATCTGTGTTACTGGGTTTGACATGCGTCATCTCTCAGCAACTGCAGTAACTTCAAGGTTGATCACCCATGTACATACCCAAGAGGGAAGGAAAAGACAAGGGAAACCAAAACCGAAACCTACGCACAAAGTCCAATTCCCTTCTCTCGTATATGATATGACCTTGGGGGAATGTTATGTCACACACAATTCGATGTGAGTCGACGAGGGACGAAAAGCTGAAGTCTTCTCGCGATAAAAATACAAGGGCGAACCGTAGTGCGGGAGGAGGGAGAGGAGCCTATTTTGTGACCCCATATCTGAGTTACGACTAGGAAGGAGAGAAAGGAAGGATATATTCCAAATATCGTCGACATATTGATGGCAACATGACGGTAATCGCAGTGATATGACAGTAGCCACGATATTACGACGTATGTCTGGGCACAGGATATACCAGCGACTCTATACCGCAAACACAGCACTCCCCAAAACCACTCAAACTGAATGGTACACACGAGGGAGAAAGAAGCACGCATATTGCCTTGCACTCGTGTGGGACGTAACCACAGCAAAACACATTCAGGTGCGTGTCTTAATGGAGCCGAGAGTATCATGCGGAATCAATACACATAATGCAAGCTTTTGCTTCATCCAAATCAATACACCATTATTCTGGCATGAATACATGGGTATCTCACCTCCAATGGTCGCGGCTGAATTGTTGTGAAACCATGTGTTGCCGTCGATGTCCACGTGACAGTTCCCAGCGGCCGTCAGAAAACCTGCAGGTGGGAACATCATTTGTTTGCGTTTTCAGGCGATCCACAAGCCTCAATGATCGCCTACTTGCGGCTCACTTGGTACGCTCTTTTTTTACCGGCACTATTGCTGTCTCTCTCGTTGTCATTCATAGTACTCGTACACATATATATCCCTATCTGAACCAGCGGAAGCTTTACACTCACGCAGGAAGATTATTTCGAAATAGAGCCTGGGAGACAGCGAGGTTCTACGTTTAATGATATCGGCTTTTTCGTCCTCACGAGCGTTTATAGCTCTTTTCTTCGATAGCTAGGTTTCGCGAATGCGACCGCTTTATCCCGACTATTTCCCTGGGCGGGTCGTCTCTCCGTCTTTTTCTGCCGGAATCCGAGTACAGTACACCAATGCAGCGGCAAGCACAGCAGTCTCCGCACAGTACACAACACAACAGCAAACAATTCGGCTGGATAAATAATACCGGGTGTCCTTGTTTTCGCGGGTGAATTCATTGCTAGCTTGTTGTTCGCGGTGTAATGATTAATGTACACAGGGTCGTCATATGAGAAATACCTGTTTTTTCCAGGAGTTTGTTTCACACGTTGGTTTGGTTTTCAATACTCACAAAATACTGAACGGCCCAGAATGAAGATACGTATATAGAACCAAAGGAACTTTGTCCCACCGATCGGAAACACAAGCACATTATACTACCCTCTATCCAATGCCGGCGTTATTTGAGGTGGCCAGCACACTGTTCTCCGGTTTGCCGGCAAAGCGTTTCTCTCCAAACTGCAAAAAACACTTAAAATCGGTTGTCCAGCTACGCGCACCCCGAAAAGGAAAATAGGACCAGAGACAGGCTAAACCCGCCCCTAAACAAGGACTGACCATCGCAAGACGTACAGCGAACTTTGGTTTGTGTTAACGTTTACAACCTGCGGTGATTGTTCTCATCTTGGCTCGTTCCAGCCAGAAACGAACATAAAAGCGGCGCTTCGGCGAGTATGCACACCAGAGCTCGACTTTAACAGCAGCACCGCGTGTTTCTAGTGATATAACGAGCCAAGATGAGCGCAAAAACCGCAGGCTGCAAGCGTTAAAACACACAGACCTCAACGTCGCGAGTTTGGTGTACGTCTTGCGATAGTCCACAGCACTTGTTTAGGGGCGGTTTCAGCATAACCCTAACCCTACCAGGTATTACTTTTCCTGGTACACGTAGCTGATTTGCAGTTTTTTCTGCAGTTCGGAGAGACACGCCTGGCTGGCAGACCTGAGGACAGTGTGCCGGCCTGAAGGGCTCAACTGAAGCCGGCATTGGAGAGAGGTGAGGTACATGTGCTTGTGTCACCGAACAGGCTATCTCGTTCGTCAAGTTGATCGGCGGGACGTTATTTCCTTTGGTTGTAAATACGTATCTTCATTGTGGGCCGTTGAGTATTGTTTTTAATTCTACAAAACAAAAGTGTCAGCGTGTTTCTTGGAAAACAAAGGTCTCCCTCATACGACGACCCCCTCACAACCGCGGCAGTAGTACCCGGTACGGTATGTATGGCACTGCTGCTGTAGTGCTGCTGTACAATAGTAGTAGTAGTAGCAGTAGTAGTATACTCGTAGAGTGCTGTAGAAAATGTTACGAGTCTGCTCGGAAACGAGCCTGAGAGGAATTTAGATATACCTGGTAAATACCAGGTACATACACAGACTACAGTTGCCTCGAAGAACTGAGCCTGTCCGCTACGGTAACAATTTAGACTTGTTTGCAGTACTGAGTATTTCCAGACAGGGCGAAATCCAGAATCAGGTACGCCTGTTCCATTTGAGCCAAAAACAGGTACCTCTTGAAACGAAGTAAAAGGAACACACGAGGAGCGATGATTTTGTGTTTATGGTTATGACACATCACAAGCATTGAGCGTGTGGCTGATTCTAGTATGCGGCACAGTAGCTTGATACCGGTTTGCGATTGTTTGGGGTTTTCATAAATTGTGGGGTTTCCTGTCATATGTCGAGGTGATATTTTGGTATGCCTCGTCGCGGGGAGTATGGAGCTGCCTCGCCAAGAGGCCGTCGATCGCAATACGATACTACCCGAGTACGCGATAAGACTATACTACTCGTACACATATATATGTGCGAGTGCGGACTGGGACAAAACTGGTACGGCCTACGAGTACTCCTTTTGTGTGTGTGTGAGGCCTTCGATAAACAGGTGCTGGCTTCTGGTGTGCTGTATATTAGGTATTGGTGTAATGTACCGTCTCTCCTCGTTCCCCGCCTCGCGATACACCGCGTGGGTAACATTGATCGCACCCGACAGTAGCCCATACAAACACGGGATCGAGGGTCCTAGCCTGGAGCTACTGAAGGGGGGCTGCTATTTCCGAGGAGAACGAACTGCTTCGGCAGCAGCTGGAGCAAGTGTATATGCATTTTCCTCAGCGAGACCCGACGTTTTGCTGAGCGAGACGTGACTATGATAGTGGAGAAAACGTGGAGTGTGTCCGCCGAGGCCGGGGTTCAGGAGGGCGTCGGTGGGAGGAGGGAGCAGCAACAAGCCTATCGCAACCAGACCGCCGCCCCGTTACCTATCTTGTTGTCGCAATACAGCATGCCGGTGGCCAATTTTTATGGACGCAGCCAGCTGCATTTGTGGTCGAATATGTTTTAATAGTTTTTGTCGACGCAGGGTTTGACCGAGGCGCTTATGCCCACGAGCGGCCCCATTCGAATAGTCGGAGGTATTAGCGGGAGGGAGGAGCGCAATCAATCTGTCTATAGTCATGGACAGCAGTGCGTTGAAAAGTTCTAGAAGGCATCGGAATTCCTGATGGAGTCCATGCATGGGCAGCCTGTGGAGGAACGCATGCATGCTGCTGGGTCGCTGGAGGGAGCGTGAACGACTGTGCTAACTTGGTATCAGCCGCAAGGTGGTGTAGAGAGGGATAATTTGGAGACAATTCGAGCACATAGCTATGCAGGGGGATGAGGACCCCAAATTCGTGTTCGCTCGTGCCGAGGGGAAGCGAAATGTACTCTCCGCATTAGGCATTTGCAAGCCGGACCGCGATGTTGTTCGCCGGCTCACACATCGTCTTCCCTCCGAATACAACGATGTGGAGCAACCAACTAGCTTGCTTCGGCTCGACATCACGCGTTAGGAGATGGAGGAAACCGAACGCAGCTCCCCCGCTAGCCGCACGATCAAGGCGCTGGAGGAGCGGAGGCTAGCTGCGGTCGTGTCCGCGGATGCAACGCCGTTGGTTTATCCGCACGCGCTCGCCGTTGCGAGAGGTTTCCATGGCAATCGCCGGGGAGGGGTGTACTCATGTCGTGCACGGCCGTAGTCATATTACCACAGACCCTCGTATCCCTACAATGCCGGGACGGAGCACGTTGGGTTTTCACCAACCAGGCAGACATTGCTTGCACCAAGCGCGAAGCGCCGTGAGGTATTGGGCGAGTCGCATGGAGGGTGAGCTGCATCTGGCTAAGAACCGCCTTTGAGGCGGACTTGCATATGGACGACAGCTTCAATGAGTTAACTTAATTTCTGGTGTGGACACTTCCGGAGACAGCAATGGGTTTTACTATGTAATTGCCTCGCGAGTGCCTTACCATATTAACACTACGTGACACGACCATTCCCCTTGTGCGGAGCAAAGGTTCTCCACCCCGCACAAATGGTCTACTCGACCGTCAGCTTTGGTGACCGCCAAAAACAAAAAACAACGGCACCCTGGTTGTCTAGCTCACGCAGCAAGTGGCGTGTTTTACAGCGTCGTTGCCAACCGACGCCAACCCAATCTATAAATATATCATATACTTATAGGGGGGGGGGGGGGGGGGGGGGGTAGGTATGTGGGCACCGGGCTGCAGCAGCAACCCTATGTCGGTGGTGGGCCGCATGAGCAGCAGCAGCAGCAGCAGCAGCAGCAGCAGCAGCAGCAGCAGCAGCCGTATGCGGTCACCGGAAAGCACCACCAGTAGCCGCCCTATGTGGGTCAGCAGCAGCAGCAGCCGTACGAGAGCGCCCGGCAGCATCAACAACAGCGTCCGTATGGATCTGCCGGGAAGTTACAGCAGCGGCGGAATGACGCTGATAGACAACAACACTACAGGGATAATCATTTGAGATTTCCCGAAATATCTAGGAAAACAAATCGTTGTCGTGCTTTTCCAGTGGCAAAAACAAAAACTTAAAAGAGCCGGCAATCAAGAGCTGTATTTTCAGCTGAAAAAGCGCCCGGGAGCCGCGACTTTAAAGCAAACACTTACCTTGCCGACACGACACCTACCCTCGGGGGGCTTTGCCGCAACTCCCCTCCTGAGTTATCCCTCGTGGTCAGAGCACGGTGGTTGGATCTAGAAACGAGGCTTGTGTCTCCGAGCTGGTGCAAATCTGCAAATCGCTCGTCCCAAGTACGCCCTGAAACACAATTAATGTGGCTCGAGCCACAGCGTCTTAGCCTAACGAAGCCAGAGGTGGCAGGCACCCCACGACCCACAGGGCCATTGTAACGTCCGCCGTTTCAAATTTCGATGCTTGCATCGCTCGCAAGGCCAATCTGCTCGTACTCGCACGGTGCTAGTACTGCTGTTAGAAAATCGCAAATTTCGACTACTCGTACCAGAATATCATCAATAATATCGTTTCGAGGATCAAGGAAACTTATGCAGATTCTGCTGCTTGTAGGCGCTATTCGTGCTTGACCTAGGGAAGAGGGGAGCAAGAGACATTGGACGTGGCTGTTGTCCTTTACTAGAGGATTCGAGGAGAGCAATTGGCGACGCAAATGGTCTCGCCCTCCAGAGGTAGGGCGTCCCTCCGTGCAGATTCGCCAAGAGAGAGATGTACCGCGACAATCACAACAGAGCAGATCAAGGACCGACGTCGAACAGCAGCTCGTTCTCCCTTGACAAGGCACCCCATGACCAGCTTCAGCCTCTCAAGTGGTCCCTCTGACCTCGGGAGACGGCCTCAAGTTGTCGCAGCCAAAACGAAGCCTCCATCAGCGAGGTTTCAGCCTCTGACCTACGAGGATGATGTAGATGAAAACCGACGCGCCGTGACTCCCCTCACTTCTGATACGAACGCGTACGAGCAGATTGACCTCGCGAGCGATGCAAGCATCGAACCTTGAAACTGCCGACGTTACAATGGCCCTGTGGGTCGTGGGGTGCCTGCCACCCCTGGCTTCGTTGGGCTGAGATGCTGGCTCGAGCCACATTAAGTTTGTTTCAGGGCGTACTTGGGACGAGAGACTTGCAGACTTGCAGCAGCTCGGAGGTACAAGCCTCGTTTCTAGATCCAACCACCGTGCTTTGACCAAGAGGGATCACTCGGGACGGGAGTTGCGGCAAAGCCCCTCCAGGGTAGGTGTCGTGTCGGCAAGGTAAGTGTTTGCTTGAACGTCGCGGCTCCCGGCCTCTTTTGCAGCTGAAAGTACAGCTCTTGACTGCCGGCTCTTTTCATTTTTTGTTTTTGCCACTGGAAAAGAACGACCACGATTTGTTTTCCTAGAAATGTCGGGAAATCTCAAATGATTATCCCTGTAGCGCGGGGGTGGGGGCCAGCGCTATACCGGCAGCAGCAGCAACCTCAGCAGCTGCAGAAGTATCCTCATGCCGCTAACGGCGCCGCTTTTTCCTGGCTCTGGCCGCCCCTGCACTCTGCCGCCGTCCCATGGTTGTGCGCCTCTGGCCACATCGCCCCCGTCCACATTATGTGCGCCTCCACCCACACCGCCCCCGTCCAAATTATGTACGTAGCCGCCAACATGACCCACGTCTCCAATTCGGTGCGCCTTTGCTCTCACCGCCCTCGTCCCATTACTGTACGCCTCCGTATTCACAACCCTCGCCCCAATCGCCGTGCAACACCAAACCGCCTTGCCGCTGGGGTTCATACGGAGAGTGTAGGGACATAGCCGTGGTCATATTGGCATGCTTACGGGTGGACGGGGCAGTGTGGCAGGATTTCCTGACCATGTCATCGAAGGCTCCATAAGTACTGCAGGCTCCAGAAAAAGAGTTCGGCGCTCAGCTCGACGCGACCAGTGCTGGTTGCCATATAGCGTGCGAGTTGGGATTGGGTTTATGCCTGTTCGATGCCAAGCAGGCTTTCGCCCAGTCAGCGCTAAGTGTGGACGTCCTCATGCGCCTCCACAAGGGGTGCGGGACGATTTCCGGCCAATGAGTCAAGTTGTGTCGCAGCCTGTATGGCTGGAAGTAGGCGTTGCGGCAATGACACCATGAGGTACGTGACATGAGGGGTGTTGGGTTTGAGCAGTGTGAAGCTGTTGGATGTACTCAAGAATACGACGGAGTATGTTAGGGACGTCCATATATTGGTGAGGCATCATGTGAAACGGTATACCCGCGGTTAGTTGGCGGTTGAGGGGTGGGAAATCGATGTATAGAAACAGGCTGAATTTACGGGTAATCAAGGACCTTCTTTGTCTGGCCACATGCTGGATGCTGTCCTGTTCGAGCTCCACCACCAGATCTCACTCGACAGCTCGATATAAATATAAAAGGGAGTTTGTGTGATAGTGCTGTCTTAAGTCACTACGACGCGTTCCAGTGTCAACCAACACACTAGTGAATTCGGCGATCTTCTACTGGTACAAGCGTAGCCCCGGCCGACCTAAAGAGGAGAACCCCAGCTACGATCGATGCCTGAATCACAAGGGCTAAGCCTAGACGCTAGCGCCGAAGAAGAGACGAGCGTGAGAGAGATGAGAGAAGAGATAGAGGCGCTGAAGAGGACGGTGGGGGAGCAGAGGCTGCGCACCCAGAAGACGTGCTTCTCGCACAGGCGGGAAGGGGGGGCGGTGACGGGAGGAGAGAAGAAGCAGCTGCGAGGGACGCAGCATCGAAGACTTATGTGCCAATACCTGGGGGCAAGGAGCCGAAACAGGCACGTCGCATTTTCTCTTTCTCGCCCTAGTGTTACTCAGTGAAGATCCCTCAAGTTTGATAAAGTGGAAGCCAATTGGATGTGGCAAAGCAAGATTCAGGCCAACTTGTCGTCGCTTGGTGGCCTGCACGTCCTTAAGTCGACAGCTAACCCAGTATTGGTAGGATAAATGATCGTGTCTCAGGAGGAGTTGGAGCGGAGGCACACGCAGTAAGGGATTAGGGATGCGCGGTTTGTGTATGGCTTGATGATGGAGCCGATGACGGGATATGCTGTGGCCGAGTTTCGCACCCACCAGGCCATGTCACCAAGTGATGCATGGCAAGCGTTGGAGGCGTACTACATGCCAAGGACCACTGCAGCAACTCGCAGACCCCGGAGAGACTTTGAAACCGTTCGTATGCCAGAGGGTTCGCAGGGTAGATCAGGCGGCTGGCCAGTTCGCCATAATAGGCTGTGGTAAGAATGTAGAGGAGGTAAACCACCACATGGTGAACAATCTTTCATTCTCATACAACATCCAAAGCGAGTCTATCTTTCCCGCCAGTCGACCCCTCGTTCCGAGAGCGATGAGATCATCCACGATGCGTACGCGAATGACAAGGTCTAGAAGGAGATGATATCCAAGGCGTTGGGTGTGAAGGGGGTGGGAGATCTACATGCCTTATACGCCGGAGCTGTGCAAACTGTCGGTGGTGGGGGTGCGGGTTCAGGCGGGGAAGGGAAGCACAGGAGTGGCGGGAGGTCCGAGGGTGGTCGATAGCAGCAGGAGCAGCAAGCACAACAGCAAGCAGCAGCAGCAGTCCCCGCAGCAGCACCAACCTCAGAAGCAGGAGCAGCTCCAGCAGCAGACCCAACAGCAGCCGCAATATGGTCACCTGAAGCAAAGCGGTGGCGGTGGGGGTGCAGCTGCACCGCAGGGAATTACTCGCCCCCAATGACGTTGAGATGCCGGGGCATGCAGGTACCGTTGGGATGATCCTGGTGCAAATCCGTTCGGTGCTGGTGGGCAGGTCCCGCCGATGGGCTGGGCACCTACCGCGCCGCCGCCTGTGGCTTTGCCTCCGATGCCCCCACCGCCGGTGGGTGCTCCGACGGGCTGGGGTCCCCCAACGGGTGATACGCGAAGGGAACCCATGCGGCTTGTCTTCCGTTTCAACCGCCCAGGTCACGTTACAGCAGAATGCCCGACTGCTCACGCGCATATGAATATCGTGATCGCGTTTGCTTCCCCCCGACACTCCTCTATGTACTACGTCGGCGGCCGGCAGCAGGAGACACCCTACGGCAATGGTGGGTATATCTCAGCCGGACCTTCTCCACCTCAACCCTACACGAGCCCTCTCCCTGACCCGACGGACAGCGGCAGCTATGCGCCTCTACGTTCGACCCTCATCTTCTTACCGCGCGGTTTGAGCAGCAACGCAAGGGTACTGGACATAGTTGTGTTGGGCGGTATAAGCCGGAGTAGTGGGTAGCTGGTTCGGATGCTACGTTTCATGTGAAGGGTAACCCTTGGGATATCGTAGAGTGTACCCCCACTAACCCCGGCCGGAGTAGTTTGATCATCGGTGACATGAGGTCACTTGAGGCTACATGTTTCGGTAGGTTACCGATTGTGATGCATAGCTGACAGGGCGACGTACAGGTTAAGTTGTTGGACCTAGCGTATGTACTCGATGTGCGCTTGAACAGTGACACGCCAGAAAAAAACTAGCAGTCCATGTTGCTTGCGGTGTCCAAGATGGGTGTAAATTTAGAAGCTACGCTGGTTTGGTACTGATCTCGCATAAATACCATATATTACAAAAACCTATCTACGAAAATAGCTTGATGCTGTTACTTGGACATAGTACAGTATGCACTATAACGCCGCCATTCGTATATATAGTTTTTTTTATGGATCACACAGTCGTGTACCGGGTATAGGGTTATACCGTTATACCTTCCCAGGTACGCATTATGTAGAAGACGCGGAAATGCTGCTGATATTGAACTCTTGTGACTTGACTGTGGGGATTACATCCGAGGTTTCACTCTCAAGCTGGAATGGGGATACCAACCAGCTGTATTTAATATTTACACCCCAAGCCAACCCTTCGGCCGCCCGAAAGCCTAATGCGGTGAATCATACGGACTCTTGTTGTACAGCTGTTTGTTGTCGTAAGGATATATAATTCTGTGTATGAGATACGTTGCTGTCGTGCTGGTGTAGAGTGCTTCTGCTGGTGATGCGAGCTACACTTTTTGTTTTTTTTAACCCATCCCATTTATTATCTTCGCCCTTCTTTTCTCTCTCCCTCTTTAGTCGTAACTCAGATACGGGGTCACTAAGTAGGCTCTTCTCCCCCCTCCCTACTACGGTACGTGGCTTGCATTTGGATCGCGACAAGATTTCAGCACTTTCTTCCCTCGTCGACTTGCGTCGGATTCCGCCTACCCCCGCCACGAAGGCGCTCTCAGCAATTGGTTCCTTTTTTTTTCAAATAAAGTCAAAATCTCACCACGGTAGGATTTGAACTTGGGTACCAGTGCTAGTAGCCTTTGAAGCTGACCACTACTCTACCGGGGCGACAAGCTAAACTGATTGGTAACTGTGGTTGCCTATGCTGAATATGCAATCAATGTTACAGTTTGGTTTTACAATCAATCGGCATGGTGTGACACGTTGTGAGTTTTGACAGACCGATGGACTAGTTCAAACAAATCCCCACCTGCATATTTCAACACAATAGACAGGCGCGGAGAGAACATAATTCTCTAGACTGGGTTAAACGGAGCAAATTTTTTTTGAGTAATCAATCAGCAGTGGTCGTACTTAGACGCTCTTGGGTATTTACCAAGTCCCCTGAGTAGGTGGACGGAAATCCAGTCAAACACAAATACACAGCTCAGCAGTGTTTAGCAACAGCGGCTGCAGCATCCCCGCAGCACGGCATGGCTGCACTTTCCCGTGTTTAGATGGTCTGGTATTTGTATGTGATTTACGATACACACGTAGGAGGAACGCAGATACGTATTCATGGATACAGCGGTACAGCAGTGCTGGACAAGGCCGACGAAGTTCCAGCCAAACAAAACAAATGCATACGCCGGGGATACCCATGTTTCACCCCCTTAGAGGTAAATACAAAATTGCTTGATATCTGACGTAACCACGCATACGTTTTACGAAACTTTGCCGTAACAACGCGTAACAGTTCGGACGACACCAACTGTTGTTTAGCAGATATTTGCAAACAAATGCGTCACCCTCCTCGATACTGACCTTTTGTCCTGAAAAGCACAACGGTAGTCAAGGTAATATGCTATTAAACATACTGATTACGGTGTTCTACATCGATCTCACAGGAGGTGGGGTATTCCACACTAAATCTTACAGATTCAGCCGACATTCTACTGTAGCTATAATACAACAGCATGACACCTAACTTGGTAGACGGTATCATAAACACGACGTTGTCTTCGGGATCGGTTCAAGTCCAACGATACCCCCGATCACAATCGTTTGTGTGCATTGAACCAAAAGAGCGTCACCGATGCTGCGCTTGTTTGAATTCTTCGCAGCTTTGCTCGAGGAGAACCCACGGCCGAATTTAGGCCTCAGATTAGTTTTCAGGTGTGTACCTAAAATGTAAAAATCCCCCTGTGATGATCAACAGCAGTATGGTCTACGCTACAAGCAAGACACAAGCTGCTGAAGACGCTTCTCACCTCCGCCATCCCCGGCCAAGTTATGTTTGATGTCATTTTCGCCTTCAATGTGGATAGACGAAGCAACACGCATCACGATGGCACCTGCACGTAGGTAACGGGCGGTGCACAATATTTCAGAGAGGTATTGATGTATCTCGTACTGCCTTGTACTTTGTAGCTTGTGTATTGCCTTTCCCTTAGGTAATAATCTACTTCGGAGTTTGTTTTGGAGTCTGTCCTGCGACCACCGACTATCTGTTTCGAGATCGGTTGATGTGAAGACATGGACAACGATGGTAGTTCGGAGTTTTAAGTACATACGCGCGCACGGCATACCGGAATGAGTCCGCCTGGGTTTGGGATGGGGAACATCGATGCGCTTAGCGTTGATATCGTACAGTTCGTTGCAAGCTGCTTAGCTCCGGTGACCTTGCCGCCATTGAGGATTCCTGAATTGAATGTTTAGGAGCACCCTAGGAGGCTTTTTTCTTTCTCTTTTGGATGTTTATTTGAGCACACATGAAATGCCTTCGAACGCAGACAGGCTCCCTCAAGCATGATGAAACCTTTCCTCGTCACCACGTTCCCAGCACAATGGTTAGATGAGTTCTGTTTATTGAGCCCCTGCCTCTGTATGACGAATCGCACATCTGGTACCACGTGTCAGCGGAAGACGCCCGTCGTGCGTCATTGGAAGATTATGAAAACACACACTTGTTCCGCTTATTGGAGGACACGAAAAAGAGAGGTAGCGTCGAAAATCGGGGTAGACACGCGATGTCATCTAGGCAGACTAAACAACAACCAAAAGACGTTCCTTACCTCCAGTACCGGCCGCATAGTTGTGGACAAAAGAGGTGCGACCAACAGTGTGCATAGAGCAGCCACGATTCAAAGCTACCGCACCTGCGTGTAGTAACGTCAGTGATCGGGGGTTTTCAGGGATATAATGCTCGACAAAGCCGGTCGCCCCGGTAGAGTAGTGGTCAGCTTCAAAGGCCACTATCATTGGTCCCCACGTTCGAATCCCACCGTGGTGAGATTTTCACTTTATTTGAATAAATAAAAAGGAACCAATTGCTGAGAGCGCCTTCGTGGCGTGGGTAGGCGGAATCCGACGCAAGTCGACGCGGGCAGAAAGTGCTGAAAACGTCTCGCGATCAAAATGCAAGGCAAGAACCGTAGTGGGGGAGGAGGGAGAAGAGCCTACTTTGTGACCCCAGATCTGAGTTACGACCAGGAAGGACAGAGAAAGGAAGGGCGAAGATAACAAATGGGATGAGCAATAAAGAATGAGCAGGATGACGGCGGCAGGCTCGCTATATTCTTTGCTGGACCTGCAATCACTCATACTATACAACCCGTAAATATTTAACGTCGCCGAGAGACGTTTGATGCATGATGGGCAAGTAACGTGCCTGTGTTGCGGTTCCTTGTCATTTTTGTTAAGCTCGGGGCTTGAACCGGAGATTATATATACTAGCATAGTGGGCCCGCCGACTGGTGGGATGCCTGCCTCAACAGGTCTGTCCATCAGTGCGCCCTTTCACAGCAAGCTATTTCACCGTTGCAGCCCATCAATAGCAGACGTCGTCTCAGCTGTACAGTGTTCGATTGCAGGATACACAGATACACACCCTCCCTGAATTCTACATCCTCAAATTATGTTCTCCTACGGGATGTACATTCTGCATGAGGACCTTTAACCCGTAAGTAGGCGATCGAAGTATCACACTCAGCTTGCAAATTTTGAGTTTCGACGAAATCCTCGATCTCACAGCTGTCGTTTTTTTGGTATATATAAATATACTCGCTGATGCTCCGGCCACATGGTCGGTTCCTGCAATGGGAAACTTTTCTTGCTCTACAGTGCCGTGTAGCGGGCATCAGCGTAGCTGACAAAGCCCAGGCATTCGTCAACAGAGCCATAGCGCCGTAATAGCATGAGTTGTCTCCCATTCAAACCGACCACTCAACCTGAAGAGAGAGTCTTGGGTGCTACTATGAATGCGGGCTGATATTGTATAAGGTCCTCGTTGTCACCATTGTATGTTTGTATCTGAACGTACTGTGCGTATGGTACTCGGGACAATTAGGTATTTCCCGGGATATCTCACTGACACACCTCCGGATTCTGCTGCTGAGTTGTTGCAGAAAGTGGTGTTGCCGGCTAGTTGGACAGTGGAAGAGAAACCAGCGGAAACGGCACCTGAAATTTAGCAGCGGGTAATATGAGTGTTCTGGTGGCATCGAACATGCCATGACGACAGCCTGTGTGCTTTGCCAAACCCATGTTCACGATACTTGGTGCAGTGCACGTAGATTAAACCACAACGGCGTCAACAGACGGTAGACGTAGGACGGGAGAGTTAAGGTAGGCATGGCAAGATATTTCTAAAATGGATTTCCATTGGAAACGTATACAACATTGACACTACCAGCTGTACAGTAGTTCTAGACCATTCCACTATTAATAGCAAACGATGATAACCAGTGACTCTTCGGGGCACGAAAATGGGCATGTTCGTCAATACATATCCATCGGAATGCATCTATCATAAACACTAAGACTAAATATGCCAACACATTGCACCATACATCACCTCCAAATCGGCGATACATGATAAGACTTTCCGAGTCCGTGGGAACGACGAATACTTTAAACCTGTTAGTGCCGCTGGCCCCTGTGGTTCTAACAAGTTGCACACGTGCGATAAACTATCAGCGTCGAACGCCCTGGGCGCGTGTGCGCTCGAATGTGTCTAGCTCCCCCAGCAAGACAACAGCTCGCTCGTTAAAACAGCGCATTAATCAGCCGTTCTCCTACCGTCCTCCATGGCGACGTTATTGACAAACAAGGCGTTGCCGGTGACGTCGATGGATGAATCTTGTATCGCGCTGATGGCACCTGCATGGAGGACGAAGCACTTTTCAGCCTCGTCAGTCTACCCATCAAAACCAACCAGGCAGCAGACATTAAACGTATCTGGTCGTTGGTGAGATCGTTGATGACATATAAATAACACATTCATAACTGAACTTACGTGGATACGCCTTACCTATCACCTGCATTGCATGGATAGACCAACTAGAAATTGTGCCGATAAGGGATTAAAGCTCAACTATCTCGACTCGCGACGCACGTGCACTGTGTTTCGGTTCCATTGCAGCATTCTTTAGCTCGGGGTTTGACCTGAGCATCGGCAGTGTCGATACTACTGGAGTGGCATATATTCCGCCAAGATAACGTAACGCAGACTGGGGGAAGACGTGCCCCCCACGTCTGTCCGCCAGTAGGTTCCCTTGCAGCAAGCGACTCCACGGCTGCAGTCCGCCAAAAGCAGACGTCGTCTCAGGTATACAGCAGTTATGTGTTGTATATGTAAAGAGAGGACTCAACCGGGAAGTGGGTTCTTGCGATGGAACAATTCGATGGCTCTACAGCAGTACCGTAAATGTGGCGGACACCAGCCCTGCTGTCAACCTTTAGGCATTCGTCGACAGAGCAACAATACCGTTACAGTATGCGCTTGTTCTCTTTCGAACGGACCAGTGAACCTGAAGCGGAAGTCGGGAGGCAATTCTGTATGTGGACGTGTTTTCAAGAAATCCCTCATTTTCACTATTGTAAGTCTATATCTGGATGTACTGCGCGTAGGTCAATCGAAAGAAAATGGGAACATCATGGTATCCCCACAGTCTCACCTCCGTTTCCGCCGGCTACGTTGTTGTCGAAAATGCTGTTGCCGACAAGTTGGACTGAGGAAGCGTCACTGACGTACACGGCACCTGCAATTTTTCCGACGTGTATTATAGTATTCTGATCACATCGAATACGTCACGACCACAGCCTGCGTCATTACCCAGACCCACTTTCACAACATTCTCTTCAGTGGACGTAAAGCAAACCACCACAATGGCATCAACGGTTGATTGGCGTAGGAATTGTTTTAGGGATGGCATAATACTTCTTACAGTAGTACGGCTTGCATCCGAAACGTATTTCACGTTGACACTACCACCTGTACAGTAGTTCCGAACCATTCCACTAGCGAACGCCTGAAATCAATGACCCATCGGGGCAAACATTTGGAATCATTCGTACACACATGACAAACCAAACTACATTTTGCATAAACACCAAGCCTAGGCAATCCAATACCATGCAGCATCTCTAAATCGGCGCAGAAGAATGTCGGAAGACCTTCCTGGCGTGTTTAACCTCCTTGACCTCATGGGCACGACGAACGTTTCATTGCCGTCGGACGGCTTTCACGCGTGCGATAGAACAGCAGTAATGATCGCCTTTGGCATACGTTTGACCGTTTCTAGCTCGCCCAGGAGGCCAACAGCCGCAGATTTATAACATTGTTTTCCACTCTCGTTGTCACCTCCTTCCTCCGTGGCAGCGTTCTTGGCGAAAGAGACCTTGCCGGCGATATTGATGGATGACTCTTGCATAGCAGTGATGGCACCTGCGGGTAAGAACATGTCGTTGTTACTTTTCGCAGCCTCTTCAACAATACCACCCAGACAGACATCTATAACTGTATCTGGTCCCTGGTGTTATGATTTGTGACACATTGAACATTCCAACGAATAAACATTGGCATAACACTATCCATGACCTACATGACGTGTATAGTCGAACTATACATAGCTCCGACAAGAGCTTGACCGACAACAATTTCGACTCACGACATACGTGGAAAACTATGCGCTCATTCCGAATATCGATATACCAGGCCCAATGTACAGCAAGGCGATAAACATTTACTGGGCGCTTTACGTGGTGTCAAAAGTCTTTGTCGTGCTCGATTTCCTCTCAGGCACGAGGTCTCTGTTTATATAGTCGAACGCGGAGTTGTGGGATTATACTTGAATTTATTGGGAGTGCTACGTTTGGTTCGACGTCGGCGTTGCGATCGTCGGCCGCTTTGACTACACTATAACGACTGATACACAGGATCTAGCTGGTGAGAGGTGTTGCTGCTCTAGTTGTTTTTGCCATTCGACCACAGACCAACTAGGAAAGTGATGCTCCAACATAGTTAACGTTCTTCGTGTTATAGCTTGTGACGACCCGGCTGGATTATCATTTATAGGTAACGGTCTTCGTGTTATAGCCTTGTAAACGACTCGGCTGGATTGTCCTTTATATTCAGCCGCTTCTGGCATCCTCCATCGGCAACAACGTTGTTCAAGAAGACAATGCTGCCATTGACTTGAATATATTAGGTATCATACAAATCTACAGCACCTGCGGGTAGACAACTATGGTTCGTTGATAGCTTCAGCCGGAGCAACGAAGAAGGACTGCGGTGGTCCGTTCACGACTCTGCTGGCGGGGCTATACTCATGCACGTACGATCTATTGCACCAAGAACCAATACGTACACCCGTCATGGTTTGGTGTATGATAATCAAGGTGTTGAGGTTCCAAATAGGTGAGCGTTGGACGGGTGTTTCACGCAATGCTTCCCAATACTTGTGCTATATGTATCATCCAGAACCAAGCCTATGGAAGCGACGTATCTGGATAACATTATCAATATTTTAAACCTTACTGCCGCAAACATTTTGCACTGCTCGCTATATGATGCGAACAAAATCCTCACATGGGTGTCTGAACTAGCCGCGCTCGTGAGGGTCGCAGGGCAATGGTTAGCCTTGACATACTGCAATCGGCAAAACCAACAACTGGGTCATTCAATCCGGACGTGGCGAGCGTATTAGCCACCCCGACGTATCCTACATTCACAGCATTTGTTGAAATGATGCATGTCTAACCCTCATGATAATTGCCTAAGTTGAAAAGGAGGTATCTGTAAATAATGTTACACATGTTACACTAAGCGAACACTGTGAATAACACACCTGATGTTGGAGAAAATTATATTTACAGCAACGCACTTACTCTTAATTCGTGGCCAAACGTTTTTCACCAACAGTATACGAATAACGATCGAACATATTGTAGAAAATGTCAAGAGCGATCAGGGTGGGCGTGGCCGTTTCCTGGTATGTCAAGACGGCACGCACACGAGGGGTAGATGTCTACGAGCTGTTGTAATTGGCAACCACGTCCACAAGCAGTATTCCCGTTTGCATTGAGTGGTGAGCTAACTGCACGGCAACATTATCAACGTCCCTACAGTCGTTCGTTGAATACAATGTAGCGAATGAAGCGTAGGAGCAAAGTCGGAGTCTCGCTGTACATTGAATTTAGCCGATGGCCCAAAAAAACTTTACCAGGTACCAGGTATTGCTAATGGTCGTCCGTAGGGAGTACACAACAACTTGATGAGTACGTACGCGTATGGAGCTAACGGTCAACAGTTCAAAAGTGTGAATATAAAATAATGGTCGTAAGCGGCGGTTACCGGTAGGCGTCTGATACGTGCTTTGATGGCTGCTCGTGTGTAGCAAACAGACGACTAGTTTTCTTCATGTCCCCGTTAGTAAATACAAATGGTAACTTGTTGCAGCTTTCGACGAGAAGGGCACGGCAGCGCTGGCACCCTTCAGAGTAAGCGTAGGTGGAGACCGCCACCTCCCTTCGTTCGGCTTGACCGACCTCCCTTCGCTTGCCTTGTCTGGCACGAAGCGAGTTGGCCGTGGGTGAAGTTCGCGTCGACATCGGATATATATCGTCGAATGAGCCGACTTATGCATCCGATTCGCGACCTAAATATGCAGACAATGGACATCATGAAAGTAGTCACGCCACCTGATAACCACAGATTCCGCAAATATGTTTAAGTTTTCTTTTTCCTCACATCGGCGGCCCGATAGTCTGTATAGCAGCATATCTCATACTTCACAATCCAGGAAAACAAAACTCCCGGTGTATGAAACATTACTTCGCCGACCTAACATATCATTATTATATTGTCTGCCTTCCGACAATATTCACGCTCAATTGGAGGAGATTATGTTTTCGACGTGTGGGCAGAATTTGAGAAGAAACAAATTCCAAGATATTGTATTTATTTCGCCACCCTACAATACATTCACGCTGAATTGGAGCAAATCATGTTCTTGAGGTATGGCCATTTTTTGCTATGTTTTTGTGTGGTTGTTTGATTGTTGATTTGTTTTATTAGTTTTTTTGTTTTTTTTTCCCTTTTCGTCTTTTCTTCTTTTTTTATTTTTATTTTTTGCCTGTTTTCTCTTTCATGCACCTGGATCTCTAGCAAGGTAGGTCTTGCCTGCCGTATATGGCATTTCCTTGTCTGCTGTGCTTACTGCACTGAGCGTAGTATCTCTGTGTCGTAATTTCGTGACCACAGAACTTGTACCTTTCTTAGGATGAAGAATCGGCACGGACACTGGGTGTGCTGGATGTCGACGGGTAGAAAGGAAGGTTAAGGTTTGATGTGAAGAACACCCAAACAAGTGAGTTTTCCTTCTGAGGATGGCCTCAACCACCTAAGAGTGTGGACGCCAGATCCCACCAGAAAACCAACACTGCTGAAACTCTCGACACAATTTCATTCTCGAGTAGGGAGACTCTTCAAGCCTCTGGAACAGGGACATTGTTTATCGCAGTAGTTGTACAGCTGGCACCGGGATTGTTGATAGTGTCCAGGAATGTTTCCCGAAAGCAGCAAAACTGATATCAGGTATGCTGTTTCTCGTAATGTACGCTGCCGGGACAGCTGGTATTGTTTGGTTTTTGCCCCAACAGGACACTCACAACGCCGATTCCAACTACGGGTTATATCTGTGGACAATGAGCAAATGTGATGACTTCTTCCTTGGTATGTTCGTAACTATATATCGTCAGAGATCGTGTAAACGCCAATTTAAACAATCAGATGTAAACTTTGTGAATCCGAACATATGAAACAAATCATGGTAGTGTTGTTGTCAAAACCGCTTATACCGGCAAAACCGAAGAACTGCTCGTAAAAGCTTTGGGGGCACCTGCGACCAGACAACACGCACTGTAAGTACTTACGTCTTCACGTACGTAGTGCGACGACGCTCATAATTCGGACTCGCCACACCGCATGATATGCACTAAGCCCAAACGGTAGCAGAGTTCTCTGGCGTAGCACTTCGCATGGTGTAGGGATGAGCAACTTAATGAGGCCTGTTAAAAAACTCTGGTTTTCGACAGAGTGCTACGTTTAACCTACTAATATTAACCACACCGGGACGGAACACTGCGTTCGGTCAGAACGAACGATCATGCGCCTGTGGAATTCAGTATCACACTTGCGAAGCATAAATCATCTCGAACGTGGAACACAACCGGAAAAGCCTCATTGTAACTACGACGGCTCCAAGCACATTGACACGTCGTATTATTTATTGCAATCGATATCACGGGCGTCGTAGTGGGTGACAGCGTTTGAACAGGTAACATAACACAAACGAAATATGGCCTGTACTTGATTGTTTTAGCCGGGTGACAAGCTTATTCTGCATCAAAACATCCGCTTGGATGAGATTCTTACCTCCGTATCCCAAGGCCATGTTATCGGCAAACGAAGCGTAGCCATTGATGAAGACGGCCGTATGTACATGCGCAAGGATGGCCCCTGCGGGTACGAAATGGGTTTGGTGGCGTTCTTGGCCTGCGCAAATACACCTCAGGCTGCAGCCCATGCATCTCTATGGTATATGGATGTATGTAAGATACACAATTAAACAAAACCACCGTGAACGCTCTAACGTATGGTCCGGGTATCGTCCATGCTGCAACTTCACATGATTAGGGGACGATTGTGAGCGGCATTCCATTAAAATCTCGATACAAATGTACCTTTGTGGAACACGATTGGCAAAGGCGGCCACCCTAATGAAACATACATCGGTACCAAACCGACAGATAAAAATATATACCAACTCAGGGATCATGCACTGTTTAACCTCTACATATCTGCGCGACCGCGTGCGTTGAATTCCTGTGTATGCGAAGCCTGAACACAATCTGGGAATGTCTAGACGGGCGAGTCGGGCGAAACCAATCGTATTTTCAGTGTAACGTTGAGGCCGCGGTCGTCAGAATGACGCAATATGAAAATCCGCAAAATCAAGATGCCGCAATATTGGTAGGGTTACTCTCTTCCAAGTCTGAAAAGCCTCAACGGGGCCAGTAGTATTCTGCTTGCATCATCTAGTCTCGTTCGGGACTCTTCATACCTCCGTTACTTTCTGCATAGTTGCTGAGAAAAAACGCTCTGCCACTATTTTTCGTAGCCGAGGTGACATACAAATATATAGGACCCGTGGGTAGACCAGGTACTCGTTAGGGATTCCAGTGCACCCAATAGGGCATGCGTACGGGGGTCCGCCTATGCCCCCAAGATGGGTTATAAGTGTGGTTGGCGTTGTGTGCGACTGCCGCAAACACACATGGTACGAATTTGGCATTAAACAAACGTTTACGAAGTTCTCACACCTAGCACGGTACCTGCTGTACCACGCGGAACATTTCACGACATCCTGCCAAATGCAAGTACATATTGCGCCAGATATATGACGAAATCTTCGTATGCGCGCTAGCGGATATTTTCACTCGAGTGTAGTGCGACTTGGTTAACGCGTTAAGCACCTCAGGATTGCAAGCAATCCCACTGGAGCATCGCTAGTTTACGAGACACGTGACTCACCTCCGTCGCCCATGGCAATATTGTTGATGAAGGAGGTGCTGCCGTCCACACTCATAAACGAGTTGCCGTACAGCAGTACAGCCCCTGCGCGAGAGAAACACTGGTCGTCAGGGCTTCGAGCCTCCGAATAATGTAGCATGAGATTTGCAGCCTGCTTACGAATATGCCATCTGTACTAAGCCAGTACCGTTTCAAAGACATGAGCAACAGATCAAAGGAGCCAACAGAGGGACGGCGTAGGATGGGTTGCCAATGTTCTTCTTTTCAAAGTTCGCATGCTGCGTCCCTTCCGTGCGCGGCGATATTGTAAGTTTTCAACACTATTGCAACTGTGCAGTACTTTTCGCTACGCTATAACAGAGACAAACGAGAACACACCATGCCCCGGTGAAAGGTCACAGATACTCGCCTGTCAGCGTTTGAACTATGAACACCACTCGAGCAATACAGAGTTATTAAGAGGCTACGTTCGGATCTCAATGCTATATCAAAGGTTTAAACAAATATCCGCGATACTCCTAGCTTACGCCATACCCGGGTGGAATGTTTCGTTTGGTTGCGATTACATTGATGACCAAAGAAGGTATGCTTGTCAGGTATAGGGATTATCATGTTATGTACGTAGCAACCTGGTCAACGTTACAGTTGGTGTCGTAGGTGTCGCTTCTGCCGTGACACGGCGCAGCTAGTCCTGAACAAAGATCGCATCAATTCAGGCATCGTGAGCATCATCAATATCATCAACAGCGTGTTGGACATCGAAATATAGATTTATCATAGGCAGATCCATAGACGCCGCGGAAGAGTCTACACCAGGTGCAGCGTGTACCGACTTTACGAACAGTGCCCAGGCATGATTCCACACAGCAATTACGTCGCGGTACCGGTGGCTTGTAGGCTTGTATTGTATATGTTACTATGTTAGTAGGTTGAGTCTGTATATTAATCAACCATCCCCTCCCGTCGGTTGGCGTTACGGGCCATGCATGCGGAGACATAACAAACAAGACACCGTCCTAGTTTCAATTGCCACACCTGTGTTTTGTAGGTGATTGTGCACACCTGTTTCGTGTAGGGGATTGGTGGTGCTGCCATGAAACCCCAAGCAGGCACAGGACACACACTTTAAACATATTCTCACCTCCGCCGAGCCTCCCAACGTTGTTGTCGAAAACGGTGTCTCCGACAATGTCGACGAAGCAACTTGTAGAACTGTACAGGGCACCTGAAGACGTGAATAGTTTGTTGCAAGTATTGCCATCTCATCGGAAGTAGGTTCTGTTCTTTCACAGTCCATGTTCGTCTCCGAAAGCACGATGGTCGCCTCCGAAAAAACAATTGAAATCACAAATATGTAAAAGGACATCTGGCGCAGGACTCGCATAGTGTAGATGGTAAACGTACGCATGGCATTGCTAGTGGAAAAGTGCAGTAATCCATGAACAAGATATTTTGCCGCGGATTCCCGAATGCCCGCTTTATTGTAAGGAATGATTGCCGTTCATACGCAAGGGATACTCGTTGTCAAGATCGACGACACAAGGTTATAATTGGCGGTATTGACGACGTTCGAATGCCCCACAGAGGAATTGAAATACTGTATTCCGATAGGGGTTCTTACCTCCGGTATTCTCGGCAGCGTTGTTGACGAAAGCGGTGTTGCCATTTATGACGATGGAAACATTCGTATGGGCACCCAGAGCACCTGGGGGGTAGGTAGGTGTAGTTGTTGAAGTTGTCAGCGGGCGAAAAAACCATCGGCGCTCAAAAACGTCCTGTGTGCGTATTGTCACTATTTCTCAAAGAATCGGAACTGTAGAATGTAAGTCCGAGTTTCTAGATATTTATTGTTCGGGTGACGTTTCGAACGAAAATTGTACTATTTCCTAAACGAAAACGGCGAGGAAACTCTCTGCACCCCTTGAACCAAACCTCACGAAACATATCAGTACCAATATTCGGCAAGAGGCATGCATCCAAATCCTCTGTCCAACTCTATGGCCATCTAAAAATGAGCCCGGAGCAGCCGAGGGTACCAGTAAATGCGATTGGTCAATATGATCAGTAATGCAGTTGAATGGGTGTATCCTCAGTTTCGCGTTCGTTGTCGAACGCGCTACAGCAAAGGCACGGAACAAATACACATTTGGGAGCAATCCTACGGCGGGGGTGGTGCCATATATTCTGAGCTCTTCACATGGGCATCTCGATATACCAGGCGAACTATGACTCCGACAAAGTGTGCTCGCGCAATCGAAGGACGATTTGTGTGCTCTAGTCGTATGCCAGAGGTGCTAGAAAAATGTCACACTAACCGGCGGTTGGTCACATGAGGAACTCAACCCGTCAGGAACTATTGAGCCAAGACGTGTAACCCCTACAGCGGAATGAGCCTTGGTGCAGTCAAGCAGGCGTGTCTCGCCACATTTTATGACGCTTATCTCACCTCCGTCACCCGCCGCTGAGTTGGCCACAAAAGAGGCGTTGCCGTCGACTTGCATACTCGAGTTATCCCACAGATATACAGCACCTGGGAGTACGAGACACGTATTGTAACAGTCGGCAACCGACTCGACGGACTACGAAGACGGCAACCCGCGCCATACTCTGATGCCTGCGCCAAGACGACTACATGAGCCACACTCTGAAACAGCAGGTACATAGTTCCCGGCAGGCAACGGGTTCGAGAGTGGTTTAAGATATGGTATCATTGGAAACAGGCAACGAACGTCGAAATAGTCAATTTAGGGCGGCAAACGACAAGTGCTGCTCTAAACCCATGCTCACTACCTTTGACACTGAACTATAACATTTTTGGAGCTGTTTGGCGTGTCACTCATATGCTGTTGATTACTATTGTACGCTGGAATATAGCGTCGAAATGACCTTTAAACGGAACATATTGACCGGAAGGTAAAGTTCTAAACACTCCAGCGAACTAAAACCACCACCTCCTCATATCTCGGGCCGAGCATTTGTTTCCTTCAAATACCGGAAACCGTGGGTACAACCACTTATTCTACCACGAGGTCACAACGTCTGGAACTTATCGACTGGAAATACCCGGACGCCCATTTATCAAGGCGACTGCTTAGAATCCACGGGCACGATGCCTTCGAAATCAGGGTTGGTGTCACTAGCGTTGGTGATATGGATTCCTTTCTACTGAGCTCAAAACACCAACGAGACGAGGCCCAAACTTGCGCAAAGTAGAATCTAACCGGGCATTGAAATAGGTCACTCAGAAGGGAGAATCACGCTGTCCAAGGTCGACCTATTGAAGAACAAGGATTCACCGTCCATTGTGATGGACACATATGCATTTCTACACATAGCACCTGCGGCTAAGGAGTTCTACTTGTTACGAAGTATTCTCGTACACGCAAGCGTCCCTAGTACAGCAGACCATGCACGACTAGGACTCCTGATATAACGCCATGTTGTAAAAAACACCTATTAATAGTAACAAAGCTGGAGGAAACATTTGGCGTATGGGTAGCACATCGATAGCGTTGATGTTACTGTAACGTGTGCTTTGTGTCTTTGGGGTGGGGATACAAGTGCAGACCATTGTGCACAGCACTGATTGCACCAAATGAAACTGGAGATACCAACCTCCGACAAAAACACAAGTAGCAAAGTACCATCCACTGACAAACGTGTCATCGCCTGACATCTTCGTTTACATCAGAGCGTGGTATCCTTCAGCCAAGCAATGCAGACGGTAGCTTCAATTCGGTTTAATCGTGTGTACAGGTTGTTTGATATCGGTTCTCGGAGGTGTGGGCTATATCAAATATCTAAGCCAGCTACTGGGCGTAAGTTGGTACTCCCTCCCGGATGTAACACCACTGTTTCGAGACACACTTGTCACCTCCGTTAAGCTCGAGAGTTATTAAGAACGAGTATGCTGCCTTCAGATCGATATACAACACTTGCGGGCAGGGATCCTTACTCCATCTTGAGGGGGTTCCACCAACTGAACAGAGCACGAAGATGACCGCCCGCGCAACTCTCGCCGATCTGGACTAGACACACAAAACATTGCGCTGGGGACGGTACGGCGTACGACCTAGCGTATGCGTGATGGCCAACGCGTGCATGCTTCAAGTTGTCGTGGATAAGGAAATTCCTAGATCTGTACACTGGCCCGGAAAACAAATAGGTATTATACTGTAGCAAAGGTACGTGTTGAACACTATATAATTTGTCCAGATCAGCACTGTTGAGTTGCCAGCACCCTATTGCAATTGGTGAAGCGAATATATTAACGGACGAATTGCCCCAGTGGTCCCGTAGAGGAACACGGCGGCAGAGCGTTTTGCCAATATTTAATCTATCATTAGAAGGGTACATTGGTTTTGCTCTCTAAGGGTATCACGGACACCATGACCGTAGCGGTAAGCTCGACGAGGCTGAGGTCAAATTCAACGTCAGAATGGAGTTGAGCTCGCGTGGCTTCAAACAGAGAGGACAAGGCCTACCCGGTAAAGGTAATAATAAAGTGCTATAAGAGGCGTGACCTTGCACCCTCTCCATCTCGACCAGGTGTCCACTAACTGCGGAAACCACGATCCACGCGAGCGAACAAACCTTCGCGAGGATAAACGAATGCCCAACGCTTAGCGAGGAGAAACGAATGTCCCGCGAGAAACACACAACCTCTCACGAGGGCGTGGGTAGGTGGCGCTCTCGTCGAGAGCAGCTGACGCGTTGCCAATGGGTTACTACACGCGAGTAGGCGTGTTGTTCAATAGACCTACCATTCACGATCGTTAACTTACTATACTTTCAGTGCATTAAAAACAACCAACCTAGTTTAACCAGCCCACACAACAAGAAGGGGTATACCCCCGATTTCTTCAGTTGTACCGGGAACGCAGGGGCAACACGTCAGCGTACGTGCCTCAACCTGCTCTACAAGCACCTTTTTTGACGCCCAGGTTGGAGGCCTAGGGCCCATGTAGAGACCGCAACCCCGTTGCTGCGTTGTTCGGGAACGTGAGACTGATGGCAGTTTCACTCGCCCACTTCACGTGATACAGCAAGGGGCACTATCCAAATTCGGATACCACCCACTGTACTGCCTTCCATTGTCGGCCTCCATCCGAAACACGCTCGTGTCGGTTGCTTGAAAGAACACAACTACATGAAAACTTGATGCAGACACGGCCATTCGGAGTTGGTATATAACAAATATGCGAATTTCAGAACATTAGTGCCGCTTATCTTGTTGATATCGATACTATTCGAACGCGCCACAGACAAACACCGAAAAAGGCACACAGCGCCTCCGCTGAGGTTGTGCCTTAACATCCTAGTCGGGAAGCTTCTTACCTCCATTTTCCCCTGCGTGATTGTTCATAAAAGAAGAGCTGCCGTCCATTATTATGGAGGAGTTACCATACAAGTATATAGCACCTGCGGGTACGAAAAACAAGTGGTTAGAGTGTTATACCCAATCGATCGAGCGCAAAAACAGCCACACATGCACCCGTCTGGTGGTATGACAACGAACGAACACAGCGTTACTATAAGCATACGGTAGTTTACAACCTATACTACGATAGTTTGGCGTAGGTTTGGCGTATGGTTGGCTGTGTGAAGTTTCCAACAACGCGGCATGGAATGAGTCTTTGCCGTAAGCATTTGAAGCTTCACACCCCTGCGCGGTGCGTCTCGGTTTGCGACAACCACCACAATTAGGATCCGCTTACGCTCGTCGGCCGTAGGAATGCATGTTCGAACCCCAATCTTAATCATAACCCTAACTCAATTTTCCGAGCACGTCAGTGCGTATGTCCCGTTATTGTGTGTGCGTTGGAAACCTGCAGATATATTTCAAGAGGAGATCAACATGAACGTCAAGGGCCAATACAATGCAACCTCAAGGAAGACAGAGAAGTGTTGGATTACGCTGACACGAAGGCGGGCTTGGGTTCGCGTTTGGAGACAACGCTTATATGCTGTGCGTGAGTTTGGGTTCCGGGTCCTCTCGCAAGCCATGAATGCCAACAGAGCTTTCCAACAGAGTATGCATGATGAAAATTCTAGTTGGACTTCGAGGTCTCCAACTGTGTGTCATCCACTAGAAACAACTGTGTGATGTTAAACCTCGTGTATGCCAGTCTTTTTACGCATGCCTCCCTATGCCGCCCTTTCTTGAGAGTGCGGAATACGAGTACGAGTATATGCCTTCTGTAAAGCTGTATACGCAAAACAACGTCACATATCTGCGTACCACCTCTGAACACGTCCGTGCCGTCTCCTAACGATGATGTATCTGTGCCCCCAATGCAGGATATTATGCATATACCTTCTTGAGTATTCTGTGTCGGGGCCACGTTCGAGAGGAATTATTCTGGTTGAATTCCCTCTAGAGAATTGACATCCTGTGTAAACCACATATTTGTAGTACTTCATACTTTTAAGATAGCTATCGTGCCACCCAGCAACAGCCAGCAGCTTTTATCGGGCCGAGGTTATGTAACATGGTCGCCTGTGACGAGCAGGCCACATCAAAAACACATATCAGCTTAAGCGTCTATAGCAGTAAAGGCATTGTGGCATTCTAACACCTGGTTTGGTAGATACGTGGCGCAACCAACGGTCGTTTCACAAAGAAGATGAAGCCAGAAAATAACCTTACGAAGGGTGAATATCTAGAGTGTTTTTTTATATTTGGTTTGTTGTGTCGTAGGTGAAACAAGCGTGTTCCACGTACTCTTTGCTACGCCTGGTGTCTATGGTGTTCTTCCCGTCATTTGTCCTTCTTGAACCAGACCGACAGTCAATACAACTGGCTAGCGCCGCTGTATCGTTAGCTCTTCTGGGCTGGAGTTTTTAGATTAACAAGCTGGCCAACCTCGATGGACACCCTCTGCGTTTCGCATGGAAACCAGAACCTCTTCTCATCGATGTCAGCATCTTAAATATAAACGAAACCAAATAACATGCAGCAAACACAAATATTCATGTACACACAATGCTGCCGCCAATACCGCTGCTGCTGCCGCTGCTGCTGCCGCTGGTCCATGCGTGAAATGGATGATGGTGCTGCGTGTTCCTAGTGTTTGTCATCGCACTCTGTGCACCGGCCGCCCGAGGCAAACTTGTATTACAGTAATTTAGCCTGGCTAAGAATCCGTCGTCATTCCGCGAACAATGAACTACTTGTAGGTGCGAGAAATTGGTCAAGGTTCAAGTCGTCAGTAATACACGGTGGCGTGTTCGAACCGATAATAAACGTTGAAAACCGTTCGGAAGTGATTGAATGACCAACATCCTCAAGTGATATCTTGCATGCAACTTCTTTAGGGCGCTTTTGTTGTTTATTTCGGAATTCCAGCGCTCGGAGCTGCGATCTACCCCCCCCCCCCTTATACGTTAAGAAGTTGGGTTGGCGTCAGTTGGCAACGCCACTGTAAAACATGGCGCTCACTACATGAGCTAGAACCCCAGGTTACTTTTTGTTTGGCGATCACAGCTGGCGGCTGAGTTAGATCATGTCTGAACGGTGCAGAAACTTTACTCCGCACAAGGGGAATGCTCGTATCACGTAGTGTTTATGGCAAGGCACCCACGAGGCAGTTATATATAGTACGACCATCGCCGGCTCTGGAAGTGGTCATACCAAATATTAAATAAGCGCATTGAAGCTGTCATGCATGTGCAAGTCCGAATCACAAGAGGTTCTTAGTAGGATGCAGCTCACCCTTCATGCTACTCGCCCAACATCTCACGGCGCGTTACGCTTGTTGCCAGCAATGTCTGCCTGGTCGGTGAAAACCCGGCATACTTCGTCCCGGAATTGTAGGGATGCGAGGGTCTATATTCATACGACTACGGCCATGCATGAGAATAAAGTACACCCCCCTTCACAAGGCAAGGTGACCAGAGCATGGCCGTCGACACCGGGGCCTGTCACCTTGGCGTTAGTTTGGTCCATGGGCAAACACCAGTACCCGACACTCTGAGTTCCGGGCCGTTCCTAACGAACCACAAACTAAATTGGCGTGAATACTTCTTAACGGTGTGCCTTCTTCACTTTGTCAACACCTTGATGACACATTTCCCGGAAACTTCCATGGAAGTGAATGGATGTATCACACGGAAGTAGCTCGCGCGGAAGTCGAGCATAGATTGCGCCACGGCGACAGCTTTACTGGAAGCAAATGGCAAGTCCGTGGAGGACTCACTCCATTGGAGTACCTCGAGGGTTCTCCGGACGTTTACTGATTAAGTGGAAATGAAGGCGGGAGCCTCCGTGAAAACTCCAGCGGAAGCTTGCACGGGAGATACGTTTGTTCGCGTTTCGACGAAATCTTCCACGCAAGCTTCCGTTGAAACGCCCGTGGAAGCGTAAATGGACGTATCCGTTGAAGCGTCGTAAGTCACGGCAGCTCCTGTAGAAGCTACTGCGGAAGAGTTCACGACTGTGGCGCCGATAGGGGCGGCCGTTCCTTGGAAGCAGTTCAGACTTCGTTTGAAAGCGTCAATGAAACGATGGAAGCTTTCATGGAAGCTACCGATGAAGATACTGCGGAAGCAACTTTCAACGATTTTCCGCGGGAGCTTCGGGCCACGGCAACCCCCGGCCCCAACGCTCAAGGGTTTCCATGGAAGCTTCCATTAAAGTTTCCGTCAATTCCATGGGAACGTCCACGGACTTCCACGGAAGCTTCTCCGGACGATTTCTCGGGAGTTTCCGGGGAGCTTCTGTGGAAGCTTGCGCTGAAGCTTCCAAAACGGCAGCGTCAATGGGGTCGGCGACAGCTTCCACGGAAGCACGTACGGCTTCCGCGGAAGCTTCCATGGAAGCACGTACGCCTTCCGCGGAAGCTTCCATGGAAGCACGTGGAAGCTTCGATTAAAGTAGCTTCCGTGGTAGATTCGACCGTTCCCGTGAAAGCTTCCGTGATAATTTCAATGGACTTCTACGGAAGCTTTCAAGGAAACTTCCAGCGCTTCCACGAAAATTCCCGTCGCTTCCATGGAAGCTTGCTCTCTTTCTGTGGAGGCTTCAATGGAGGAGATAGAAGCTTCCGGGGAAGCCGTGGCAGCTTCGATGGAAAATTCAGTCGACTTGCACGAACCAAACATAACAGTGTGCTAGACCGCTCCCGCCGGCTGTATGGGAGAATTCAGAAACCACCCCTACAGACTGTCTGTGGACATGGCGTCACAAGTCACAACGTAACTTCTGGAAGCTTCTTGGTAACCCTCGAGCACCCCGTACCGCTTGATTCGTGCATGCATCGTGGGTTGATGTATGCATCCACCGTTACAGAGGTTTTATTTTTATGCATTCAGTCACTCTGTAGAGGTCCGACATGTTTTTCGAATTGGCCCGTTGGGGAGAAAGCACATGTTTCAGTACACGGCGGGTGCTTGACCTGGCAAACTCTTACGAAGGAAATTGTAGATGTGCCTGTGCAACGGTAGCCGAACGAAATTGGACACACCCATGTGTCTGGTATATCGCGCTACATGGATAACGTTCTGCTAATGGGCTTGTAGGTGACTACACACACAACGGTCGATCCATACCTCCAGATTGAGCGGTGTTGCCAGCAAACCCGGTGTTGTCAGCGATGTAGATTTCAGAGGTCGAGGAAGATATGGCACCTGCTCGTTAATTGGCAAAAGGGTTGTTGGCGATTAAAAACATACCAGAGTAATTCCGGTGGCGGTTCTTAAAACATGAACATGAAAAAACAAAACCGGTACGCTCGAGACCTTCAAAGCCGTGATTAACAGCTGATTAGTGCATTGGACTTCCTTCCACATAAATTGTTTTGGAACGAAGGCTCAACGAGCATCAATTAACCTACTCAACCGAGCCACATCAATATGAAGCAACCTGGCAAACATAGTATATTCCCATGGTTACCCCAACCGATACTCGTATGTGTCATCATGTGGGTCATATATGACCGAACAGTCTATCTGCCAATGCTGTACGTCGATGACAATATAGCTTGGTTTCGTCGTTTCCCCCAAATATCCAACTTATTGAGTTAAACTGTTGTAGGAGGAGTCGTTGACACGCGTGCATAAAGGCAGGAACACTGCCTGCCCCCAAAGGGCGTTTCGTCTAGGCAGGCTTTGGTTTTCTGATCGATGACATCTTTGACGGGTCTGACGGCAGCATGGTTGTGAAAAAAAGACAAACCAATAAAGTTTCAACTCAGAGTTCACGTTTCGGTCACCACTGCCCAGCCGTGATATATATGGGGCAGTCTGGCCTGCTCATAGAGGGATAGGACATTCACATATCCACACTCTAAGGAACTTTGCATCTCAAGCAGATTATCTCACCTCCGTAAGAAGCGGTGTTGTTGGCAAAGGTGCAGCCGAAAGCAAACAGGGAGCTCGAAAATTGCAGGTCGACTGCGCCCCCATATTCTGCGATCCCGCCCTCCAGCACCAAGTCGATGAGGCGGAGAGAAGATCCGTTCGACACGAAGAATATACCGCTTCCGGCTCTAGCGTCGACCATTGCGCCAGCACCGTTATCGTCTTGTACAGCACCACGAATGCTGGGAAAACCGGCCCCAGTGACCACCACGTCTTTCGAGTCAGACACCTCGATAATGTGAGTAACGGTCAGGCTGGAATACCACGTGATGTCGAAAGACCCTTTACCTGAGCAGGCTAGCGAGTCAGTAAGATTCTGGAGATCGGCTGCTAAAGTGACGTTGACTTGAACAGTGCTCGATGGGCATGGGGCTGAGGCTGCTCCGGGCAGGAATGCGACGACCATCCCGACGATCATCAGCACCATAACGTCCGGAATCATACTGGTCAGTTTCACGGACGAAGACGTGACGTCCTGGTCAGGTGTTTCAATACACAATGGCAGGTTCGGCCGCAGCTAGATGTACCATATCACTGTTTGAATATTACATTGCGGAACTACGTTGCCGTGGCAGTGAGGTCGGAACGGACGAACAGCGATACCTATATTATTATTGACGTTTTCAGAGCGGCAAGAACAGTAACTGGGTTTGGTAGTCAACCAGGTAGCGGTGAATTCCAGCTGTGTAAAACGGAACATTGCTCTAAGGCGTCGACGAGGCCTGCGGTACAGATAAACAGTTGGCGTTTGCTGCATGCGTTTGTATTGCATGGTCCTGTAGATAATCCACACGAAATGCAGCCGACTATTTGTTGTGTGTAATGGGAACATTCAGTGACAAACGCTCAATTTCGTGTTAGTTGGACTTTTCCTATGATGTCAACACGCTATAACACAGACAATATAGGAACCCCCTGCACTACGTGCGAGTCGTTGTGTTTTTTTAGTTGAAAGACAAAAAAAATATGACTGAGCTGCTATGCTGCGTGCTGCTGGTGTGTACTGAGCCGACGCGGTATGATAATGCTGGTTGATGCGGTAGCGGCCCGCCTCTAGCAGTCAATCGGCATGGACCGTAAAACAACTTGAAACAGATATGAGCAGGGGAAATCAATCCCGGGTATCGATGGGACTATCGCGAAAGGACTTGGTCGTTTCGCACACTCGCTCATATTGTGCGCTAACGAAGAACCATGTATAGCGACTCTATTCCCAACACTGTAAACTTTACCCGCACGTATGGCAATGCCAACATGTGTTGGGCAAGCAAATCACTGTGGTTCTGCACCGGCAGCTTCAACATGGGCCCAACACTAAACTGCTAGGACCATATGAGTTCCAAAGTGAATGTAGTGAGACAGTAGACCAATGGAATAAAAAGCTACCAGCCTGACGATATCGTAGAAATTTAAAAGGTTCGCATGTGCCTTCGTGATGCACGTGTGGTCTAGGTCCATGTGCTAGTGAGTTGCTCCCTCAAACGACAATAGTATACGTCGTCGTCCATCAACAAAACACCCTATGACGTGGCAGTAAGTCGTGTGCGCCGGTCGAGGAAAATCCTATGGGGGCGAGGGGCTGGCGAATGGTGTGTTAGTTTACCTTACATCAACGTGTTTGTATCTTTAATTACACGGCTGTTTGTCTTTTGCCAGGGTCTCGTGATCCAAACAGTCGCGTTGTCACGCATGGGGAGATCAGTCTTGTAACAGGCGGAAACCGGGTAGTACGTTGCGGCGAGGCACGGCCTTCGCAAAGTTAGTATTGCCGGCAATGGCGAAGCTGCCCGTTGTCCCAACCTAGAGCGTTGCTGTTGGCGTAACCTTTCAAACATGAGTTGGCAGTGCCCTATTCTAGTCCTACCCAGGAACTACCCACGTCCATGCCAAAGGGGGATGCGAGGTTTGAAACGGATAATGTGGCACGGAGATTTGCGGTAGTGTTTCGGAAATATGCTAGGGGTACGGCCAATGGTCCACCCATGGCGCTAGTTTCGAGTATACCCCAGCCAGCGTTTTACGAAACGTCCGTAGTATTAGTTGTTTTGGAAGGGGGCCATGTGTTTCTCCCAGTTGGGGTTGCCGATGTTTCATACGGTCCTTTTCCAAGGATGGTCTGTCTGTAGCCCCTGTTGGGCTTTCCGGTCTGTATGCCTTACTTCTCGTGGATAGAACGCTGATGTGCGTTCCGGTTGGAAGTGTTTGCCCTTTAACGGGCCTGATAACGCCCACCCTCGATTAATAGGCGATCAACCAACAGCGCAAACGTAGCGTGATTATGCTCGGATCGTACTGTAATGAAACACACATGAACTGAAATAGGTGCTGCACGAGAGAAGCGCACAGTAGCGAGAAAACATTATTCACGAAGAAGGGGAAACTAATGCCGCCTCATCTGTACATGCCTTAGTGGGCACGTAAGACAAAAAATAATGTGAATGTTTACGAATTCATTGATTATCCCCAACTTCGCAACCCTTATATCTGCGGTACCTCCCTTTACCGAACCGAGAGCTCCAGCCAATCAGTGATCAGCCGATGTTGGTGGGCTTTCCACACGTTGCCGGGCGGTCTTGTGTCCGGGGATGTCTATGATCGTCCCCGAGATGTTGGAGTTGTAGTTGTATGGAAGGATTTATGACCCGGGGACTGAACTCTATCGTCACCGAGTGCCACTGGCTCCGTGATGACCCTCAGCGAAAAAGTGAATCAGTGACTAACCGATGGGGGTCGGGTTTCGACGCCGTGCGGGGCGATGCGGGCTCGGAGGATTGCTGTTTTTGTCCCCGATTGGGTTAGTTGTTCGTACAGATATGGAGAGAGTTCTGATCAAGGAACGGGACCCTATCCTTCCCGATTGTGGAGGAACCTCGATGACTAAGTTCAGCACCAATTTTCACGAAAGATTCAGCACCACAAGTCGAGACGGGGCACGTTGGGTTTCCACCAACCAGGCAGACATTGCTTGCGAAGCCCCTGGAGGTATTGGGCGAGTCGCATGGGGGGTGAGCGGTACCCTGCTTACGACCGCCTGTGAGGCGGACTTGCGTATGGACGACAGCCTCTAACGACTTGATTGATATTTAGTGCGACCACTTTCAGTGACAGCAATGTGTACTATTATGTATCTTCCTCGTGGGCGCCTTACCATATACACACTACGTGATCGATCATTCCCCCTGTGCGGAGTTAAGGTTCTCAATCACGCACAAATGATCTAAGAAGGCCACCAGCCCTTGTAGCCGGCCAAAAACTAAAACGGTACCCTGGTTTACATGTGTCTACAGCGTCGTCGCCAACCGACGCCAACCCAACATATGGGTAACTATTATTACGTTGGAGCGCTGAGCGTGAAGCGGGCCAATTGACCCTACTCTGAATCCGGTACACTTCACAAAGCTTGGTCTACCGTCCGCCGCCGAGCCGGCGACCGCCGCGCGAGCGTGCCACGCCCTTCCCACACATCAGCCCTCGGTGTCTCCGGCGAACGAGCGGGCGCCTGCGTCGAACTTGGCGAGCGGGGGGCTTACGAAGCCCTCCCGGGGACGGCTCGCTGTCTCCCCGGCGTGGCGGACAATCGCAAACAAGTTGAAACCCCCCGCGTACCACATACCACATCTTGCTGAGAGCAGAGGAGAGATAGGTGCGCGTGCGAGAAAGAGAGAGACGGTTGCTGTGCAGCTCCTTGACCATGCTGGTGTGGTGGTGTACCCCCGCTGTAGTGTGTAAGCTAGTTGCGTAGGAGCGTGCGCTCTATCGCCGTGAGAGGGTAGAATGTCAGGGGGCGACGCAGCCTGTCTATGTTGTCTGTGTCCCTCTACGTGTTGTACCCTCCTCTACCCAGGGAGGCCACAGGCACAGGTTTACCGTGCTTGCGTGTACCCAGACCACAGCAGAACCAGCACCCGACTACAATCATGCCAGCAGCAGAGACGTACCTTCGTCTCCGTGGACCCTGAGCCCTGGCGCTTGCCAGCAGCAGCAGGAGCACCCTCTACTTCCTCTAGGCCATCACGTTTTCCTTCAAACATCAAACAAGAGCACCGCAGCAGCAGAAGCAGCAGCAGCAGTCGGCATCAATGCCACCTCCCTATCCGAAATTTTAAGATGGTTTTGGTAATCATATTAGTACCCAAACGGTCCTTACATTTCCGAGCAGGGTGGTTTTGGGGTTGGGTTCTGGAAGAGGGATGGTTGACGAAGGAAACAAGTATTCAGGGACTAGCCGATCGGACAAATCTTCTTTCCGAGTCTAGCCGATCGGCCGATTTTCCCGTTTTTTTGTTTGTATTTCACGGGGCATTTTTTTGTTCTTTCCACCGGTTCTTTGTATGAATGTTTCAAACAGTAGTAGTACTGGTAGGTTTTACATATACGATAGTGAGTTCGCCGAAAAGGGTTCTTCTCTAAAGTTTGACGAGGAAAGGATAGCCTTCTACGTAGTACATGGCCAAAATAAGCGCTTCGGTGGGGGTTTGGTCTGACTGCATTCATCTGCTCGGCCAACATGCGTACCGTCAGAAGGGCTATGACTCTTTTTCAGCATTTTATGCATAATCTTTGGGAGCAGCGTTGCAGCGCGAGGAACGCCGTGGTTAATACTTTGAGGCGAGCGACCGTTGTGACCGGTGCTACGCGGAGTTTGGCAACTTCATTTTTGGCGCCAAATGCACACGTCCAATGGGATTTTTTCCCCTCCCGGACGGCAATGTCACGGCCACGGACCAAAGCGCTTTTAAACCCTTTCACGCAAGGTGCTCTTTCCCTCGCCGTTTTCTTTTTCCTCTGTCCTTTGGGAATTGATGTTTCGTCACCGTCTCACTTAAACACAATGCGTTCGTGCTTTTTAAATTGTCACCTTCACACTTATACACACTGCATTTCCACTTTTCAAATTTTATTTCATTCCCTGCGGAAACCTCCACCTCTTGGTACCGCCATCACTTCTCGATAAACTCTGTGATCTTCACTCTCCAACTTGTATGGAGGGCGGGGCCGCCTATCGGCGGCCCCGTCTTATATATATATAACATATGTTTATAAGGGGGTTCTACATTATCCCTCCTGGTGTCCCTTGTATCAAGCAGGGGAGGGGAATCGGCTCTCTGCCGTCCCCTGATTTTGCTTTATATATGTATAGTTTAGGCGTAGAGAGGAGAATTGGCGTCATGTTTCCCGCCCCCGGCCGGGAGAGTCGAAGTTGAACAGATCGACATGATGTGTCGAAACATAGATCTTCTCGGGCGCCTCTCTTTGAGGTATGGATATTTGCAGTAGAAGCTGGTAGGAGCACATTGAACCCGGGTTCAGCAGGCATTCTCGCCGTAAGAAGCTTGTCGCAGTGTCAGTATTGCCTTTGGGAAGAGCCCCTGTTCGGCGTTGAACGTTCGCTGTGCTCAGACGCCGAGTACAGGGGCCCCGTAACTAAGAATTATGATGGCAAGGAAACACGGCACAATTTTGGTGATAAAAATAGGAGATCTGGTGCAAGAAGCACAAGAAGCACAGCTCAAACTGAGCACCAAGTGAACATTCATATGAAAAACGAAAGTGATTGACGCCTACCCAAGTTCAGAAATCTGGCCGCTCCAGAATTCGTCAGATTAATAGGAAACCACAAAAAACATGGAACCTTTCTACAGTGTCGGCGTCCAGAAGACTGGTCTTTATGAATATGCTGACGGTCTCGCTTCAGCGCCGTCTCCCCTGCTGCAAAGCAGCACAGATATATGTATACAGAGTACACTCTTCATACACCCACCGTGAACCTGGGTGGTCAACATCTACGATAGATGCTCAACGTGTTTTACGTTTGACATAACGTTGTTTGCTGTACATGCCAAAAATAGAAATAGGAAATGCTTTAAAAGGTTGAATGTTGGCTGACGTACGAGAAACATGCATACACGATTTGTTTCTCGCTGATGAGAGCACCAATAAACATGGTTTCGAGGGTTCGCGTCAAATTTACCTTTCTTGTCAGAGGGCAGCTACGTACTACTGAATATATAGCAGTGGGGGGTCGCATTTAATAAATGTTAAGCTGAGATTGGGATAATAATATCAAATTGGGTGTAAGAAAGACAGCTGAAACCGGGCAACGAAGTAATAATCCACAGCCTGTATACCGAAGTACGAAACAGCAGTGGTTTCCGTCTACCCAATTGAAATAAATGAGGTCGCTCCGGAGCTTAGAGACGGAATACGAAGCCCTAAACAATAAATCTCCCAGCCATGCTACGAGTACTTTACAGAAACGTATACCAGGTATGATATATAAATTGTACAGGAAGTCTCACCACAGCCGACGGTACGGTGTCATTATTCATTGTTCTATATATGGTTGCGAATTGTTGTAAACTTCGAACATTTGTTACTATTAATAGAGTGAAACAAAACGTATTGTGGGACAGATGCTCCCTATTTGCTTGAGGGGGGGGGGCGAATTCGGGACTGGCGCATACTCCCAATCTCTACCAGGAGCGAGTTGGTCCCCGTAGTGTCGGTCTAAACTTGGTATACGTAACGTGTATGGCAGGCTTGATCAGGTAACTTTAGACACAAACTTCGCATTAAACTAAACAATATCGCGATATGGACAATCATTTGCCGAAATAGGTGTCTTATCACGTTTTATACCAACGTCAGATATGGCCGTAATATCGCGATATTTTGCACACACGACCTCCAATATTGACTTGGTGGAAAATATCACCAAATCATCGTTTTGGTGGGATTTGCCACCAAGTCGATATTTGATGGGTGTTTCTGCGACAAACTGCAAGACATGTGTTCTGTTTTATCTGCCGGAAGCCGTCAGTATTTTCGATTCCCGATCGCAGAAGGGTGCAATGCTTCCGTCGGTGTGGACAAGAGGCCGGCGTTTGCACGATGCTTCGTAGTTCGCCAGGCTATTCCCGCGTTAAACGCCGGGGATGAGAAGCTGAAGCTTGTGCGCCTGTTGACCAAGAAGAGTGGCGGAACGCTGCTCAGCCTCAACGTCGTCTGCGTCTCTAACGTCCAGCAATATTATTGGGCCGTCCATCGCAAGAGTGGCGCATGCCAACAGCTGAGCCGTAGTGCACGCACCACATCATAGAGATGTGGTATACCGTGTATACCAGCGCGTAGCTGGTGTGTACGCACTCCGACCCACTTGCCGATGACCGGACACGATGCGCCTGACTTTGAGGTGAACGCTCAAGTCGCTGTGAGGCAAACTTGTGTAAACGCTTCAATACAAGAGACAAGATAGTGTTGGCAACTCCGGGTATGTAGATTAATGCGTATGCTCCAAAGCTAGGCTGATGATGACGAGCAAAAGAAGAGCGACAGAGTGCGCGTGTAAACGCTCCTGTTCTTCTCACGATCTTGATGATCCCAAACAGCAACATGCAGTACAATCTTGAATCACAAACAGCAGCATGCACTTCCTACGTAACCTGACCTCAGCCAACGTAACAACATTCGTGAACGATCTTATACGGAGTCTTGCGGTAAATATATCATGTATCACAAAAAACAATCAAACCGCATACGACAGCCTATTCATTTTCTCGCATATGTATGTGTGTGTTCTTCACATTCAACCTTCCTTTCTACCCGTCGACATCCAGCACACCCAGTGCCCGTGCCGATTCTTCATCCTAAAAAGGTACCAGTTCTGTGGTCACAAAACTACGACACAGACATACTACACTCAGTGCAGTAAGTAGAGCAGACAATGCAACGCCATATACGACAGGCAAGACCTACCCTGCTAGCAATCCAGGTGCATGCAAGAGAAAAAAAGAGAAAAAAAAGAAAAAAAGCGAAAAGAAAAAATAATAAAAAGTAAATATACTGAAGCAAATCAACAATCAAGCAACCAAATAAAAAGCATGACAAAAAACGAAAGTGTCGTGCTTCTCCCAGAGGAGATGCGACCTCCAATAAAAAACCAAATGAAATGAAAGAAAATGAAATGAAATGGACCGAAACAGCGCCAACATAGCAAGACTGAGGACCAGAAAGGACAGCCAGCCTGAGGACACCAAAGGCTAGCCGAGGCAGGTTTGTGCCCGTAGTACAGGAAGGTTCTACCAGCTATTATAGTCGGTCTGGCACCTAGTCTGTTTGCCGTCTCTTTCCTGCTTTCGTCCGTCCTGGTTTCCCTATGCCCCCCCCCACCCTCCGTCTCCCTTCCCTTGGGCGCCACCCATACAACGGGTACGTGGCACTTCCTACTCAATTCCGTTTCGTTCTCGTGTAACACAAGAGAGTCCCGGAAAGAGAACGGGGAATGACAAAAACAAAATTAAGACGTAAGTAGCTAAGCCACCAAAGAAAGTCCTAGGAAAAATACGGAAGGCGGAGAATCAAAGGCAAAAGCGATCACGGTAACATAAATAAGTGAAACAAAGTAAACGAAGCACATGATGCGAGGGGTTGTAGCATCGCTGTCGTGCCCCCCTTGAGAAGCAACAACAGGCAATACAACAAGCAAAAAAAAGAAAAATAAGAAAAATAAATCAAACAAACAAACAAAGGGAAAGAAAGACCACCAGAAATGCCCAGGAAAAACAAAAAGAAAAAAGTTTGCCATCCGCCAGGCCAGGTAATACTTCTTTCTCATCATAGGGATAAGGACGAGAGTAACAATGAAACTAAAAAAACTAAACAACAACAGTGCCGCGTTCGAAGCGGCTACAGAGGTGCGCGGCACGGGTAGTCTAGATGGGACTTACTACAGTAGTAACCATCTGAGCACGGTACTTTTTTTTGTGGGTTCTGCCGATGGCTGTACTGAAAGAACCAAGGCGACAATTCACACGCCGGTTGTGTCCAACAATGCCCTGAGTGAAAATGAAAATTCGCGTTCGCGTCGATTTTTATATTTTTCAGTTTTGCTTTAGTTGTAGCCTTGAAAGGCTATTTTCGGTAAGGATTGCAAATGGCCAATTTTCAATATATTTAATTTCGGCTGGCTCAGGAAACCATATTCTAGACCCGATATTGAAAATGTGTTCCCGGAGGATTGTGGTGATTAGCTATACGATCATCATACAAGTTGTATTGTAGTANAAAAAAATCAAACAAACAAACAAACAAAGGGAAAGAAAGACCACCAGAAACAGTGCCGCGTTCGAAGCGGCTACAGAGGTGCGCGGCACGGGTAGTCTAGGTGGGACTTACTAGTCAGCCTGGTACCTTGCTATCCTGTCGGCTGTTTCCCTCCTGCTCTCATCAGCCGCGGTTTCCGTTCGACTGTTGCCCCCCCCCTTCCCATTCCCTTTTGCACCCCTCGCAACGGATGCGTGGCGCTGTCTACTCAGTTCCGCCTCTACCTTGTGCCACCGGACCATGAACTGTTCAGCCGCTTCGAGGACCCCCCTATGCCACTTGCCCATTTTAGTTGCCCACTGCGGTCTCTACTCCAAACACCAACGGGACCTGTGCCGTGGACCCCTTGGAGGCTTGAAACACCTTGAGATCTTCAGCAAGGCATTTCTGCCAGGACTTTGGTTGTCCGCCCGGTCTGCGTCCCTCCCCACCCGTCATGGTCCCGAACATAATCCGACTGGGTAGTCGCCCCTTGGATTGCCGTGCCACGGCTCCCGCAAAGAACAGACGCCGTTTACGGATTGTCGTTTCGATGCTCTCGCATCGTGTCTGCTTGAGAGCCTTTGCGTATATATGTTTACTTGGCAGAATGTTGATCCACACTTGGATTCTGAGTAACTAAACTACTTACGATATAGTAGACGTCAGGTTCGACAATGTACCAATCGTCCTGCATACGTACCTTCACTGGCTTGGTAATTAACTCTGATTAATCACTATTGATTGAATAGTTCGAGTATCTTATTATTTTGACCATAGGCTACGTAAACTGCAGATAGTTTCTCCGTGTTATCCAGTGACGACTAATGATGACCACCAAAAACAACCATAGACATACTTACTAATATCTCGCCCAGGGATTGCTCATCCCTGGCCTCTCAGAGCTCCCACTTCGAACACCGCCTCCTTTCATTAATTGCTCATCTCTTCGTTCCGTATAAACTTTAGTTGCGAGAGGCTTCTTCGTCTTTCAGTTTTGGGTTCGTGCGGGTGCACAGAGAGCACGGCAGCGCGGGCAAGCCCGGCACCATCGCCGGTATGGGAGGGCGCTGGCCAGTAGAGGTGGGGGCGGAAGGAGCGCGGTCGCCTTTTTTCGTGGCTAGGCGTGGCGTGTCCATCGAGACACGAGGGAAGCATGAAGGGGATTTGTCTGAGTTGCTGCTGCAGGATTGTCCGAAATTATAAGGGCCGTTTATTGTTGTGAAAAAACATTCAAGCGGTGCTTGCTTATCGGAACAAATACCATTCACAGAGAGAACCCTGCGGTTTGAACACCATCATGATGGAGCGGGCGAACGAGGGCCACGATGAGCACCGGGCTTTACGCGAGGCGGGTCACGGGGCTCACTGGGGTAGAAAGGCAGTAGAGCTCGACCCGGACCGAATCGATGGCGAGGTGATCGCGGAGGGGCGGGGAGCGTCCAAGCTCACAGAACGCGAACGACGTCTCCATTTTTATTTAGTTCTATGCGGCGCAATCGGCCGATGGGATTTGTTTTCAAAATCAAATACTGCTCTGCTGTACTCGTACGTACGTCACTTCTTTCCGACCTTTTATTTTTCCTTTTTTTGTTTATCGCTTCCTCTGGCGTTTTTGTCGAGTACGAGTACGAGTATCATATGTACGTACGAACAAAACTTACGTTCAAATGTGTACGTCGTACCGTATGATATGTCTTCCTCAGTTTTGTGGATTTTCTGTTTTTCGTACTTCACAACTTGTGACGACCGTGCTGTGCTGAACTTTCTCTTTCATAATACAAAGTATTACTACACAGCAGTACCACCACCGTTATTGTTGTACTACCACACACACTCATGAAAAAGGCACAAATCACACCCACCACAGCAGGCAGTGCAGCGCCGTGCTGTGAGCCGTGTTGCTGTGCTTTCTCTTTCGAACATACAGCTTTGTTGTCCTGGAGCATGGAGGTATTAAAAAAAATGTGCATCCCGAGCATGTTTTGCATGCATGTCAAGTCCGCCGTTTCTTCGCTGTGCACCATGAACCTCTTGGTATTTTCAAAACGGTGCTTGCTTGCACTACATCAGACATCATGGGCCTCTTCTGCCCCTTTCCTTGCGCGAGCGAAGCGCGCGGCGTCAGCCGCCCGCAGAGCGGAGCCCTTGTATCTAATACATCCTCCTCTTCTTTGGTTTCACCATTGTCGCGTGCAAGAATTGCTCGCGTGACGGCCAACCGGGCTTTGCGTCTTTTACGGACATGCTGCAGAACGCGCCGAAGGCGCTCCCGCCCTGAGGCGTCTCGCATGGTGGATGTCAAATCCATGGAGGACCCAGTCGCTGCTGTAGGGCGCTCTAACGACATAATGAGCGGCGGCAGCCGCAGCAGCTATTCCCTCAAGTGCACGTCGTGTGCCGTATACCGTGTGTCGTTCAGGGCCTCTACGGGCTGATAGACTTGACGGTCACAACATAGACGTCATTACCAATATCCATTCACATTTTTCCAATCCCACGAGCGCCCGACGGGAGAATTTTGTTTCAAAATCAAATTTTCGTGTCTATTGATTTTTAATTTTTTCCGACAATTTTGTTTCGTTTTTGTTTTTCGCTCCTCCTGCCGTTTTCTTCGAGTACAAGTTCAAGTACCCGTATACGTATGTATGTGCGTCTTTCTCAGTTTTGTGTTTTTATATTGTTTTTCGTACTTCACAACTTGACGACTGCTGTGCTGGTGCTGTGCCTTCTCTCTTTTATACATTGTACAAAGTTGTACTACCACACATAACCACGAAAAAGGCCCTAATCATACCTCCCCAGTAGGCAGCTCAGTGCCGTGCCGTGAGCGGTATTGCTGTGCTTTCTATTTCCAACGTACAGCTTTCGTCCTGGAGCATGGAGCTACTGTGCATCCCGAGCATGTTCTGCATGCATGTCAAGTCAGCCGTTTATTCGCTCTACCATGAACCGCTTGGCCTTCTCAAGCCAGTGTTTCTTCTCTACCTCATCATGGGCCTCATTTGGACCGGTTTCCTTGCGCGAGCTTAGGGGGCGGCGTCGGCCGCCAGCGGAGCGGAGCCCTTTTAACTACATTCGTCAACTCGAGATTTATATCCAAGTTGAATTCGAAACAAAACCGAATATTCAGTAATATTATATGTCGCACGAACTGCGAATACGCTTACGCCGATCGATGCTGCCCGAAGTTCAAAGAGCCTAAAAATCCGTACCAGTTGTGTGTTTTGTGGTTCGTCAGCAGTGTTGTTTCGTTCGCCGCAGTTCGTGGTGGCTACTGTGAGTTTTATCTTCAGCCGTATGTGCAACGTTGTTGGGCATCGTCGTTGGTTAGAGAGTTAAAGAGAGTACGTAGGACTACTGTAGTCGATTGCGGCTGATGCGGATAACTCAAAACTGAAATAAATGTTCTCGCGATAAATAAACATGAAAAACACGGAAGGGGTCCATTGGAACAGAGACAAATAGGAATCCTATTACTCGTGCAAGGAACGTCGCAAATATCGTTGATGAGGGCTAGAGGTGGGCACCTTAAACAAAATACGGTTTAAGCCCTGTATTGGACACCCAGCAGGAATATGCCCGTTTAACGTTTTTTTGGCAAAAAAAAGTTTTGTTTGGCGGGTTTAAACCAGTCGCCCTTGCAATTACATACGTCAACTTAGGTGTTACATCCGAGTTTCATTCGGAAACTATCGCATTTTCCGTTATATGCCGCACGAACTGCGAATCCGCGTACGTACGTCGATGTTGTCCAAAGTTCAAAGAGTCAAAATAAGCGCACCATTTGCGTCGTTTGTGTTGCGTCATCAAGGAAGTAGGTGTTGTTTGGTTTTCGCCACAAAAACACACAACGCACACAAATGTCGTGGTGGATACTCTGGGTTGTGCTGTGTGACTTCAGCCGTATCTGCAACGTTCTTGGGCATCCTCTTTGGTTGGGGAGTTGAAGAGAGTACGTTGTACGTAGTACTAGTCGATTGCGGCTAAGGCGAATAGTTCAAACTGCAAAACTGAAATTTTGTTTCGCGATACATGAATAAAAAAACAAGGGATCCACATTGCAACCGGAAAAAAACAAGAATCCTCATATAAGAAATGTCACAAACCTCGCTGGTGAGGGCTAGAGGTGGGCACCGTTAAGGGGCCCCTTCGGTATTAAAATAAAAGAGTACTTGAGTGTTGAAAATATATATATAATTTCGTTTTTTTTACAGAAGCAACGCTATTTCTGGTATATTAACGCCATATCAGTACTCGTTACGGAATACGGCATAGCTCCAGTTCTAATGCTCAGACCTTCGACCGACCAACGTGTGGCTTGTTCGTTATAGTATCTACGTAGGAGGCATTGGGGCTCTTGGGTCTGCAAGGGACGGGAAACATTGCCGTGTTTGCATCACGAAACGAAAGGGCTCCGCAGCAATATTTTGATCGTTCCGGAGCTCCCGTTTGGTATCTACAATCTCCTGAGGCCATACAGGACGCTACGGGCGGTCGAACGAGAGGCTCAGGTGCGTTCACCTACAGTGCTCAGCGTCCTCGTCGAAAGTCTAAGTTAAAACAGTACCAGCAGCCGGAGACACTGCTATTTTTTTAATTTGTCTTGGGTACCTGGGGTATGGCGAGTCGTTTTCGAGGAGGCACTTCTCGTGATGAACAAGACGTCCGATAAATATGCGTCCTGAGGCACATATAATGTGGATCATGATCTAGGCTCTCTGACGCTACTCGTTGGTCGAAACTTCTTAGCTTTCGAACTGGACAAATGCCTTTTTCCGTAAGGAGTCACGAACATGTGAAAAACTAAACCAGAAATAGTATTGCAACTGAAAAAATAAAACGGATTTTGTTTTTCATTTGCTCATATTTTAAACTGGTTTTCGGAAACCCTGCAGGCATGCCCGAGTATACGGTTTTTGGCAAAATAAGACAACGCGCTTAACACGGTACCCGGTTTAAACCGGCAGAATCGGACCGACTCTTGACTGATTACACTGCTACGTACACCAGTAGTAACACGGTACCAGGTAGTTAGTAGTTTTGCACATTAAAGCAGTAGTGTTTGCAGCTTTCAACCTGTTTGTAATTATCTAACGCATACCTGGTACAAGGTTTCCCCCCAGGACGTGCCAAGGGGAGTGGCGCAAGAACGAATGGAAAACCTACTGCTGCAGCATGCGTCATGATATAATGCGCATATCACATAAAGATGTAGTATGTGTACATTATATATATACGAGCTGGCTCCAGAGACAGCCAGAGCTTTACGCCTTCGCAACTTTGCGTTTTGGTTTTCGAGAGTTGGAAAACGAAACTTGGCAGGGATGTGCGTCACAACACGAAGACAAAACTCACGACTGGCCTTTTGTATTATATTTTTTTCGTTCTTCAAGTACACTTTTCAATGTTTTCTGTTTTTTTTTACAACTTTGACCGTTCCTCATGCACACGTTTGTTTTATTGAAAAAAAATTCCAGACGCTAGTTGTTTTGTTGCGCACAACTGTGTCAAATTTTCGCGTTGCAACTCTCAAAAACCAAGGCGCAAAAACGATTCCCGCGAGGAGTAAATATTCCCCTAAGGTGCGAAAATTACTTCATACATGGTTCTAGTAGTTTGGGAGGCGTTTCTTATATCAGCCCCTCACGGCTTGCAAATCCAAACAAGTGTCACGAATGTCTTCCTCTTGTTGATGCGATCATGTCAACATGTCTAGTGTCGAATATGTCGACGGACTGACCGATACATAGCCTGATTTCAAATTGTCTATATGTAACTATAGGAATATCACCCCTACGTGAAATAGCGCCTCCCCAAGTAGTACGACAATGTCCATATCTCGCGAACTACAACTCGCAGGACAAAAATCGCTTCACCGACGTGTTCCCCTTGTTCATGCGGTCATGTAGATATCTTTAGTGTTGAAAAAAACAGTGTATTCCGTTTATTATTTCCCGAAGGTTGACTTTTAATTTTACGCCTTTTCGTGGAACCAGCTCGTATATATTTCCCATCCCGTTTATTATATTCGGACTTCTGTCTTTCTCCCTTCCTATTAATAGTCGTAACTACGATCGGGGTCACCAAGTAGGCTCCTCTCCCTCCCTCCCCACTACGGTTCTCGCCGTGATTTTTATCGCGCAGGTTGTTCAGCCTTCCCAACACTCGTCGATTTCCATCGAATATTGCCAACTAACCCACGATGTTGCGCTTTCCGCTAGTCAAGAAATTTGTTTTGCACGAAAAAGTCCCCACACATATATACGACCTTCAAAATATCTGCGTGTAATATTACACGTACATGCATACATGTAGAACTGCATCTGCACTTTGGAGGCAAAGCGTACAGATGAATAGCGTTGAACCGTTAATATTGACTGAATCGTTTTTGTAGATTTCCTTAATCACCCCACTGGTGATCAAAATTGGCTTGGTTTTTGTGCGGGTGGTCGAAATTGAACCGGTTTTTGTGTGAGTTGTAAACATGATTTGTGTTAGTGTGAGTTTAGATTGACTTGTTTCATGTGTTGGTGGTCGAAGGTTACCTGTGTTTCGTGTGAGTGATCGATGTTGACTTTCTTTTTGTGTACAGGCCGAAAATCACTTTGTTTCAGTGCACGGATCGAACTTGACATATTTTTTGCGTGTGGGACGAAAATTGTTTTTTTGTGTGGCGGATATAAATTTGCTCGATCTGAGTGTAAGGTTTTCCGATTCGACTTGTTTTTCGTGTGCGGGTCGAAATATACATTCCTTTAGTGTGGGTGGTTGAAACATAATTGTTTTAAGTGTGGGGTATCGGGATTGACTTAATTTTACGATAGGGATCGGAATTTACTTCATTCTAGTGTTAGGGTTGAAATTTTGACTTCTTTTTTGTGTGGGGGATTGAACTATACTTTATTTTGTGTGGGGATACGAATTGAATCTATTTTTGTGCGGCGGCGAGGCGGGGGTTCGAAATTGATTTAGTTTTAGTGTCCGGGCCGAAAATGACTTGGTGTTAGTGTCTGGATGGAAATCGACTGTTTTTTGTGTCAGAACCGAAAAATACTTGGTTTAAGTGTCGGGGCATCAAAAGTGTCTTGGGGTTTTAATTGGGATCGACATTGACTTGGTTTTAGTGTTAGGGTCAAAAATATCTCCATTATGTGTCGGGGATCGATATTGACTTTTTTTTTGTTCGGAGGGTTCAACTTGACTTGGTTTTTTGTGTGCGGGCCAAAAGTTTAACGTTTTCAGTTCGGGAATCGAAGTTCAGTTGCTCTTTGTATGCGGGCCGGAAATATCTTGGTTTTTGTGTGGGGGCTAAAAGGCGCGCCAGGCACCGCTAACCGTTTTTCGAAGTACGACTTCACGAGATGGATAGATATCGCGCTGCTTTATTGCCGGCAGGAGTGTTCTATCATCAACTTCTCTTCGGCATAGATGTATAATCCAGTGGTATGCATATGCAGCGCGTTATCATGCCGATCGTAGATCTGCTGCGCTCTCGACTGCCCAGGAAAAGCGCGCCGCAGCAGCAGCAATCAGTGTTGTACCTGTGGCAGTAATGTCCTATAGGTAATGACTTATACCTGGAATTCACGACACCCCGTCAAATATGTTGTGCTGTTGTACCATACCACCTCGTGTTCTATTCGTACGCTATCAGTGGCTCAGAATCAGCATACACAGCATGTACTGGACGTATTCATACCGTTATTTTCAATGGTTTGGGGGCATTTCATGTTGCCATCCAGTTTAAACTGGTTCTCGGTTAACCGGTTCAAACGGGCTGAAATAAAACGGTTTAGACCGGTTTTAGGTTTCGAGAATAACTCCTCTTGGCCGTTTTCGGATTTCTCCCCCCGCCCACCTCTATAGTGAGGGCATACTAGATAATACTTCGAGCGCGGGCGTCTAATTGACGGGCGCGTTCTACTGCTGTACAGACTTACCGCCAGTATAAATTGACTCGTCGATTAACTGAGCCAAAGCAAATATTATAGGGCAGCGGCCAAAAACAGGTACACCTGGTCATTTCGGGGCCAAAAACAGGTAATACTAAAATCAAGTATAAAACGCACCCCACAAAGCTGCCGTTCCTTGCAACGAAAAGTAGAGTTTTTCATGTTCGCGCTCGCCCGGTGGCTCCGTACACGAGTAGCTGCTATTAAGAGTAAGAGGAACGAACGCCTGCTGCTCTTTCTCTCTTCTCAGCTTGCGACACCCCTGGTATTCCAAGTCAACCACAATCCCGAAGGGGAGCCTTCTATGTCGTATTAGTTCGGCGGAGGTGTGCAGGCAGATATGTGTGTCGCTCGAATGGCGTGTGGTGCGAGGTGCGAAGGGAGGAGGGGGTCTCCGCGGACGTCGGCATTAGTATATAGGGGGCATAAGAGTGGAACTATGAAGGGCTCAAAAACGACAAAAAGAAAGGTGAAAGTCAAACAGAGTAGACAAAATCAGGTGTACCTGGGCTTTAGAGAGTCAAACACAGGTACAACGAGGTATGGACCAATGGCAGGGCACGTAGAGTGCGTTTTTCACTTGAGTTTAAGTATGTACCTGATATTGGCCGCAAACGGACCAGGTATACCTTTTTTTAGCCGCTGCCCAATAATATATATCATCAGTGGTTCACTTACGGGTGGGAGTCGCGGGCTTCACGATTCAACAACTATTTTCTGAGCAAGAACAAATAGGTAATTTGAACCTGATGATGCTCACTAGAAGTGGGCACCGGGAGGCGAAAAAAAACAACGGAAACCGGATAACGAGGCGTCATTATTAAAACAAAAAACCGGATAAAACCGGTTTTGTTAAGCCGGTTTTAACCGTTTTCGGAAAACCGGTTAAAACCGGATGGTAACGTGAAACGCCTCCAAATCATTGAACACGACGGCATGTTTGGGTGAAAAACGTGCTGTTTACATGTGGATTCCGAGCCACAACCACAGCGCACGGGGTGGCGTGATTTCAAGGTATAAAACATTGTTGTGAAGAAGACATTGCCGGTGCACAGCTACTGGTTACTATTAATAGGGCGTTCTTCGCGATTACTAGCTTCATGTCTTTTTTTCTTATGCCTTGCAGATCAGCGTATTCGGAGGGCTTTCCTGCGCGCGCTCTATAGCTGCACTAAAACCAAGTCAAAATATCCGCACTAATTTCAAGATAAAAATCCCCACTAATTTTTAAAATATTTTGTTTTCAGACAAAGATCAACTTTTTTTTTTAAAGAGGGCAAAACAAGTGAAAGTATATTTACAGTTGTTGTACGTGCAAGTTTTGTATACCTTGGTATACCCCATTTGGTACCCATGTAGGCCATACATATCTGCAACAACTCAAACATATAATAACCGTATTGAATGTACGTGCAGATTCGTCAGACTCGCACGTACGTGCAAGTTCTCCGGAGCCAGAGAAAAAGTGCCTACGAGCATGCACTCGGCGGGGCTCGAACTCGCTTTCTTGACGCTAACAAGCTTCGTGGTTACCTGCTAGCCCACCGGGGCGACCGGTCTAACTATAACACGTCAGCAGAGCATCTGCTGTTTAGAGCATGGTTGATGTACACACTTGCACTTGCACGTATATATGTATGTATGCATGATACCATGTACCAGGTATGACACTATTAATACTACTGCTGTGTTCGTCCTATTATCATTATTAGTACGGGTGATGGTTTCATTCGGTACAGGTAGATAAACAGTGAAAAAATTGTCCGGTCTTATCCGGTTTTTATCTGGTTTTATCCGGTTTTATTCGGTCTGAAACCGGTTTTATACGGATAAAAACCGGTTTTATCCGGTTTTTCCGGTATGATCCGGTTTTCGGTTATAACCGGTTTAAACCGGCGAAAAGAACGCGTTTAATATTTCAAAACCGGCTACTCGTACACGCCTGCTGGGTTTCCAAAAACCGGTTTAAACCGGTTTGTTTTTACCGGTGCCCACCTCTAATGCTCACCCACTAGCAGCCGATATTCCTAATTGAGAATTGCCTTTCCGATGAGAATGAAAATTGAGTTTTTTAGTATTTTGTTGTTTTTTACGAGTTGTATTTCGCTCACAATCAAAACTTAACCTATGGCATAAAAGTTGTTTGATGTAAAGTATCGATCCGCGAGAACAAAATCGAAATAAACCTTGACAGGCTCGTAAAACAGAAGATATAAGGGAATTGGCATTTATGGGCGAGGTACCTCGCCCATAAATCCAGAATTTCTCGGATCTTCGATATATTGAGACTGCCGAAGCCGATTTCGATTTTTGTTTGTGGCGTCGACGACTGGCACAACTGACAATAATTTACAGTGTCATTTTGACTGTGAGGGAAGTACATCTCTTAAAATTCAGAAACCAATATTTTCGATTTTCATTCTCATCGGAAAGGCAATTCTCAATTAGGAAAATCGGCTGTTCACTGCTGTCTACTTTTCGTTGTTGCTCGCCTCTACTGATTTCTGCCCTCTCCTTCTCGTCGTCTCCTCTCTCCACGAAAAAAACGTTATGCACGTGCGTTCTCCCATCCCGATCAAAACAAGAATTCCCACAATTTCCAGTCTCTGAAACCATTCGCGCTTTCGTCTTAATCCCTGAGTCCTAATAAAGTGTTTTCTTTATTCTGGTATATAAGTACGTACATCCTTTTGCAAATTTACGTCCATGTCTTCCTGCATCCTTACTGCCATATCTTACTGCATATTTCCCCCATTTATGCCCGAACACAAGGTTGTCGAACAACCCTACACAACTGCTGTGGGCATTTTTATAGTAGCAGCAGCAGCGTGTATCAATGCCGTGAGGCGTATTGCAAAGAACACGTAAACCAAACCAGGTTCAACAATAATACTGCTGAAAAAAACAAAACACTGCCACGTGGTATATGGGTTGTCGATGCTGATATATACGCTCATCCACGCAGAAGTATGAAATATGCTCTACGAACGTACGAGTATGCTCAATCCAAAATATTTCTGCTTGCGCTCGAACTACTCCTGTGAAGCTAGGAACTTGCTCGTACGCTTCTACTACTACTACTGCTGTACTCACGTGTTAACCAGCGACGGTGGCATTTTTTTTCATGTTTGCTCCGTTCGAAAGTGCAGCCAGAGGACGGAGACCAAAGGTGTCGTGGGTGCGCCTAACGATGATGATGCGTATTTTCTCACACTATTAATATTATGAATGGTTAATTTCAGCAAAAAACGCGAAACAAATACAAAATGCACCAAATGACGAATATACACCGCAGGCCCGATACCCCAGGAAAGTCAAACTCCACACCCAAAGGAACGCAAATTAGCGCTCTCATCTTGTGGGGATAAAATAAGAATACGTGATGCTAATTAGTCAAAACATTGAATTGAGCAGACAAATATCAAGCCGGATACACGCATAGAAGAGAGAAGAGAGTGTAATTAGTGCATAGGGCTCGAAGTATTGAAATGTAATTATTTCCGTGGTCTTCTTCCGTCGGAGGGCATATATATGCGTGATCAGCGGTGAAGCTCATGCTACACACTGTGGGATGGCGAGGATATAGGCTTGGAATCAATGCCAGTTGCAGATTTCTGGCTTTGATATATTGTGTTTCGTTTGTTTGCTAGTTTTTGTGATTTTGTACATTTTCCGCATTTTGATTTTTTGTATTTTTCAGATGCATCTGGATTGCTAGGATGGGTAGGTCGTCCCTTTCGTGCGTGGCATTGCAATGCCTGCTCTGCTCACTGCATTGCAACATAATATATAGTATCTCGGTGTCGTGGTTTTGTGGATACTACGATGAAGAATCGACATGGACACTAGTTTTTTCTAGCATTGTATGCTGCATGTCGACGGGTACACGTCTGTGTGTTCTTCACATTAAACCTTCCTTTTAATTAGGATGTGGATTCCGCGTGTGTACCAGCTCGTAGGTGGTGTGTACGCTGTAGGCTCGCTTGCTGATAACCAGTCAAGACACAACCTACATTTGAAGGTGAACGCTTGAGTCGCTGTTAGGCAAACTTGTATGAAGGCTTCAATAGAAGAGAAGACTCCAGGCCAACAATGTTGATTACTGTATGTGCTCAAAAGCGAGGCTGATGATGAGCAAAGGAAGAGTGGGAGAGTGGGCGTGCAAACACTCCTGCTCCCTTGATGATCTTGAGGATCGCAAACATCAACTTGCCCTTGCTACGATAATCAGCATCTCACAAGAGCAACATGTACTTCGTACGACACCCATACATATTATACGTAAGACAACGCAACAACAATCGTGACCGATTTTGTACGCAGTACGCAGTCTATATACGGCGGTACTACATATTGTACTTCACACAATGTACCACGACAGCTAATCAATTATTCCGCAACGTGTTTCTTCTGAGAAAAGTCGTTCCACACGTGGATACTGAGCAAATAAACCACTGACGATATAGTACGGTAGACACCAGGTACGATAATGGATAACTTGTCCTGGATATCTTTACTGGCTTGATTTATAATGAACTCTGATTGGCCACTATTCGATCTTGCGAGGATTCAACTGTTGAGCATAATGACCTATGCATACTACTGATTAATATTCCGTGTTATCGAGTGACGACAAAAGATGACTTGCCAACAAGGATAAGATCCAACACAACCCCTCGACACGATAACCCGTAACATGTTACACGCGGGCGAACTCAGGGAAACACAGCAAATAAGACGTCTCGCTGACATCCCGCTTTTCTACGCCTGCGTTACATCCCCAAACAATAACAATACTCCAACTCGTGTTCACCTTTCTACCCGTCGACATCCAGCACACTCAGTGTCCGGGTCGATTCTTCATCCTAGAGAGGTATCAGTTCTGTGGTAACAAAACTACCACACAGAGACACTACACTGCAGTGCATTAGGCACAGAGCAAACAATGCAATGCCATACTGGTATACTGCACTGAGCGTAGTATCTCTGTGTCGCAGTTTTGAGACCACAGAACTGGTACCTTTTTTTAGCATGAAGAATCGGCACCGGCACTGGATGTGCTGGATGTCGACGGGTAGAAAGGAAGGTTTAGTGCGAAAAACACACACATACGACAGGCCATATTTACCCTGCTAGCAATCCAGGTGCATAACATACAAAAAGAGGGAAAAACAAAGAGAAAAAAAAAGAGAAAAAGAGAGAGGGAAAGCATAAATAGAGTGTTTGCGATAGAAGTAAAAAATATATATACTTTCCTTCCGCTCAAAAAAGTGAATTCCCTTCCCCTCATGGTTTCGGTGTGTTTGCGATAGAAGTAAACAAAATCCTGCAGGCGACGCCTCCGAAAATAATAAGGGAAGTGAGATGAGGCAATGCGGCAAACCAAACAAACAACGAAAACAAAAAGTAGCGTACGAGAGGAACGGCAGCGCAGCAACGGTGGCGGCGGCAGGGGTATGACCGCAGCCGCCGCTGCCACGACCGCAAGCAGCAGCACAGTTGGCTGCAGCTACGTGGCGGCAGCTAACGGCAGCGTCTGCTCCAACAACATAAACAGACAGCATCGGCAGCCCCAGTAGCAGCAGCAGCAGCAGCAGCAGCAGCAGCAGCAGCAGCAGCAGCAGCAGCAGCAGCAACAGCAGCAGAGCAGCAGCAGAGCAGCAGAAGCAACAGATTCCGTTTTTGCTTTTTTCGATTTTGCGTCCAACTATTATTGTCGTCGTGTGCTGCTCCTGCTGCTGCCCACGACCTACGCGCGACACCGCGCCGGCACGCTCCGCTCCAAGCCCGCCCGGCGCCCGACATATATAGACCGTGGCGGCGCGCCGCCGCTGCTGCTAGTGCTGCTACCGCAGTGTGATGAGATTGAAATGATACACGGCGATCTGTCATCCTGTCGCGCTCTACAAGCAAGGCGATACGAGTACGTCTCCATACGAGTACGACTCGTACGAGTAACTCGTACTCGTACGAGTCTCCATACGAGTACGACTCGTACGAGTAACTCGTACTCGTACGAGTAACTCGTACTCGTACGAGTAGTTCTTCTAAACAGCGCATCCTCCACGACACCAAGCCGGCGAGAGCGTACCGTAGCGGGCCGCCAGCAGTCCGCCGGCGCCCCGTTAGCCAAATTCAGCATCGCTTGTCCATATCATACTGTAGCACACCTCTCGAGCCTCTGTGCTCCCACCGGTTGTTGTGTTGTGTAGAGCAAGCAGGAAGGTTGGGCCTATGGGAGAGATCTCCCATAATTTGGGGCATTCTGCGTCGGTAGAATGTTCGGTGCGTGTAGGCCAATCAAACTGAGAGACAAAAGTTACCGTAACTTTTGATCAAAAACATACTTCTCTAAATTAAATTTTTGCCGTTTTTTCAAAAATTTACCTCAAATCCTCCCTTCGGCAGAATTGTTAGAGAAGTAAAAGTGAAAAAAAAACGCAAACACTCTAATAATTAGAAAAACACATCATACAGCAAATCAACAATAAAACAACCAAACAAAACATGACAAACTAAAAAGAAAGAAAGTGTCGTACTTCTCCCAGAGAAGATGCGACAGGCAATGCAAATAAAATGGAATGAATCGAAAATGAAATTCAACGAAAAGCAACGTACGCAGAGCAAGCTTAAGAACGACAGGAAAGCATAAGCAACCGGAGCACACCAAAAGCACCTTCAAAGCAGCCGAGAAAGGTTTGTACCCGTAGTACAGACAGGTTCTACCAGCTAGTCGGTCTGAGACCTTTCAACCCTGACGTAGGAAGAACAGTTTAATGTGAGGAAAACACAAACGTTTGCGCGGGTGCACTTGATGTTTTTGTTTCCTTCTGTCACATCTCCTCCGGGAGAAGGACGACACTTTCTCTCTTTGTTTTTTGTTATCGGGTTTTGTTTGTTCATCCCTTTTGCCATAGTTATTTGAGGGCAATAACCTAAAACCGGTACACCCAGTCGTTTTTCACTCAAAAACGGTTACAGCATGGAATCGAGTAAAAAAAACACACCACGTGCCATCATGGGATAGTTTGGTCAAAATCACATCGTGCCCGTTTCTGAGGGGTAGTGACAACCAGGCACACTTGTCGGCGCCTAACTAGACACTTAGACGCGTCCAGATTATATTTGGAGGGCTCAGGTCCGGGTGGGATCGGGAGCAGGATTAGAGGTCAGGGCTAGTCAGGGGTGTTTAGAGGCAGAGGGTTCTGGCGGCAAGCATGTGTGTTTTACTTGGTCTCAGGGCGCACCTCAACCCTTATTGAACTGGAGTCCCGTTTTGGGGACAACTTACTTAGAATTAGAGTGGTTTGTCCCCAAAACGGGACTGCAGTCCTAAAAGGGTTAAATACACCCCATATTGTTTTTGTTTTTTCTCCATCCGATTCATCACTTCGCACTTCGTATTTTCCTAGGACTTTCTTTGGCTGCTTAGCTACGTACGTATACATTGTGTTTTTTGTTACTTCCTCTTCTCTTTCCTGGACTCTCGTGTGAGGCACGAGGACGAAACGGAACTGAGTAGGAAGTGCCACGTATCCGTTGTATGGGTGGCGCCCAAGGGAATGGAGACAGAGGGTGGGGGGGTTCGTAGGGAAACCGCGGCGGACGAAAGCAGGAAAGAGACGGCAAACAGAGTAGGTACCAGTACCAGACCGACTAGCTGGTAGAGACTGCCTGTACTACGGGCACAAACCTGCCTCAGCTGGCTGGAAAGTACTTTTGGTGTGCTCTGGCTGCCTGTCTTTTCCTGTCGTTCTTAGTCTTGCTTTGTTGGCACTGTTTTTTTTTTTTTCGGTTCATTTCATTTTATTTCGTTTCGTTTCATTTCATTTGGTTTCTTTTAACTAGATGTCGCATCTCATCTGGGAGAAGCACGACATTTATTTTTTTCTTTTCATTTTGTAATGCTTTTGTTTGGTTGCTTGATTGTTGATTTGCTTCAGTATGTTTACTTTCTATTATTTTTCCTTTTCGCTTTTTTCTTTCTTTTCTCTTTTTTTCTCTTGCATGCACCTGGATTGCTAGCAGGGTAGGTCTTGCCTGTCGTATATGGCATTGCATGGTCTGCTCTGCTTACTGCACTGAGCGTAGTATCTCTGTGTCGTAGTTTTGTGACCACAGAACTGGTACCTTTTTAGGATGATGAATCGGCACGGACACTGGGTGTGCTGGATGTCGGCGGGTAGAAAGGAAGGTTTAATGTGAAGCACACACACACACACACTTCCGTCTTTCTCCCTCCCTAGTCGTAACTCAGATCCGGGGTCACAAAGTAGGCTCCTCTCCCCCCCCCCCCACTACGGTTCTTGCCTTGATTATTTATCGCGCAGAGGGTTCAGCCTACCCAACGCTCGTCGATTTTCATCGAATTTTGCTAACTCACGCTCTCGCGCTTTCAGCTAGTCAAGATTTTTTGCGAGAAAAAGTCCCTACGAGCATGCACACGGGAGGGCTCGAACTCATGACCTTGACGCTAACAAGCTTCGTAGTTACCTGGTAGCCCACCGCGGCGACCTCTTAGCAGCATGTTGATACGAGTACAGACAAATACATCGTCGTATCATACTAGGTGGATGGTCGTATCACTCGAGACGTACGTACCCAGGTGCGTAAAAGGTTGAATAGAGTTAAGTAATTGTGAAAAGCTTGAGAATGGCAAAATGAAACAACGAAAGAGCGGCGCAGACGCAGTGGAGAGCGAGCACACTGTAGGCAAGTGGTTTAACAGAAAATAGATAACCAAAACGTTTTCGGAGATACAGTTAATTGCCGACATGCATAGTTTGCACAGCTCGTTTTGGTTGGTGGCCATGCATCGCGTTGGCGAGAGAGCGGGTGCTATGATATCAGCTTTTGCTTTATCCTTAGCAGCTTGTGATCTCTTCAGTTGCTTCCCTTTTTCTAACAAGGACCTAGCCTCGACTTTTAGACGTTTTCAAGTCTTGTCTTATTGGTTCTAATTTGGATGTACTCAAATTGGGCAGCGGCCAAAAACAGGTACACCTGGTCCGTTCGGGGCCAAAAACAGGTACATACTAAAATCAAGTTTAAACGCACCCCACGAACCTGCCGTTCTTGCAACGCAAAGTAGAGTTTTTTCATGTTCTTCGTGCTCGCCCGGTGGCTACGTATACGAGTAGCTGCTATTATAGTACGAGAACGAACGCCTGCTGCTGTATTCTCCCTTCTCAGTTGCGATACCCCTGGTATTCCAAGTCAACCACAATCCCGAAGGGGAGCCTTCTATCTCGTATTATTCGGCGGAGGTGTGCAGGCAGATATGTGTGTGTGTCGCTCGAGTGGCGTGTAGTGCGAGGTGCGAAGGGAGAAGGGGTCTCCGCGTACGTCGGCATTTGTATAGGGGGCATAGGGTGGAACTATGAAGGGCCTCTGGTTGGCTTAAAAACGACAAAAAAAAGGTGAAAGTCAAGCAGAGTAGACAAAATCAGGTATACCTGGCATTTAAAGAGGCAAAAACCGGTACAACGAGTTTTGGACCAATGGCAGGGCACGTGGAGTGCGTTTTTTACTTGATTTTAAGTATGTACCTGTTTTTGGCCGCAAACGGACAAGGTATACCTTGTTTTGGCCGCTGCCCTTTATATTTTCCTTGTCGCTTTTCTTTTCGTTCTTTCAACTCCGTGCTGCTGGATTGCTAGCAGGGTAGGTTATGTCTGTCGTATACAAGTATGCCATCGTATTGTCTGCTCAGCTTTCTGCATCGCAGCGTAGCTTATGTGTCTCGTAGTTTTGTGACCACAAAACTCGCATCTCTCTTCGTAGGATGAAGAATCGGCACAGACACTGGTTGCGCTGGATGTCGAGGGGTCGAGGGGTAGGAAGGACGGTTTAATGTGAAGGACATACACACTTGTTGGGTACCACGCATTTTGCAGGGAGGGTGCGGGGGGTGGTGAAAACACTGAAACAAGCATATCATGAGTAGCCTCTAGTTACTCATATTTACATTATTTACGATGTACTCAGTGTTTGTTCTGTCTCGCTGGCTCACTGCTGCTGTAGAGCTACTACTGCTGTCTGTAGTATAAAACGCCATAAACCGTGGATGATCCGAAACATGTATTTCCCTCCAAAATAGCTTGGATTGTGCTGAAGGTGTTAAGGCGGGGTATTCGTGGCGGGGGTGTTACGAATCCGTCGTCGGAATTTACGATATATCGTACAGTAGTTCCCGATGTCACAAAGCGGGGGAAGCAGATAAATGTACCTTCCTTCTACCGGTAATTATCAGTCCCACCTCGCGGGAAGAGCCGAAATATTTGGTACGCAAGAAAGTGTAAGTTTGGGGCGGGGGATCGCGAATCTGCCTTGAAACGATTGTTAGGGTTAGGGTTAGGAGAAAGATCAGTACATCGTGGCGATTGCGAAACGATTGTTGTCCCAAGAAAAATATTTTGTTGCGAACCAAGGGCGCACAAAAAAAAACGTTATGGCCCCCCCCCTATGTTGGAGGGAAGAAACCGGACCGTTGTGATCCCAGAAAACAATAAGTCAAGTTTTTTTTTAATTACCCCCCCCCCCCCGACCAGCAAAAAAAAAATAGGGGGGGTCTCTAAAACCAAGTTAAAAAAAGGGAACAAAAAACGAAAAAAAAATGTTTTTTGCTCATTTCGTCCTGTGATCACAGCGATCCGGTTTGTTTTTCATTCTGACCTTCCTACGTGTGTGGTGTCGTTTTCTTTTTTATTTTGTGCGCCCTTGTGCGAACTTGAAGTTTCTATAACGTGTTTTCTCTGCGCTTGGCTTATATCAGGTTTGCTCAAATCATTGTTTTAAATTGTTCTACCCCGCCTAACACGACCACGCCCAGTCAGTTGGTCGGGTGGTGCGGTACGGCATGTTCAGGAATGCAGTACTGATTTGTTTTAAGGCAGTGTTAACGGTTGACGGAAAGGGGTGACCTTTCTTTGTCTTATATCGTGTTTTTGGGCGTATTCGATCGGTGCAGGAGGTCCTTTCACGTTTATTCTCATGTTTCGTAGTTGAGCGCGGACGAACACAAACAAACCGCGGATGGCGCCTACAGTGTACGAGTAGCAGTAAAAGCTGCGGTGTACCCCGAAGAAGCGCAAAAGCGAACAAGGGGAACACCGTGAACAAAAACAAAAAAGGAAACTCAAATCATGGAAATGTATCTAAAATGCGTTCACGACGCAGGCCGAGTGTCGAGAGGACACTTTTTGGGGTGCTTGTACGATCAATCGTATGATCCGATAGGTGCTTTATCAGCACGAGAACGACACGAGATGCCCACACTGAAATAAAAGGAACACAGGAGGCATAAAAATTAAACCTCGTCGGCCACCAAAATCGATGGAAGCAAAGAGCTTTCGATATTTTCGTATTGTTGGTATCAATATATTCACCTGCGCAGTAACTGCAAGTTAAACCTGTCTGTGATTATTGAAGTCTCGTCTCGGTGTAATGTCAGGGTAAGGATTGGGACTCAGCATGTATGTTGTTTTGTTTCGTTGTTAGATCTCACTCTTTTCCTCATTCCTTCTTGCTCCTGGCTGCCCTTATGAAAAGCAGAAACTTACACCCGAGATTACATGCAAGGCTATTATCACCCCTTCCCACTACGGCACTTGCCTTTCACTTTTATCGCGATAGGAGAAGAGTCCAGCACTCTTATGCCTCGGCGACTCGCGTCGAATTGTGTGCGTCCGACGGTATATAATATGACAATGCAACCAGTCCCGTAGGTTTTAGTGGTGTTTTTCCAGCAATTGTTGCGAAAGTATATTCTGATAATACTGGAACCTCACGAGAGATATATCAACCTTTCTAATGCTAAACAAAATGCTACCAGACTAAACTGTGCGAAGAAACACTACTGTGACGACATGTGAACTTATGGGAGATGACCCTCTCTCATAGATGTGAACACTATGTACCTGTGTGCCCCTTGCTTGCAAAACGCACTGCTGTTCTGTCGTCCAATAGAGTACGAGAAACGCGAAAACAGCTGCCTCGTATTATACAGGACCCAACAATCTATCGACTGGCGGCGATTAAAAACGGCCCGTTTGGCTGTGCGTTCATAGGTGTACCCCCTCCTGACCCCCCTGTCCTTGACCCCACTTCGGACGTACTGCGGCCCTACATACTGCTACACTGGACTGGCACGTTTGGTCACTGACAAGTGAGTGGCGGGAATGTTGTTTTGAGTATCTCTGAGTAGCTGGTGGTTGATTTGTCTTTGACGGCGTCGCTCACTAATTAGCTCATCTGAGTAGAGCTATCCAATCGCGTCGGAAGACGACTCTTCAGTGCGTGATGTTCAGCGTTTTGCTATATGGTTCGAAATTTACCTGCAGTCGGCCAAACTGCTATCGTACTTCTCAAACCCAGTTTTGGGGTGAGGAACGGAGGTTCTACACCATAATCAAGTCAGAAGCCTCAGAAGTCGATGGTAAGTGCGCCTTTATCGTCTAAGAGGTGGACAAGTGGAACTACAATAGAGCAGAATGTTTCAATATCGACGGGCGTTCGGTTGGACCTGTTTTGCTTTTCCTAAAGAAAATCATATATATATTTGGCCGTAAGTGTAACACGTAACAAGTCTATATACATACTACTGTTTGTTGTAGTACCTGGTACGTAGCACCACTCCCACTACTGATGTCTTTCTGTTACACGTATTACGATATTCCTTATTTCACCCCGGCATCGCATCTTCTAATAGCCCGAAAGTGCACCACGCTACTTACTACTCAAAGGGATTTGGAAGACGGGGGGCAGCAGCGATCGTACTAAAATATTTGGAGAACGGGGGGCAACAATAGCCAGTCGTAAAAAAGCCGCGGTTGACGAAAGCAGGAACAAGAAGACCGACAGGGTAGTAACGTACCCCACCGACTACACTACGGGCCCTCTCATGAGAAAGTAACCCACAAGGAACTCAGCCTTTACATTACGAGGGAAATAAGAAAGTCGACAGCTTTTATACTGAAGTTAGTGTGGGACACACCCCTTTCTCAAATAAGAAAGTCAGCCTAAGCCCGATTTCTGGTTTCTTATGAGCGGGCCGGTAGTGTAGTAAACCCGGACGACTAGAAGAGTATAAACTGTCTAGGCTATGTATTCGTAACGCAAACCTCTGCGGCTGCTTCGTACGCATACCGCAAACCTCTGATGTGGCTGCTTCGAATGTGGTGCGGTTTGTTTTGGTTTCAGTTTATTTTTCGCTACTACTGTTGTGATGATACGATATACTATGTCATTTCTGGCTTGGGGAGTGACGACCAGAGATAAACTCCTTCTAAAAGAGTAGTTTAAACTACGCGTATGTTTCGGACGCTCAACCGCCGTTTACGGGTGGACGTTTTTCTGGAAAACACACCAGTGTCTTTCGCCGGTTTTAACCGGTTAACTGGTTAACCGGAAATACTTGGAAAACAAGCGGTAACCAGTTGACCTAGAGAACCGACAGCACCGCCCAAGCCCGATACAACAGTCGTAATAATTGTCACTACTCCAATCCTACCAATCTTGGTAATGGTAACCTCGCAATAATCACAACAGCCAAAGCTCGGATGGCCTATGCCATTCATATCTTGAATTAGTGTGGGTACAGATCAGGGTGGGAAACGGATTGTTTGACCTGAATTTAGTTTTGGAGCGCTTATTTCGCTTAAATGTACCTGGTAACTGATTTTCGACGATGACAAGTTTGAAAATCCAAGCTGAAATACTTTTTCCGAGTTATTCGCGATTTTGGTTTCAAAACAATTTACGTTTTTTTTCTTGGATTTGGTGTTAGAAACAATTATATTTTATTGAGTTTGGGGACGCGTTGCATTGGAACCAATGTTGGTATATATATTAATATATACAAAGTAAATGTATCCTGAATCTCGTGTGGGAGCGACCCATGGTGGGAATCGTATTTGTTTACTGAAGTTTGGGTGGGACCCGCTATAATTTATCGCTTAGTTTTTACTGTTTTTCGATTCTGGCTCGAGCTATATATAATATGAAAATCGGTTTGTTTGAGTTTCGATGTATCTCGTTGTTGTTGTGTCTATATTTTTTAGGAATTTATTTTTATCGTGGACCTAAATTCGAGAATGCCTCATGATGTCGTGTGGAGACAATTTGCTATGGAGTTAGTGTCGGTATTTCATACTGAAGTTAGGGTCGGGACGGCCCCCGATGGGAGCTCCTCTGGAAAACTCCGGCAATCCTTCCATTCTCGCGGGTCTGCCCCCTTCCCTGTGGAGCACTCGACTCGTCCCCCGGAGAGCGCCTCTCCAAGCCACCCGCTCGCCGAGTCTGCTGCCATTACGTTGTTTCGCGGGCATCACCGCGGGGACTGCCGTGTGGGTCCGGCGTGGCTCGATAGTGCGGTCACAGGTCATTCGATGCAGCACGCTAGAAGCCGTCTTTCGCCCGGCAACGACACCTTAAACATGATATTCGTGAAACGAAGAACAAAACCTTCCAGGAAGAACAAGAGTTTTAGGGAAGAGAAGCGCCTCAAAGCAGGACACCCGAGCTCCAAAGAGGAGAGTCAGATAAATTGATGGACTGCTTATAGTTTCTCACATAATATATCGCGTTCGGTATGGCTGCCCACTATAGATTCACACACTGTTGCAGAAGAATCGATTTTCTTTATGACTTCCTCGGCAACAAGGTATCTTTCAAATGTTGCATCAAGAAACTGATCTCGTTGTTGGTAGCTCTTCTCGATTCTATAAATAGAAAGCGGGTAGAGCCATCGACATCTGTTTCAAGCATATCGGCACGGCTACCGACAATCGTTCGGGTCTCACAAGCCTCGAAAGAGGACACACCTACCCCTGTCCTCTGTAGCAGATGCGACAGACAGCGTCGTTCAAAAAAACAAAAATCACGGTATGAGCAAGC